>OZ024828.1:93176415-93773915 GCA_964016985.1 Anodontia alba
GTTATAAATACTGTTTCAATAACCATTATATATCAGCTCAGTTCTCCGTATATATACACATTCAAAGTATTTAAACATTCAATAATGTTTTAAATTCAGGCATTAACTGTATTTAATTATTATATATACTATATCAGCATTGCTAGTCAGGTGATTTTACCTATTACTGTACACTTGTACGCTGGGTACAATTGCTAGTCAAAAGTTTAACATTTGTAAAGTGCAAAATACATGAATTTCATAGGAACGCTGTTTTTCATATAAAGCAATATCCAGGTATTCTATATACGAAAATTCAGCAGTATATCTTTCCGGTCCATGTACGATAGCTCCTTTTGCAAGATTCACCGCTTTAGCTCTGTGCCTATACCTTAAAAAATAACGAAACCTTTTGTAAAAGGTATGACTTTTGAAAACATAGGGTTGCCTTTTACTATCCGAAATGGGGGCCACTCTTAACCGAAATAATCTGGGAGCAACTTATGTCATTAACAGTGAGTCCACATAAGACAGGAGGCAATATCTCCATATCAGGATTGTTTCTCTTAGAAAATACATCCATTTCCTTTAAAACACTTCAGATGTAAGGGCGAGGTTAGACGCCAGTAAAAATAGCTTAGGAAGAGGCACAATCACAGAAAATAGCCTACCAATGTCACCAAGAGGTTTAATAGCTTTTCTCTTCAAAATGCTGTGTTGTTGACGGCTCCAAGGCTGTTGCGCTTTCTCCTCGTTATTTCGCTCGATTGTTAATAAAGTGCCGTTTCTGTGATGCCGTTCTGTAATCTCATTCAATCCTTATCTATTCAAAGAGCTGTGATTGTGGCCTTCTCTTGTTGAATAAACATTATTTTCACCGTCTTTTAAGCTTATTTATCTTGAACTTTTTCAGAAAACGGCGCACCGCTCACAGTTTTGGGAACGGGGACTGCTAGGCGACGCTTCATGTATTCTTATGACTTTGCAAGGCTATTGCTCTGGGCAATGAGAGCGTATGAAGACGTAGAGCCGATTATTTTAACCCGTAAGTATTCAAAGGTATTCCACATGTACTGCATTATTTACTCCCTGTTTTGAAGCACATGGGTATACAGTATGAGGGGTAGGCATAGCTATTCATTATATATTATATACCCTATCGGTAAATGATAACACATAAACGTCTCAATCTTGATACCTTAAGCTGTTCATGATTTTGTTAAGTCTCTTCGTATTCAGCTATGTAGGTTCATACGTAGCTGCATACGTTCCTATAGCACTTATGATCCCAGAGGAAATAAAATATAATCTGCACTAGGGTGAAGTGAAGTAAGACAAACAACTGCAATAACTGACATACAAATAAAGAACCTCACTAGAAGAACAGCCATGGAACGGTCAGCAGTCACAAAAACAAATAATCAGGTTCTGATATTTTTTTGTAAAGAAGTGTTTTCAACATTAGAAATTAGATTAGGATGAGGGCGTTAAAATCTGAAAAAAAAATAAAAAAAAATAAAAAAAATAAAATTAAATTTTTAAAAAAAAACACATAGCTAAAATAACCAAAAGTGTGGTTCCACTCGTTAATAATTTTATTGCACGCTCTGCAAGAGAGATTAAAGGTATGCATACAAAAGTGATTATGAGATCCAAGCAGGGGGATTGAGGCCTGAAATGCATTAAGAAAACATGCCTATTCAGATATACTGAAAATTTTACCACTAAAAAAAATGAAAATTTCAGATAAAAAACTCTGATATTTTTCATATATCTGCTCAAAATATAGAATGTAGGTACTCGTTAGAACCGCCTTGCTGAGGCGGTTCTAACGAGTACCCACAATCTATATTTTTGAGCAGAAATAAGAAAAATAATGTATACCCCTGTAAACCCCAGTTTTACTACATAAAAGTGGGGTTTAAGGGGGTCAAAATTATATAGGCGTGTTCTTGTGATGGTAAGCATTTTGTAGGATTTTTGCTTTGCTCTAGCTCATATATTACCCATGGATCAGATAAATAAGCCAGTAATAATTTACCCTATTGGGCCTCTACCTGTCTATCGTTAGGTTGTATGTTAGTATGACAGTATGTTAGGTTGTGTTGTACCCAGTAGTGAGACTAATGACTTATGACACATCCCAGTTTATGTCTTTAAGTTCTTTGTACCACTGTTTAAGAAGCTAAGCACGTCTGATATTTTGTCACTTACTAGCGGACGAAAAAGATGAAATGACAATTGGTGAAATGGTATCAAGAGTTGTGAAAGCAATGAACTTTGAAGGCGAAATACTTTACGATCGGACCGAATCTGATGGACACCTGATATGGCAAATGGATAATGGGAAATTTAGAAAGTACCTTCCAGACTTCAAATTCACTCCATTTGACGAAGGTAAATTGTCAAACATATACTTAAGGGCAAATGTACAGTCCGGGTTTATGAGTAAATTGTTTTCAAAATAATTAAAACAAAATGAAAAAAGCAACAGATATTTATAGTCCTTAATGCAATTTATTATATCGCTATAAATATTAAATGATTAAAATGTGCGATAAAAGCCGAGGAGCTAGCGTGCCGATATCACACGATATCGGCACAATTACTCGATATTGCCCACTTACTCGGATACCTTCTCATATTACCCCCGTTACATTACGTTGCTTTTGATGACATCGTAATGCAGTGACGTCGCGCCAAACCTTGTCACGCGCATTGGTAGAATTTACATTTTAGTTATTAAAACAGCGTTTTAAAGGTTAGAAACCCCGGGAAACGAAATAAATATGTATAACCATATAATAAAAGGGTTATTACACTGATATTGGTGAATATTGTCCCTCGCTTGCGAGCGTCCTTCGATATTCCAACGAGGGACAATATTCACCAATATCAGTGTAATAACCCTATAATATAAGCCATTGTCTTCAATATGATGGAGGTTTGATGTAAACAGTAAATATAGAAGCATCAAGAAAAGTTCCTAATCTCGGAACATAGCTCTCCTAAGGCACCGGATGTAGACCGAATGATACAAAAAGTCATCACAAAGCAGCACTTTATCCAAATCAATACGAAGACAATCTGCATCAGAAATACCGCTTAGAATGGTCAACATAGAAGTTTTATGAGGCTTAACGTGGTTGTATAGGCGTCGCAACTTGCCCTTAATCCTGATGCAATTTTAGCTACACATAGGGGTTGTCTAATTCTTCAGTGGATTAATACAAATAAATCAAATTAACTTTTTAGCACTAGGGTGACACAACGAAATCCATTACTTAATTCACGATGATCCTGATAAAAAGGTTAGTATGATCAGGTCCAAGCGGTTTAAGAAAAATTTAGAACTCATCCATCATTTAGTCTGTGTGGTCCGACCTACTGCCGTAAAACTAAAGAGGACACCAAAGTTGTCAACTTTGATTGGGTTAACCATTAGAATCAAGTTAGTCGTATAACAGCTACAGTATATCCTGTCAGCTTATAGCTATGGATAACTTTTTTTGAATTGTTCTTAGTAAATCAGACTTAACAACAAGCCTTCTGAGTTTGCAAAGTAAGTCGCCATAAGCACGTGTTCAGATAGTTCAAGCAGCCTTTCCAAACCATTGTTATACAAGGGGTGTTCAAAAACTTTGCAAACCAATGGATACTCGACAAGTACGGGATTTACCTATACAAAACTAATACGAACGAAAAAAATGACTGATAATTGCTGTACATTGTGTATAAATATACTTGAAATCCACAAATCGGTTCTTTTGCAGTTTCGATTATTTTCATGTGTACTCATAGACACTGCATTAAAAATGGTTTGAATATGAACAGAAAATGTTGCTGAAATTATGGGTTATATAAAAGCCCGCTTTAAAAAAAGGTAAGAGAAAAGTCCAGGGAGTGCCACAATCACAACCCGCAGCCCTTTCCAGACACCAATAGGAAGAGGAAACCGACAAATCCAAACAAGCACAAATCGAAGAAACGTACGAAAAGCACTAAGATAAGCTCTCTCTTCACCAAGCGAGGTAATCGCAATGCTAAAAGGACTGAAAAACACAAGAACAAAATGACACAAGGTAAGACATAAAACAAATCGCCTCGTAGAATAAACCACAAAGCAACAAAGAGTAAGACTAACACCGGAACCACCGCCTTAGAACGGCCAGTAGAATAAACTACCTGTATGTGTGTGTGGGGGGGGGGGGGGGGGGGGAGGTTAAAGCACTTTTACAGCTAGCCAACTTCACCCTGGGTCCCGATGCTACCCTCAATACAGAAATACATAAAAATTCGGTTCGCATAAAGGCTCCCAACTCAGTCAATGCATCAAAGCGAAAACATAAAAAATCAAATTAATCACTATAATAAACAAAGACGAGTACTCATGGCTAATTCTACTGTATGCCAGAGTAAATGAAAACCAATAGTTGAACCACGGCGGGCCAAGCCAAAGACATATCGTCAAGCCCCAACCCACTAGTTAAAATTTTACGAAGAGTTGAGAATGAGTGTCAGAATCATACATGATGAGATATGTTGTTTATGGGAATAAACAAATGTTGTTTTCCACAGTTTATAGGTGGTTTACAAAATTCAGTTCAGGTCAGGAGTCAGTCAAAGATGCCCCTTATTTAGGGAGACCTAGGTCTGCAATTACCAAATCTAACATTAATAAGATTAAAATAGAAGGGAAAGCAATGATCAGGAATCGATACAATTATCCCACGCCTCCCATCAGAGACACCAAAGGGAAAGAAACACAAACACGAAATAACTAGACCCTAACGGAAATCTCACTAGCAGAAGCCAAAAGGACAGTTACTTTCCCACAAAATGGCCAAATGGCTATCCAAAACAAAAAAGATGTAAGCGACACACACATTCAAAGACGAACTATAACAAAAATAAACCAAGACAGAAGAACCGCCTTGGAACGGTCAGTGAAAAGTCCATAACTGAGAAAGATGCGCGTTTCCTGTCAGACAGCAGGCACAAATGACAAACTTGGGTTTAGCATTTGTCCACTTCATCCTGAAGAAATTTCTTAAGATTACGAGAGATAAGTGCTCGTTGGATCCCCCATTTGCTCACTGATGAGCTGAAACGTATGAGGGTGCAAATGGCAAAGAAACTGCTGAAGAAGTACCCAAAATATCAGAAAATGGTGTTTGATAGTCTCCTAACTGGTGCTGAGACATGAGACATGGGTCCATTTTTATCAGCCCAAGTTGAAAGTTGATAACAGGCTCTGAAACAAGCAAAAAGGCCAAATATTGCTATGCGAACACTGACGGCAAAGAAGGCATTATACGCCATTTTCTTCAGAAATTTTGGGCTAAATTGCTGTTCCAAAAGGTAGCGGTGTGTCTGGTAGTTTCTATAAGAATGTGGTTCTGAAAGCTTGCGAACAAAAATGAGAAAAGTACGTCCAAAAACTGGTCTCGAGCATGTCCATTTGTTACATGACAATGCTCCAGCACACAAATCCTCAACTGTAGCACATGTTTTGAAGCCTGAAAAGGTCAATGTATTGTCATATCCTCCCTGCAGCCCAGATCTGATCCCGTGTGATTTTTTCCTCTTTCCGAAAGTGAAAAAAAAACCTCTCTGGTAGGAGATATAGGTGCAGAAGTGCATTTCGGTCTGCAGTTCATCAGTTTCTTATGGGTGTACCGAAAGATGAGAATTAATATTATTTCAAAAATTGGATTAAAAGATTGAAACGATGTGTTCTTGCTAAAGGGGAATATTTTGAAGGTAACTAGACAAAAACAATCAACTTTTAATTAATATCTCGGAGAAAACGTGCCATTTGCAAAAGTTTTCGAACACCCCTTGTTCATTAATAGAGAGTATTGACGATACAACTTAGACATTTTTTACAAAGTCGATGGTATAGAAAACATTGTTTAGCAGTTAGACGTTTAGTAGTAAGTTGCTTACTTTATAGTTATTTCTGCTCAAATTGATAAGCGGAATTCTTTGAAAAATACAATGAACTTACAAATTGAAAATTACCATGCTGAAATCACATCGATTTTAGAAATTATTCATACTTTGAGTACTTTGGGAAAAAATCTCATGGAGTGTGTAATCAAATCTATAAAAGTTGCCGTTCATTACGAAAACAACCCTATTCAAATATACTGAACATTTTAACCACCAAAAAATGAAAAATTTCAGATGAAAATTCGGATATTTCTCATACTTCTGGTCAAAACATAGATTGTGGGCACTCCTTAGAACAGCCTCGTCGAGGCGGTTCTAACGAGTACCTCAATCTATGTTTTTGAGCAGAAATAAGAAAAATAATGTACACCCCTGTAAACCCCAGTTTTACTATATAAAAGTGGGGTTTAAGGGGGTCAGTATTATATAGGCATGTTTTCGTGGTGGGAAATACCGAATAAATCAAGTAACAAAATCGGAGCCGCGACTTCATTGAGACTCTTCCTATGCAACAGTGTAGTTTGCAGGGCTGCATACGGCCCCTAGCACCGGCATAAGCGGAACTGGACTGTCCAAGATATCAGAATGGGTCCGAGGATCTCAAGGAAAATGAAAATATAAACTGCATTATGATGAAGTACAGGGAGATTTTTTACGACCGCCACACGGCACTTAACATCAGCTGCAGTGAAGTCAGATAAAATCTATAAACCGGCTTAAATCATTTAGAAGTATATACAAGATTCACAGGTACATTTATATAAAAACAGTCTTAAGTGAACTAAACCTTGCTTTTCACTTTATATTAAAGCGAAACATGGGACATATTAACGTAATAGACATAGAAATATTAACGCAATGGACAAAAATCCAGAATGATTTGTACATGTGCATTCTGCACATGCTTGAATACACGTTTTCGCTGGCTGGATACTGTAGACCGAATTTGTTAGTACATTGCGCTGTAGATAGTTCAAAATTCAAATTGAATTGCTTTGGGATATTTAGATTTTTATTTTACTTCACTGCAGCTGGTGTTAAGTGCCGAGTGGCAGCCTTAAAACGCCTCCCCATACTTCACCATCGTGCAGATTATTTGGGGACATTGAGCAATTCTAGGTACTTTGAAAATCGAATACCGTTTAGGCCGGTGCTAGAGGGGCGAATGCAAACTACATGGCTGCATATGAAGAGACTTAATACAACCGAGTCTTCATCGTTCTTTTTATAGGTTCTTTGTTTCCAAAGGCAACCTTTTAGATTTTTATTATAATATTTCATGGATATAATCTAACAAAATAGTTTAAAACATACCAGAGAAAAGACACGTTAATAAGGAAAGGTATGAAACATATTGTTACAGCACTGTACCTATTATGTAATGAAAATAGAATACCAACACATCAATGTAAAAGTAATTGCACTGCAAAATAGTATAGATGTCAAGGAAGAGCCACAATCTCAGAACATAGCTTACCGAGACGTAGAGTGAACAAACCACGATAGACAACACACAACATACACCAAAGAAAAGAGAACAAATATCACTCTTCACCAACGTGGAGATCACAACGCCAGACAGGATCCACCAAACACATCAATACAGGGATCAAACATGGGTTTTCATGCATTAATATTCTCCAGGTCCCGTGGGAGGTGTTTAAAACCGAGGCCGAAGGCCGCGGTTTTCAACACCTCCCAAGGGATCTGGCGAATGTTAATGCATTGAAAAACCATGTTCGATCGCTGTTATTGCATACAAACTGAAAACATTTGCTACATTCCGCGTTATTTCTTGCACTATTTTGTTTCGCCTTTTCACAGATGTCTCGCGAACGCAATTTTCACGGACTACTCTCGTTCTAAGGCCGGGCAGTACACATCTCGTAACGGCAGCAAATCTGTGGCCCCGGTACGATCATATTGAAAGTTGAGTAGCCGTGCATTAACAGCGCGTGAATTGCCTTGTTAATACACGGCTTTTCGCCCGTTAATGCACGGCTGTTAATAACGTGCGGCACTGCTTTTTATGCAATAAAAAGACAATAAACAGGATAATCCATGAAAAAAAAAAAAAAAAAAAAAAAAAAAAAAAAAAACGCAGCGGAAAGCCACATCTGCGCAGATTAAACAGTTTATTAAAATTAACCGTTTGTAGACGGAATGAACTCCCCAGCTCTATATATTAGAAAAAGTCCAATTTTGTTTTACGTATATCATGCTTTGTGATTTTGATATTCCTAAAGAAAAATGGTTAATCTATTTGCAAACAGTGGAGACACTGATCAGACGCAACGTCCTGCGGCGTCTGATCTGGGGCTGCACTGTTTGCCAATTACCCTTCTAGGGGTCTACAGACTATAATGGGTTAACTATGTGAACGTTGTTTGCATTTCATTAAAGGGTATTTTACTTGGTTTGGGGTATTTACGTTTATAATCTAATGAGCCGTAACATGAAAAATTACATTACGAAAACATGCCTATTCAATTATATATAGAAAATTTCACCTCCAAAAACTGAAAATGTTTAGATAAAAAACTAATTTTTTTTTCATATTTCTGCTCGAAACATAGATTGTCGGTACTCGTTAGAACCGCCTCGATGAGGCGGTTCTAACGAGTATCACAATCTATGTTTTTGAGCAGAAATATGAAAAATATCAGAAGTTTTATCTGAACATTTTCATTTTTTGGTGGTAAAATTTTCAGTATATTTGTATAGGCGTGTTTTCGAAATGGAAACTTTGCATCCGTAGCTTTCCAAAATGCGGCTAGTGAAGATTTAATCCTGAATCTCCTCTTGGCGCATATGTCCGAAGGAACGTTTCCTGATATTGCCACTCATATGTGTGTGCATTGCAGCTGTAAAGAAGACAATTGATTGGTTCGTTGGAAACAAGGATACGGCGAGGATATGAACCAAGAGTTCCTGGATATCTCGACGTCTACCATAAAGACCTATGCTTCACTACTATGAAGAGACATGTTAAACTTCCGAGCAGATCTACAAGATGAATAAATATTTTGAATCTTCTTGTATTTTCTTTGTGTTTGCTGTGGCGGTTTTTCTTTAATTTTCTAGTAATTATGATAAAGATTATGAGCTATTATAAAGTTTGCAAATGATAGTATACAGCATTGGTATATCAGCGCTAGGAGAGGCTTTTCTTTTTGGATTTTTATCCATTCGTCCTCGTTAGTAGCTGTCAAGGGCCACAAAAAGACTTCAAAACAACAAACATTATACCACATTCTATGGCGCTTTAAATAGATCTGTCGTACATAACCCGTAAAACGCTAATAACATTTACAACAGACAACACGTTCATTTCGTTTTAAAGATACTGATTGACATATCATGAGAATTGTCTGCCAAACCATGCCGACGATTAACATGAAACGTTGTCTTAGTTTCTCCGAAAATTACAATATCAATTTTGTACGTCGTCTGGTAGAGATCTGCGCAGCGCTTTACTGTTTGTTAAGATCATAAATACAATTTTTGAACTGATCAAAAGAAGCAAAGGAAAGATAAACTTGGCAGGGGTTACAAAAAACTAGTGAACCGAACTTTTGTGTAAGACTGTTATTGCAAGAAAAAAGTGATAATAGATTTATTTGACATTTCCTGCAAAGTGTTCCATAAGGATACGGCGAATGATATTGGATTATATATAGGTTCTAAAAGGAAAACACACACACACACACACACACACACACACACACACACACACACACACACACAAAACAGGCGAATATCGAACTTTGCTAGGAAAGGCCAATAAGTGGCCTTCAAATAAATGTTCAAGATCACGGAATTGGCTCGGTAATCACAATAGACAAGGAAACAAAAATAGTATAGTACATGTACGGGGAGACATTTTACGACCTCCACACCGCATTAACACTAGCTGTAGTCAAAATAAATCATACATATACGTGTGAATGAAATCAGATGACTGTCGAAGTTAGCTGGCCCACTAATTTCGGCCATTTTAGTTACATGATTAAACCTCATAACTAGAAAATTATGATTGAAGTTACCCAGGAAATACCACAATCATGATGCATAGCCTTCTCAAGACATTAAAGGGAGACGTGAAAGGGAAAGAACAATGACAATACACAACGGCACAATTTAAGTAACCGACATACAAACAAAAACATAAGAAATGACTTTGGAGATTAATAATCACACTTATAAAACTGAGAACAGTTCAAGTGCCCAGTCATTTGGGCCAGACTTATTGGTTTAGGCCTAGTAGGTCTCATTAATGATCCTTATATAAATTTTCATCACAATACATGCCTCCAAATTTTGACCCCCTTAAACTCACTTTAGGCCTCATTAATGACCCTTATATAAATTTTCATCACAATACATGCCTATATAATTTTGACCCCCTAAAACCCACTTTTATATTGTAAAACTGGGGTTTCCAGGGGTATACATTGTTTTTCTTTTTTCTGCTCAAAAACATAGATTTTGGTACTTGTTAGAACCGTGCGAGGCGGTTCTTAGAAGTCGTTAGAACCGCCTCGCCGAAGCGGTTCTAACGAGTAACCGCAATCTATGTTTTGAGCACAAGTATGAAAAATATCAGAATTTTTATCTGACAATTTTCAGTTTTTGGTGGTAAATTTTCAGTATATTTGTTTTCGTAATGTCTAAAAATCCCGGAATAGGCTGAATGATGACAATGATCAAATATAAAAACTATACTATAGTGAAGTACGGAGAAACTTTTTATGGGCACTAACATCAGCTACATAAGGGATAAGAAAAATGAAAAAGGAATCACTCCTAAGAGCAATGATAACACTCGTAAAACAGAAACAGCTGTAGTGAAGATACATTTTTTTCGAAAAAGCCCTCTTGCAATGGATATACGCACTCACAAACACAACATACACACCTGCTCGAATGAAAAAGATGAAGTGTCGAAGTTTACTGGGCAACACTAGCAAGTTTCGGCAAACTTAGATTCATCAGTGAGCCTCATATCATAACTTTTCAAAACCTTTAATGGCCTCAGTATTCACAATGTACCAGAAAATATAAACTACGCTAAAGTGAAGTGAATGTAGAACTTTTTCTCATATTATTACACGCCCAGTGAATGCACAGATCCGCCTATGCATCCGCATGCATATTTGCTATCTAAAAATAGTTCGTGATATGTAACATGCGTCAGTTGGTTAAGTTTGTTTTAGTAATAGTTTAAATAGCCACTCGCGTAAGAACTTACTGTACTTTTTTCACACTTGTGTACATATCCATGTTTTAAGGATGAAAACAGTTTGGTTCACATACAAGATGGATCTGGTTTTATATTTTATGCCTCGTCTTTCAGAGCTACAATCACGACATTTTACAGTTTTTTTTTCTGTCATTACATATCTAAAGATGATTTTCCCGTTATGGTCATGTTCTGTTGATTATTGGAGGAGTTTCTGTTCTTTGACCAAAATATACACACACACTTTAGTATTCTTGCAAATATTTTTGTATGCTAAATCTCTATGCTACATCATAACTTCCATCATAACAATCGACCATAGTTAAATAACGTTCTGATGTTGTATATACTGCATCATAGGAATGCTTCACTGAAAAAATGGCAAAAGTATCACGTTTATTTAATCTTGAATTAATAATGTATGTAGATAACGTGAGAAGAAGTGTGTTTTGATTTTCATTACAATGTTTGATTAATTGATATTGTAATTGAAGTGTTCGTTAGTATAATGTTTTGTCCCCCGTCTTTTCGGAGAAAGTTGAGGGCACAAGGTTTCGTTCTTCTGCCCTTTGGCAGTACGTATCTTGTGTGCGCGTTTCTAACCAACCTTTTTTTTTTGAAAATATGCATGCGTTTTCTACATGGTCTGCGGATATGCATACGGTTGGGATGTAACTTTTGTATCTTTTTTCCACATGGTAAACTAAGTAAGTGTTTCTATAGCATATGAATTGTGGATTTCATGTGTGCGCAGCTCCTCCTACTATTCTTAATAAAAAATGTTAGAGAAAAGGCCAGGGAGTGCCACAAACACAAACCGCAGCCCTTCCCAGACAACAAGAGGAAGAGGAAACAGACAAAACAAAACAAGCGCAAATCGAACAAATGCACGAAAAGCACCCCGACAGCCAGCCAACCCCACCCCGGGTCCCGAAGCTACTCCCAACACAAAAAAACCCGGCTGGCACAAAGGCCCCCAACCCATTTTGAAAATTTGTTGATATTTTCTACATGGTCTGAGGATGTGCCTGCGATTTGGATATAATCCTCAAATTTACTTTTTCACTTTTTTTACATTGCTAACTTAGTCATGTTTGCCTCTTCAATATATTTAGGGTAGATGTCTCGTTTGCACAACGTCTATAGTTTTAACCGAACGATTTGAAACTTTGTTTTCTACATGATCTGAGGATGTGCATGTGTTTGAATATAATTCTCAGATTATTTTAACACATTTTTTTAACATTGTTAATTTAGTCATTTTGGGTCCATTAGTATATGTAGTATTGGCATCTTGTGTGCGCAACTCTTCCTACAGTTTGTAAATTAGCGTTGTTGCAATTTAACCTGCATTTTCTACATGGTCTGAGGATATGCGTGTGGTTTGCATTTGTTTTCTTTATAATTTATTTTTGGCTGTATAGCGAATGTAGGGAGGGTTCCTTGTGCACAAATGTTGTTAATGATTGTTTTTAAACTTTGCAGAGGCCTTGAACATGGTTTGAAGACATGCATGAGAGTTTGGTATTTCCTTAAATATCTTGTACATTGTTTTCCAAATATTTGACGTCTTCGAAGAGTTTTGTGTGCCCAACTCGCCATACAGTATTTGACTGATGATATTGAAACTTTGCACAGGTTACGGTCTTTGGTCTGAACATGTGCATATGACTTTGCAAGAAGGTCTTCCGAATGTAAGTTTATGTCGACAGTCCATAAATTCAGAAAGATTGTCAGCAAAACTGACATTTCGGTACAATTTATAAAGATGTTCATTCGCCGCAAAAATAGGTTACAACATGGATGATATTCTGCGGCAAACTGCATGCATAATTATTAACAGATTATGGTAGATAACTTCTCTAACTGCACGACGGTAGGTCGGTCCTGAGACTAAATGACGGCTCCCCCCTCAGTCTCTTAGATTTTTTTTTTACTATCAATGTCTGTGGTCGGACTGATTGTGGTATTGTTTGCGGTTTTCTTGTATTCTGCTTTCAGATCACCATTAATACAAAAAAGGGTAAGAGAAAAATCCAGGCAGTGCCACATCACAAACCGCAGCCCTTTCCAGACACCAAGAGGAAGAGAAAACAGACAAAACCAAACAAATTTTACGAGGCGATTTGTTTTATGTCTTACCTTGTGTTATTTTGTTCTTGTGTTTTCAGTCCTTTTAGCATTGTGATTACCTCGCTTCGGGAAGAGAGAGACCTAATCTTAGTGCTTTTCGTACGTTTGCTCGATTTGCGCTTGTTTGGTTTTGTCTGTTGCCGCTTCCTTTTTGTGTTTGGGAAGGGCTGCGGTTTGTGATTGTGGCACTCCCTGGACTTTTTCTCTTAATTTTTTTGGTTGATATCCTAGCTCTAACAATAATGGAGGTATGTAGAAGCACACACCATATTAAGAGGCTCAGAAGGGTTGAAAATATCTTCATTATTTCAAAATATTGTAACTTAATGCACATTTTCAATTTAATTGTTATTTTGTAAGTCTGCACCTCTTATATCCTTCAAATAAGTATGCTTTATAGCGTGGTAGTTACCCTGACTCAAACCAATCGAGTTAGACAGAGGTATATTTCCTATAAAGAGGCCCAGGAGAGGTCAAAGAATCTTCCTAATGGCAAAATTCTTAAGATTTCATTTACATTATATGTTCATTTATTTTTTTTTTATGGAGATGCATCCTTTAATTTACATTTAAATAGTCACACTAAGTCGTTTAGTAGATGGCATGACAAACCAGAATAGAAGTATGTTATGATACGTCTCTGAGGAAGGGAGCCGAGAAGGGATCGATATGTCTTCCTTCTGGTAAAATATTATGTTTCATATACCCTGTCTGTTTCAGTTATTATATCTGACGTCTAAGCCTCATATTGCTTGGAATTTTATGCTTAGTTCCTTGGTTGGTACCATGATTCAAACGAAAATAAGAATAGGCTGGATTACATGCTTTACTAAGGTACTGAATGTATCTGGCTTATGGTAAAATAGCACATTTTTAAGGTACTTTCCTTACCTATATGATAATAAAGAAATGAGAGGCTGTTTCAGTAAAGTATTTTATAAAGTAGAAAATATTTCAAAATCATTTTGCTATAATAGAGACATGACGTATTGATCCCATGTTTTGCCCCTTACTAAGAAAATTGAACATACTTATCAATATCTTTGTTTGAGTAAAATAACAAAAGATAAGAGGCTAGACGAAGTGGAGAACTTCAATTATCTAGAATCGATCATCTCAAACAAGGGGTTTAAACCAAAAATAATATCCAGGAGTAAGTCAAGCTGATGCGGCAACTTATATTATCCTTCTTTTGTGCCTGTAAGAAGACCCGTACAGCAGAGCGTGTACGAAAACGCCAAAGTATTTGGATGAGCTGCTAGCGGAGGTTTCTAAATATCTCCTACAAAGACCATGTGATAAATGAGGGGATTTGTAACTGAATCCAGCATTTAATCGGGGTGCATGGCGATCTCCTAGCCATGCTGAAGATGTAGAATCTCAGATGGTATGGCCCACATCGCAAGACTGTCTTGCATGTCGAAGACAATTCTGCAGAGAATGATAAAAAGTGCATAGACGAAAGGAGGGCAGATTGGGGACTGGATATTCACCCAAGGCTGCGGAAGACAGAGAAAGATGGAGAAGAAGTGATGCAAGATCATCAGTGGTACACCAACGACCTTGAAGGTTAAGGGACAAAACTGAATTCACATATTAAACTACAAAGCATACTTAACTGAAAACATTTAAAAGACTGAGACTTCAGATCTAGTTAGTGAAACAGAAAACTGTATAAAATAAAGGTATGTCGCCGTTAAATAGGAATCACGTATCTCTCCTGGAGCCCTTGGTAGCGAATGAGTCCATTCAGTTTTCAAATCTGGTTTGTGTCAGGACATACGACCAAACTGCTAAGCATAATTATAGTAAATACAAGTCTTGCATCTCCAAAACTAATGCAAAAATAAAATAGAAAATATATGAAAACCTTAGAAATTTTACATTAAGAAGATATTCTAACCTACCCTGGGCTTACCAGGGAACATGATACTACTTCTCTTCATTCTTGTTTAGATAAAGGTGCCTAACAGGCTAATAAGTATATTACTCTCAAGGTAATCAGGAGGCTTAGACTTCGGAAAGAAACAGGAATAAATTTGGGATAGCAAACATGACGTCAATTCTAAAAAGAAGAATTGGCAACTTATTTAATCCAAAAGAACATATATTCTTTATCTTAAAAATGTATTTGGATCAATTCTAACAAGATTTGCACACGGGGAGCCCAGAATTCGACAAAGCGGCCTACAATAATTGTGGCATTTTCCGGGTATCTTCACTAAAAAAAACGGTATTTTAATCATTTCTTTTTCTCACTTTTTGGTGCTTTTTACTTAGTCCGTTTTAGATGCTTGTTTGTGTTACCTGATATCTGAGGTTCATTCCTTGTGTGCACAAGTCCTCCAACAGTTTTTGACTGATCAATTTGAAATTTTGCAGATGCTTTCGACATGCTCTGAAGATATGCATATAACTTCGGTATTTTTATGAGATTTTTGCATTTTCAGGGTTTGTGTACTCGTCTTTGTTTATTATAGTGATTAATTTGATTTTTATGTTTTCGCTTTGATGCACTGACTGAGTTGGGAGCCTTTATGCGAACCGAATTTTTTATTTATTTCTGTATTAAGTGTAGCATCTGGACCCAGGGTGAAGTTGGCTAGCTGTAAAAGTGCTTCAAACCCCCCTGTGGTTTACTCTACTGACCGTTCTAAGGCGGTGGTCCCGGTGTTGGTCTTGCTCTTTGTTGCTTTGTGGTTTGTTCTACGAGGCGATTTGTTTTATGTTTTACCTTGTGTCATTTTGTTCTTGTGTTTTTCAGTCCTTTTAGCATTGCGATTACCCCGCTTTGGGAAGAGAGAGAGAGCTGTGCTTGTTTAGATTTGTCGGTTTTCTTTTCCTCATGGTGTCTGGGAAGGGCTGCAGTTTGTAATTGTGTCACTCTCTGGACTTTTCTCTTACCTTTTTTTGTGACTTGATCATTTTTGGAGGATTTTCAAAAAAACAGAGAACATAATTTCGCCAAATATATACATTTCTCTTTAATTTTTTGGTTTTTAGATGTGCTTAGGACAGTTACGTATCCAGGATAGTGACTTTGGTGCGGTGGATCTTTTACGTGTATTTTTACGTGTTTTTGGTCTGAACGTTTGTCAGAGTATTCCCTAGGCTGGGTTACCCAGATGCCGGCGATTTTGTTCACATGTTTTTTGTGTAATAATTTTGCAGCATTCTGCTACAGTAAGAGACACACATGTTTTTTATTTTGTCTTTTTGTTCTTATTTTTGGGTGTGAAGTTTTGATCTCCCCAAGAATATTTAATTTGGTACAGATGTTTTCCTTTCTTGGGTTTCTTATCAAAAGTTAGCTGACGTTATGATATTTTCTTTTAGTTTTAAATAGAAAAATAAACGACTTCAATCAGATGTAAAAGTGAAAGCGTCTTTTGGTTGTTGTTATAGTTCCAGCTACACATAACTGATCGGTTCGCGTACCCACGCAACTCCCTAACTCATCAGTGGTTCAACACATATGAATCACAGATAAGGGCTCGACTACAAAGTGAAATTCAGAACAAAAGTAAACTACTAGTAGAAACACGGTCACCCCGACCCTGGACAGGTAAAGTCATGCACAAGCCATCTATTAGTTATACTGAGTTATTCTAAACAGTTCTGACACTGTGAAAACAAACCTCTATAACATTTACCCGCGGCACAGCATAAAGGTTCTTTTGTAATGAGGTAGGTGTGTTTAGAGGTCAAATGTCAAACATTTGATTAAACAATTTGGGTAATCAAAAAGACGTTGCCAGGAGTGCTGAATTTAGGATACACAGTTACATAGAGCTATCACTAAACCTGATTACCATTACCCAGCAGCGCTCATTTTACACATAAATTGTACAATGTTCCAAGGACACATAGCCCTGTTTAAATTTAATTCGAAAACAATTTAATGTCATACACTTCTAATTATCATTATGATATGTTTTGTGAAAAGAATATGAAACAAACAAACTAGAAAATAAATAAGTAAACTCAGGAACTGATAGAATCAGGTCCAAATCAAGCCCCCAACACTGAAGGAAAAGACAGACAACAAATACAATTAAACAACCACAAAATGAAAAGACGGCAAGCAGAGTTGACAACTCTTTCCCGAAAAGGTAGCGACTCTGTTACCCACACTTAACCGAACAGATCTTAAACTTGAATTTTAGGCCTATAGGCCTTCGTTCAGGCCTATGGGCATGGTGGGCGAAGCTTGCTTACCAGGTAATGCTTACTATCCGCGGACGCCTGATTACACCCTTTGTTCTGGGGTCCATGCCTGTTGGTCTGAACATTCTGATTCGTCATTCGTTTATGGATTTATGAGTTTGGATTACGACTTTGGTACCATGACCGGAACTACTTTTAGGGTGACATCGTGCATAAGATTAGAAAAATTGTAGGAAAATCTAGATTTTCTGATCATTGTAGTAAAATTGACATATGTTATAAATTAACGGGATATAACATTGATGTCATTAAACGGTCTGCTTGCTTAGCGGTTCATCTAATCTCGGTTGACCACTTTGCTTACCTCTTTAATTCCACGCCGGTAGGTCGGGATTCAACTCTATGATGTCCCCGTTTTAAAAACTATTCATAAGATGGTCTGGGCCGGAACTTTTTATGGCTGTCTCTCGGCTCACGGAGATTCAACTGGTGGTTTTCTTTTGCTCCAGTATTCCATTGGTGTTGTCCAAACGTTTTAGGCTTTATCTGTGATTTATCTTGCCCGTAAATTTTCAAGGATTTGTTAGAATACCTCCGCACGTACAGAACAAATATATGTTTTTACAACTATGGAAGCTGAGGGCGAGGGTTGGGATCCCGTAAAGCCAGCTTAAGACCCCCCAAACCCCAGGTAATTCATTAACGACCGTTCCAAGGCGGTACTTTCGTTGTGGTCCTTTTTGATAATTTTTATGTAGAGTTTATCTTTTAATAATTATGTAATTTGATTAGTTTCAGTTAAATTTGGGTAACAGAGTTTCCAATTTTTTTTGGCAAGAGTTTCGAACTCTGCTTGCTGTCTGTTCATTTTGTGGCTGCTTTATTGTATTTGTTTGGCTTTCCCTTTGGTGTTGGGGCTTGCTCTAGATCTGATTGTATCAATTCCTGAGTTCTCTTATTTACTTTACATAATTGTTAAAAGATACGCATGTAAAATGAAACATTACATAACAATTAACATAAAGCCCCCAAAGAGATGGACAGATTGAAGTGCCAAGGGCAGAAAACCCTGCAATAACAAAAGTCACTCATTGCTACTCATCACAATAATAATTTATGTAAAATATTATGAAAATGAAACACTGTACACGTGTTTTGCCTCACAAACTCGGACAGGTAGACATAGGCGCTAAGGGCAGATAGCCAACGATTATGTTACGCAGTGCTACTTGTCATTCCGATAATTTTTGTTAGGTTTTATGAAATCTAAAAACTCTAGAAGTAATTCGTGTCACAAAGTCGGACAAACCGATGTAAATGCTAAAGGCAGATAACCTACGAAGAAGAAATATTTATGCCACGCAAGCTACTCATCATGCTGAACGTTTTGGGTTTTTATTTTTTTTATTTATTTTTTTTTTTTTTTTTTTGTGAATTTCCATGAGTCTAACCTAATCTGCAGGATCAGTTTACATCACCAACCTGGACAGGCGGACCAATTATCCACCACCGAATGTGTAAACAAACCACCCAACAGCCGTGATCAGTGCTATAAAATCCCCTCCCAAAGTACGTTGATGGGGTATAATAAGGAAAGGAAGTTAGTCCTAGGGTTGACTTAAAATCATAAAGCCATTAGATCGGGAAGTATAGGAGCACTGCAAAACAGCACATTCTGATCAGGGCCTTCTCGATTGGTTGATATATTTTACAGTGTTATTGCACAAAGAAGGCCCTGGTAAGACTGTGATAGAGCGCAGGTCGATGTAAGTCTTCATTGTAAAGATCAAAATTCGCAGGATGGTTTAGGTCATCATCGCTTGCATATACGATAATAAAGGTCCATATTTTACGTTGAGCGTAATACAAAGAATGATAACAGAATTAAAGACTGCATGCATAGTGGTTAACCCAATACGGTAAATCACTTTTCTTCCCTCTTTGTTTCCACGCCGGTGGGTCGAGCCTCAGTTTTTTATATGGCTCCAGCCTTAAGACTTAAAGTAAGCCGGTTGGTGCCTGATGCTCTGGCTCTGGACGAGCCCGACCGGAGTCCAACTGTTGGTTTCTTTTGCTTCAGCATTTCAGTTTTTTTGTTGAGTCCTCATCGGTGTTTCATCTCTGTATTCGTTTGATTTTTATGTTCTCGGAGATGTTGCACTAATGAGTCACAAACCCTTCACGCGGACTGAACAAAAGTCTTGTGTCTTGTGTCGAACTAAGGGCGAGGGTTGTGGCCACGTAAAATAGATTTACGGCCCCAGTAAATGTTTTGCTGACCGTTCTAAGGCGATGCTTATGCTGTGGTTTACTACTTCTGTCATTGTATGTCTTTGCATGTATGTCCTGATGATTTGTTTTTATTTTGGATAGCCGTTTGGGCCAATTTTGGGAAAGATACTGTCTTTTTGGCTTTCTGCTTATATTGTTTTGAATAAGGCGCCGTTGCTTCAAGTGAGTCCTTCTTTGCCGTTGGTGTCTTAGACAGAAGGTGTTAGGTAATTACATCGATTTTTGATTATTGCCTTCCTTTCTCTTTACTACCTGAGCTGCAGTCTGCACAGTCTGATCTGAGTCTTCCTTGTCAATATGAAGAAAATTTGCATCATTGGCCATCTATAATGCGCACAGTTAAGATTATGATCAGACTGCGCGCAAGCGGCGCACATCTCCGACGGCACGTTTTCTGACGTTGTGGTGCATCTATCACTAAATATATTCATGTTGCATTCTGTGATGTTGTGATGAGATATCATCACGAAAACACGCCTATATAATTTTGACCCCCTTAAACCCCACTTTTATATAGTAAAACTGGGGTTTACAGGGGTATACATTATTTTTCTTATTTCTGCTTAAAAATAGATTGTGGGTACTCGTTAGAACCGCCTCGTCGAGGCGGTTCTAACGAGTACCCACAATCTATGTTTTGAGCAGAAATATGAAAAAATCAGAAATTTTTAGCTGAAAATTTTCATTTTTTGGTCGTAAAATTTTCAGTATATTTGAATAGGCGTGTTTTCGTAATGTTATTTTGGATAGCCGTTTAGGCCAATTTTGGGAAAGATACTGTCTTTTTGGCTTTCTGCTTGTATTGTTTTGAATAAGGTGCCGTTGCTTCAAGTGAGTCCTTCTTTGCCGTTGGTGTCTTAGACAGAAGGTGTTAGGTAATTACATCGATTTTTGATTATTGCCTTCCTTTCTCTTTACTACCTGAGCTGCAGTCTGCACAGTCTGATCTGAGTCTTCCTTGTCAACATGAAGAAAATTTGCATCATTGGCCATCTATAATGCGCACAGTTAAGATTATGATCAGACTGCGCGCAAGCGGCGCACATCTCCGACGGCACGTTTTCTGACGTTGTGGTGCATCTATCACTAAATATATTCATGTTGCATTCTGTGATGTTGTGATGAGATATTTACTGTAGCCATAATGGTTCCTGCAGCCCATGCTTTATGAGAGTATCTAACTGTTCGTTCATCCATCAGTCACATTTACGTCAATCACAGCATTTAGTTTTGTTTCTGATTAACTATAACAAATATATTAATCTAACCTGGCAAAAGTTTTCCCTTGTATTGACTCAAACACTGCATCACAATTTTATGACCTTTTTGCTGTTTGATTATGGCATAGGTGTCATTTTTGCGTCCAATATTGTATGAGAAATATGTTCTATTAATAGAGATCCTTCGGAATTATGAGTATGAAAACTAATGCAAATAGCAGATTCCGATTCTTGTTCTTTCGTGTGTTCTTTGTTTCCATGGAAATCTCTTTAGGTTTTATCTGACATATTTTCGTTTCCTTTGGAATCATTGTGCCGATAGTGGTAGCTTTGAAGATGAAGATCTTCTCATGTATACGCTAGAAGGCGTAAGCAGTGTTGCAAACTTCATTACTACTCATGAAGAGTCTCAATAAAACCGACTCTCATTTTCTATCTGTAATGTGTTCTTAGTTTCCAAAGGCAACCTTTCAGATTTTATTTTACTGCAGCTAGTATTAAAAGCCGTGTGGCGATTACAAAAACTCAGCCCGTTCTTCATCAAAGTGCAACTTTTACGTTTATTTTCCTTGGGACCATTTAGCCTATTTTTGGTATCTTGAAAAATTGAGGTCTGCTTAAGCTAGCGCTAGGGGGCATATGACCCAGTAAGCATTCTACATAAATCTATAGCGGGCCGTCATTGGCCCGTCAGAGTAGCTGACGGGCCAATAACAGCCCGCTGTAGATTTATAAAGAACGCTAGCTATGGAACCTCTGCAAATTAAATTGCTGTCAAGGGTCCTCATGAAACCTCATGAAACCCAGACGCCACTTTTCATTCTTTTATGTGTTCTTTGTGAGTCTGTTCATGTGCAATACTAGCCTATGATTTTTGTGTATGCCCTCAAGCCCCGGGTTTAAAGAGAACTTAGTTTTTTGTACAGCTTAAATAGGCTCAATTGTCCCAAAGGGCCAGATAATGTAATCTGCATTATGATGGTTTCGCTCGTGTACATAGAATAGGAGAAGTATAATAACATTTTCAACAAAGCTATTATTGGAAAGAATGGAAACACAAATGAAATTACGACAAACACTAAATATTGTATCCCCATATAAAGAAAGTTGTCTAAACTCGATCGAGGTAGAAAAGTAGTGTCCCTTGGCGTCAGGTTTACATGGTTTCGTCACGTTGTACTGCTCACTACAGAAAAAAAATGAAGAAGCAGTAAAAAAATACATAATGTTCTACTTATGTTATTTGCGCATTTTCGGCATACTCAAGTACTTTCATTTTGTGATTGGTCACCGCATAAAATCAACTGTATTAGTTTTCTATAAATGTCCTGATTAGAACAGTACATTTTATGTATTAGAGACGTACTAAGCAAAAATGTGCCTTCGGAACATACAGAGACAACGAAGGTCTTGATCAGACGGCGCAGGGTATTCGCTGTTCGCTACCAAAATCATTTGATACTATAGAATGTATCAATGGAGAGCAAAGGCCCGGATGAGACCTTGGGCATGCGCAGGATGCTGTGAATTCGCACAATTTGCGAAATATCGAAGGTATTTTTTTGCTTGACGCAGCCCATTAAATCGTCTGCACGCGCAAAGGGTCAAGTAAATACTTATATATTTCTCCTAACTTAAGTTTTTTTCTGACTAACGACATAATGGTATGTTACTTAAGTTTCTTTAAGGTTTTTAGATAATGATATGATGCTGACATAAATGGCTACTGTAAGCAAAGATGTGCTGAATGATTTCGTACCACTTTGATAGCCTAGCTTAGTAACAGTAAATATCTTACTCAAACGTAAAATGTACTAAATATGCTAAGTGTAGTCAGACCTTGAATATCAGGTATTTTTTTTTATTCGCACTAACAAATTTTCAAATAAATTTACTAATTTGTTTAACTACAGTCAGAGTTCAATGGCTCGAACATCTTTGGGATCATGGAAATTTGTTCTAGACACGCGTAGTTTGAACCACTGAGTTAATCATCGCGCCAGGCGAGGGGGCAAATTGGTATAATTTAGGGATGTGTTTACTACATACAACATATATTTTCATGATAAAATATATCCCTAAATATTTGTTTTCTTGTTTAGAATAGTTATTTTAATATAAATACAAGTAGTTATTTCTAACAGTGCATCCTCTAGTTCAGTTTGCGGACAGAATATTTTTAGAAACACGTATGCGCTATTGCCTACTGATTTCCAGTTCATTAAACATACCTGTCGTACAAGGGTCCGTGTTACAGTTTTGAGTTTCTGCACTTCTGCCATGGCAGTAATCACCCTGGTTCACACGTGGTGGGAAATAACATACTCGTCTTCTTAATTGCCTCCCTCCTCCACAACTTGACGAGCACGCCTCCCAGGCGCCCCATGCGTTCCAAACGCCATCAACTGTAAAGATCAAACACAGTCAATATTATTACTGGAATCCAAAATGTTAAGGAGCACAGTCACAAATGTAAACTGGAAACATCTCAAAGTCTGTAAGCTGTGATAAACTTATCATGACTATTAAAGTGCAGAGCACTACTGTAGTTCTTATAGCCAAACGCACTATGTGAAGTTCAGCTTCCCTGTAGTGGAGGAAGTTGTTCTACGAATGCCTCTTGAGAAGAGTCAAGTGTTGTAAGGGGACTTGATAAACCGCCGTTTTCTACAAGGGAGACATTTTTGTGATTTCTTGTTACTTACGTTACCTCATCATCTTATAAAAGATAAACTTATTGATTTAATTAACCGAACGTTTATTCGGGAGAATACCCAATATTTGGCTTGCAACGAAGAATGTGCTTTTTTTCACTTCTGATGTAAACAATAATCACAATTTATGGTCATGTCAAAAAGTCTGTGATGCCCTTGTTTATCTTTTGGATAATATTTTTATTAGATTTGGAATTAAACTTTATAGGCATACTATTGGTATTCCGATGGGAACTAACTGTGCTCCTCTTGTTGCAGATTTGTTTCTTTTTTGTTATGAGAGAGATTTCATGAAGTCTCCCTCACGTGAAAATCAGGCTGACATTATTGAGGCTTACAATTCAACTTCAAGATACCTTGATGATTTATTAAATATTGACCATATTTACTTTGACTAAATGGTGGACCGGATATACCCTACAGAACTCCAATTAAATAGAGCAAATTCTTCCGATACCGAGGCACCTTTTTTGGATTTGAATCTATGTATATCTAATGGTACAGTTTCCACCAAAATGTATGATAAACAGGACGATTTTGATTTTGATATAGTCAATTTCCCTTCTCTGGATGGTGATGTCCCCCGGCGTACCTCATATGGGGTATACATATCCCAACTTATTAGATTCGCTACAGCTTCTTCAAATCTTAATCACTTTAACTACCGTAATAAAGCCCTTACTGCCAAACTTCTTAGGCAAGGCTATCCTTATTTTAAACTTCGTAAGGCGTTTTCGAATTTTTATCGCAGACACAGTGCCTTGTTAGAAAAATATAGCATCAGTCTGAAAACACTTCTGCAACAAGGTATATCGAAACCAGAATTTTACGGTGACTTAGTGTACAGATTTAAAAAAATTATAGGTAAATCTAACTTTTCGGAGCAATTCAGAAAACTTATTAACCGTAATAAAAGGATTGGCTATAGCCTGGCTATAGCCAGGGTGAAGTTAGCTAGCTGTAAAAGTGCTTTAACCCCCCCCCCCCCCCCGGTGGTTTGCTCTACCGACCGTTCTAAGGCGGTGGTCCCGGTGTTAGTCTTACTCTTTGTCGCTTTGTGGTTTATTCTACGAAGCGATTTGTTGTATGTCTTTCCTTGTAACATTTTGTTCTTGTGTTTGCAGTCCTTTTAGTATTGCGATTACCTCGCTTGGGGAAGAGAGAGCTAATCTTAGTGCTTTTCATACGTTTGTTCGGTTTGTGCTTGTTTATATTTGTCGGTTTCCTCTTCCTCTTGGGGTCTGGGAAGGGCTGCGTTTTGTGATTGTGGCACTCCCTGGACTTTTCTCTTACCTTTTTTGGATATTATGCGGCAGACTGCATGCCTAGTTGTCAACCCAATCATTGTTGATGGCTATGCTTCACTCTTTAATTGCACGACGTCGGTTCGGACCTCAGACTCAATGACGGCCTCTTCGTAAAACTTTAACCAGTGGGTTGGGGCTTGACGATGTGTCTTTGGCTTGGCCCGCCGTGGTTCAACTATTGGTTTTCATTTACTCTGGCATGCTGTAGAATTGGCCATGAGTACTCGTCTTTGTTTGTTGTAGTGGTTGGTTTGATTTTTGTGTTTTCGCTTTGATGCGTTCTGGGTTGGGGGCCTTTGTGCGAGCCGAATTTTTGTGTGTTTCTGTGTTGGGGGTGGCGTCGAGGCCCGGGTGAGGTTGGCTGGCTGTAAAAGTGCTTTAAGCCCCCCGGTAGTTTACTCTGCTGACCGTTCTGGGGCCGTGGTCCCGGTGTTGGTCTTACTTATTGTTGCTTTGTGGTTTATTCTACGAGGCGATTTGTTGTGTGTCTTACCGTGTGTCGTTTTGTTCTTGTGTTTTTCGGTCCTTTTGGTGTTGCGGTTGCCTCGCTTGGTGAGGGGGGCTGGGGGGCTGGTCTTGGTGCTTTTCGTGCGCATGTTCGGTTTGTGCTTGTTTGGGTTTGTCGATGTCCTCTTCCTCTTGGTGTCTGGGAAGGGCTGCGGTTTGTGATTGTGGCACTCCCTGGAATTTTCTCTTACCTTTTTTTTTACCTTCTCACCAAAATCCTTCAGGAAAGGGATATACTCTAAAAGAAAACGCATTGATGCCAATGGAAGCAAATTATTTCCTTTTTGAAAAGACCAAGAGTTGTCGCTCTTGAAAGTGTATCCAGTCTTTTTACAGACACAAATAATTAGCAACAAGGAGCCTATGGATGGGGACAATGCCCTGATGTTGCATTTCTTATAGATAGCGAATGTAAAGTTTCAGCTACCTGAAGTGAAAGAAGCTTAGAAATGTATCTGTCAGAAGGGGGATGTTAAAGGAGGTGGTATTCTAGCCCCATACAATCTTTTTATTGTTTTTGCAGGTGAACAGCCGGACGTGTGTACTTTATCATGGTATATCTCAGGTTGCGTATAAGCAATGATGAATTATAAACCCTTCACGCGGACTGTCTTGTGTATACCACGGCCGAACTAAGGGCGCGGGTTGTGGCCACGTAAAATCGATTTAAGCCCCACACCTCCCCCCTCCCCCGAGTAAATTATTACTGACCGTTCTAAGGCGGTGCTTCTGTTGTGGTTTTCTCTTACCCTTTTTTACTATTTCTGTCATTGTATGACTTGGCATGTATGTCCTGGTGAAAGGGGGGGGGGGGATGTCGTTTTGGTTTTCTGCTTGTGGTATTTTGATTGTGGAGCCGTTGCTTTAAGTGCGTCCTTCTTTCCCTTTTGTGTCTTAGACGGACTGTGTTAGTTAATTGTATCGATTCCTGATCATTGCCTTGCTTTGTATTTTTTAGAGCTAGAAGTCTGTAAAAGTGGGTGGGATAATTCAACTTGGTACGGATAACTAATTTGTAAACGTTTTTGTCCCTTTATGTGTGACGAAGGACTGCAATTTGCAATTAAATAAAAATCTATTTTCTAATAATAAAGAATAACAAATTGATTTTGAGTTGAAATTTTGTAGACTGTAACCAAAACGCAAAAATTTAACAAACTGGTAAACTAGGAATAAAAATAACCCTAGTTTATTTAGTCTTATGCCAAGAAATCTGGCGCATAACAATATGTCTCTACATGTATTTTAATTCTAAATGCAATAACTATACTAAATTTAGTGGATTACAATTTTAAAAAAAATTCTATTGCTCTAGTGCATGGTTTTACAATACCTCAAGTATTAATTCTATTACATGGCATGGCCCAGCCTAACATGTATCTGTTGACTTATATTAGGATAGTTTGCATAACAGCCTGTTCTGAGCAACTTTGTATAAAACCTTAGCAGTCAATTACCACATTATCACTCTGGATACCTTTTTTAAATTTATGTCAAGAAAACAATTCGATTAAAACGGTCTCACAACTACGTTTTTCTCGCAGACCATCTTGCAGAGGGGACAGATTATTGTTCTGTTTACGATATTGCATGAGGTTGCTACGGATAATGCGCTGGACTACTTTAAAGTCGTCTATTTCAAAAACATCGAAATGGGCAATAATTGGTTTCGTTTGTCTTATCAACTGATTTTTTTTTGTGTTAAATTTGCTTATTTCCAGATGCCTAGAAAGAACTGTTGGTACAGATAAAGTGAGAATTTGTGCAAGTTCTTACAATAGCACTTTCAGTATTTATGGTCGTATACCATCAGGACTGCTGCCTAGGAAACATTACGTTAAGGTAATGAGGCATGTCATTTCCCTGATTGCAGTAGGCGTATGAAAAGTAATTGCAAAAATCAGATAATTTTCACGAGTATTTTTTATACAAAGTGCAACTGTTCATTTAACAGGTGAGCTTTATCCATGAAATACCATTATTATTCAAGGTTTAAGGCCAGTTGCGTATGTGTTCCTGAGTTTAAATGAAATTGAAAAGCTGTTAGGAAAATGAAGAAATTTCTTGTGGAGAGTCTTTTGCCAAGAAATCTGGATCAGTTTAATTATAAGTAAAACTACAAGAAAACAGATTGCAAATTCTTGCTACGATCGTCTTCAAACGAAAAACAATAATGCAAATTGACAACAGGACGAGAAAGATCAAGGACAACTCAGACAGCAGTATCGATATTTGACCTCGACCTTTATTTCACAGTTCACCAACTTTGTAAATATGCGTCAATCCTAGCTTCGACCCAATGTTCAAGTTCATTTGTCAAGAATTACACTGACTATAGTGATGATACTTGGTATAGGCTTGCAATTAGGGATGACAACTCAAGACAGCAGTATTCAGATTTGACCTCGACATATATTTCTCAGTTCACCGATTACGAAAATTTTCGTCAATCCTACCTTCGACCCTAATGTTCAAGTTAATTTCTCAAGAACTGCAATAGCAACAGTATAATACTTGGTATAGGCTTGCACTTAGGAATAACAACTAAGTTTGAAAGCATCCATGTTTGAACGCGACCTATATTCCACGGTTCACCGACTTTGTAAATTTGCGTCAACCCTTTGACCCTAATTTTCAAGTTCATTTTCTAAGAACTATAAAGGCTAGTGATGATACTTGGTATAGGCTTGCACTTAGGGATGATACCTTAGACAGCAGTATCCATATTTACTTCGATCTATATTTCACGGGTCATAGACTTTGCTATCTGGCAGCAATGTCATAGTCTTAGGCGGAATTCTTATCTTTGTTTCAGTCTGGGTACATATACATTCATATCTATATATGATTACCTGGACAGTCGGCAGAGCTACAACTCTTCTGTTCTGAACTGCTTCCTGTACAATTTTTCCCACGGGGTGCTGTCAGAACAGGATATGAACAAGTGCGCCTTCGCTCTTGATTACCAGTTCCACAAGTAACTGAACAGGATCCCCAGTTGGTCCATTGTGACCATAGACCATCAACTGTAATAATTTATAACAGTTATGAAAAAGATCAAAATAAAATAGCGCGATACACTTGTAAAGGTAATGATCTCATAAATGTTGTAACCCAGTAATTTAATTTACAATTCTAATGCCTACGTCACTAAAACGGGGAAATTAATTAGGGGTAACTCAGACATTTTCACGGGCGTCTGAAAGAGGGGTCTTCTATAAAAGAAAAGAATTTGCCCCAACGATGGCAAGTTCTTTCCCTTTAGAATATACGTCTTTTGAGAAGAATTTTGAGGTACAAAACAGCAAACAGGAAGTCACAAAAGTTGTCACCCTTGTTAAAAATTTACCAAAAGTATCTATTTACTTTAAGGTCAGTTAGCCACACACACGTTTGTTAATATCTTTATACAGGAAGGGGACACAATCACTTTTGACAGTCGTTTTCCCTGAAAATATATCCAATTACGAAAACACGCCTATTCAAATATATTGAAAACTTCACCACCAAAAACTGAAAGTTATCATATAAAAATTCTGATATTTTTCATATTTCTGCTCAAAACATAGATTGTAGGTACTCGTTAGAACCATCTCGTCGAGGCGGTTCTAACGAGTACTCACAATCTATGTTTTTGAGCAGAAATAAGAAAAATAATGTTAAGAAAAATTCCTGTAAACCCCAGTTTTACTATATAAAAGTAGGGTTGAAGAGGGTCAAACTGTTTTCGTGAAGATTATCCTTGAGGTGAACGGAAACATCAAAAGATTCTGTTTCCAATTTAAAAACAAAACAAAAAACAAAAACGTAGTTTTCGTTAAGAAATACACAGTATTTTTTCTTGATTTCATCGAACATTACTCCACGAAAGTTTCTTCAACCAAACGTACTAATATTTTTAGCTCACCTGAGCCTTCAGGATGAGCTATTGTGATCAATTGCCGTCCGTCGTCTGTCGCCCGTCTGTCCCTCGTCCGTCCGTAAACACCTTTGAACGACTTCTCCTCTGAAACCCTTGGGCCAATTTTCTTCACACTTCATGTGGAGCTTTCTATTAAAAGGGGATTCCAAATCTATACAAATGGTTACAGTCCGTTAATCAGGATGGCCGCCATGTCCATATACGAGGGATGTTCGAAATGAATTGCTTATTGTCCTCTAGCTCGATATCCACGTGGGGCACGATAAAAACCAATACATACCTGTATAGGGTTATTCAATATCTACACAATGGTGTATAAATGTACATGTTAGACTAAGTGTAAGACATAAAATTTGCCATTTGAATACAAGCAGTCATTGACCGCTGCAGTAAAAATGGTTGGTAGAAGCGTCGACAAAAAAGATGAAATACGGGCTTACATCAAAGCTCGCTCAAAACTTGGTTGTTCTTTGAAGAAGCTGATGACTGAAATTTCTACTGCTTTTGGACCTTCTTGTGTGTCTTATGACACAGTTCGGCGGTGGAAAAAGAAATTTGAGTCTGGTGTAGAGTCCATCAAAAATGCACCGAAATCAGGTAGGCCAAAATCTGCATCTCGTAAAGAAATCGTTTCCAAAATAAAGGAAATCATTGAAGGAGATGCCAGATTTACAGTTCATGATATTGCACGAAAAGTAGGCTTATCACTTTCAACGGTTCACCTTATTTTGAAGAAGCATCTGAACGTCAGAAAGATTTCTGCTAGATGGGTGCCACATCTGTTGACTGACGAGCAAAAGAGGCAACGGGTTAAAGTGGCCAAAAAGCTGCTTCAAATGTTTCCAAAATATGACAAAAAGCATTTGCCAATGTCGTCACAGGTGATGAAACCTGGGTCCATTATTTTGAGCCCGTCAGAAAGGTTAGCAATAAGATCTGGGCCACTAAACACAGCAAACGCCCAATAATTGCCAAACGTTCTTTGAGTACAAAGAAGGTTTTGTATGCAATCTTCTTCTCTGGTGAAGGAGTCGCAATAAAAGTGCCAGTGAAAAAGGGCAAAAGATCACCGGAAAGTACTACAAAGACGTAGTACTGAAGAAACTGAAAAAGTATTATCAGAAACGACGCCCTGCCACTGGTTTTAAACATGTCCGTCTTCTACATGACAATGCCCCACTCATACCTCCGCAATAGTTACGGCGTTTTAGAAGAAAGAAAAAAGTAACTGTTTTGCCTCACCCCCCCCCCCCCCCCCCCCAACGTATTCCCCAGACCTTGCCCCATGTGATTTCTTTTTGTTTTTTGAAATTGACAGCATTCCTTGCTGGGCGGAAATACCAGGCCCCACAGGCACTTGGATCTGCCATTCATCAGTACCTTATTACTGTGCCCAAATCAGCGTACCGTGACGCCTTCAAGAAGTGGATACATCGGCTGAAACTTTGCATTTCTAGCCACGGGGAGTACTTCGAGGGCATGAAATGAGTACTTTTGGGCTGACTTGAAATTTGAAGTCTCCAGATAGAAATAAGCAATGCATTTCGAACATCCCTCGTATGGTTAAAACACTTAAAAATCTTCTTCTCCAGAACCAAGAAAGCTTCAAGGCTGACTCCTGGTATATAGCATCATGGACTCAAGGTCTACCAAGTTTCTTCAAATGATGACCCTAGATTGACCTTTTACCTTTTTACGCAAGGTCAAATTTGCGTCCCTATGCATTTGTATGGAGAAAATGTTGAAAAGTCATTTTCTCAAAATGTATTACAGACTAATGGCTGAAACTTACAAAAGAGTGATTAAAGTAGTAAAACATTTTAGTGATAATCAAAATTTTGTCCCCTGGGTGTTAACTTACCTTGCCCCTGGGCCCTATACATGTATAAAATTGTGTAATTTTTAAATTTCTTCTCTGTGACCGCTTAAGCAATTTTCGCCAGATTTCACATGGGACCGTCTGTCAAAAAGGGTATTGCCAATTTGTTCAAATGGTTCCGCGCTATCGAACAAGATGGCAGCCATGCCCATATACGGTAAAACACTTACAATATTTTTCTCCAGAACCAAGTCAGCTTTAGGGCTGAATCTTGGTATATAGCATCGAGGACTCAAGGTCTACCAAGTTTGTTCAAATAATGACCTTAGATTGACCTTTGACCTTTTTATGGCAAAGTCAAATTTGTGTCCCTATACATTTATAAGGGGAAAATGTTGAAAAGTCATTTTCTCAAAATGTGTTAAAGACTAATGGCTGAAACTTAACAATAAGTTATTAAAGTAGTAAAACATTTTAGTTATAATCGACACTTTGTCCCCTGAGGGTTATCTGCCCTTGCCATTGGGCTATATACATGTATAAAATTGTGTGATTTTTAAATTTCTTCTCTGAATCCACTTGAGCAATTTTCACCAGATTTCACAATGGGACCTTCTGTTAAAAAGGGTATTGCCAATTTGTACAAATAGTTCCGCGCAATTAAACAAGATGGCCACCATGCCCATATATGTAGAAATACTTAAAATTCTTCTTCTCCAGAACCAAGAAAGCTTTTGGACTGAATTTTGATATATATCATTGAGGACTCAAGGTCTACCAAGTTTGTTCAAATGATGACCGTAAATTGACCTTTTACCTTTTTACAGCAAAGTCAAATTTGCATCCACATGCATTTGTATGGGGAAAATGTTGAAAAGACATTTTCTCAGAATGTATTAAAGACTAATGGCTGAAACTTACAATGTGTGATTAAAGTAATAAAACTGTTAAGTTAAAATTATAAAACAAATTGTCCCTTGGGGGTTATCTGCCCTTGCCATCGGGCTATATACATGTATAAAATTTTGTAATTTTTAAATGTCCTTTTCTCTGAAATTGCTTGAGCAATTTTCACCAGATTTCACAAAGGCATTCTGTCAAAAGGCTATTGCCAATTTGTTTAAATGGTTCCGCGCAACTGAACAAAATGGACGCCACGTCTATATATGGAAAAACTCTTGAAAATCTTCTTCTCCAGATATAGCATCAAGCTCTACCAAGTTTGTTAAAATTGATCATAGCTTGACCTTTGACCTTTTCATGGCAAGGTCAAATTTGTGTCTCTATAGATCTGTATGGTGGGGGGGGGTTGAAAAATCATTTTTTTCAATATGTATTTAACACTAATAGCTGAAACTTGCAATGTATGATTAAAGTAGTAAAATGTTTTAGTAAGGATCTAAATTTTGCCCCCTGTATGCTAGCTGCCCTTGCCCCTGTACTATACACAGGTATAAAATCTTTAAAAGTCTTCTCTGAAACCACTTGACCAATTTTCACCAGATTTCACATGAGGCCTTCTGTCGAAGGGATGTTGGCACTTTGTTCAAATGGTTCTGCATCATTGAACAAGATGGCTGCCATGCCCATTTATGGTAATAACTTACAATGTTTCTTCTCCAGTACTAAGACAGCTTTGAGGCTGAATATTGGTATACAGCATCAGGGACTCAAGATCTACCAAGTTTGTTAAAATGATGAGACTAGGAGTACCTTTGACCTTTTAATAGTATGGACAAATTTGTGTCCCAGTTGCTGTGGTAATACTGGAAGACTGTCGCATGGCATTTGCAAATATGCAGGTGAGCAATGGTGAGCAATGTGGTCCATGGGCCTCTTGTTTTTTGTTTTTTTTTATTTCCTCACAAAACATATGCTTAGAAGAGGTCAGCTGTGAATATCTACAACACCAACAAACGTTTTTGTTGTGAAATAAGAAAACTGTTTATTCGGGTTGCCATTTTTTTTAGAGTAATGTTTTAAAATAGTAGAGGTGTGGAATAAGAAAATGGCACCGCGCGCATAAACAAACAACAAAGGCAACAACAACCATCCTGTACACAGTTGAGCCACAACATGACACATTGTGCCTCCTCACATGTTCATCCAACGAGGACTCAAATCAGCTGGGAGCCCGCGCTGTCGTATCAGAGTCACTTTGCATTATTTGCTATCCAATATGCATACAGTGAAGATTCTGATCAGATTGCGCGAATGCACTGGTCTCCCATTGACGTTGCGGCTCCTCCAGTCTCACCAGGCCACTACTATCCACTAATGCAGTCTAAAGTGGCCAATTCTTCTGTAAGCAGGCAGCGAATGGCCTATAAACACTGCTGTGACCCGCAGCTTGATCTTTCTGTATGTACCGAACCATCAGGTTTCATAACACAGACTACTTTCTTCTATTATAATAATATCATAGATTAATAAGTAATAATTTGCATAAGAAAGATCTCACATCTTAGTGAATTTGTTTGTTTCTAAACTATTCGGGCTAGAATATGGTAGAGAAAAACAAAGTTACCCAGTACTAATTGCAAATGGGTACATACAACAAGTGCAACACATTACTCGCAGCCAGTATCAGAATGTCTGATGATGCGTAATGATAGTTCAATGAATTATAAGACTGTATGACCAGTTAGGATGTGGATTATACCAACCTGGACAATATGTAAGACTACAAGCAAGCGATTCTTCATTAGACCCTGGGCAGTCAGCACCACGAGGACCACTCGTGTTGAATATACAATCACGATGTCGTACTTTAACACCCGTATCACAAGTGACCGAACAAGAACTCCATGCCTTCCACTGTCCCCATTCGCCGTCGACTGAAACCACAAATAAAACAAATCAAATGTTAAAGTAAATTATTAGAATCGTTTTTATTCAATATCCTATAGTCTGTATCGAAAACAATTGATATATAGCACCAGTCTCGGTTGGAATGAGATTGTTTAAGATGGAAAACAAAACCTTCAACATCCCTACACCCTTAGCAGCGACTTAACCAGTTCAGCCCAGCAGACCTAACCAGATAATGTAAATCCTGGTGAGATAACGAGCCATCTCATTAGGATCTACACTTTTTGTCATGTTATCCGTGGGTTTTTAATTACACATCTCTTGGGAACAAATTAAAGGTACAATTAATTTTAGAAACATGGGGTGAACTCTATTTTTACATACAATGTATCAATAGTCCCAAAGTACCAGGGAATCTGATAATATCAGCATCATATCGAAGTACGTCGCGACAGTTTACGGCCTACATATAAAAAGTACTGAATTATTTCAACCCTGAAGGCGCTGCCTCTATGTGCCTATGGTGCCTGGTAGCGTTAAAAATCTGACTGACTGACTGCCTGACAGCCCTGCAGACCAAAACATATACATGTACCTTTGCAAACAGTATAGATTGAGAAGAGACGGTGCGTGAAGATCTGCGTTTGTTTTTTACTTTTGAACGACAACCCCATTTGCAAGAATGGGTATGAACAAATTTAAAGATAGATACTTCAAAAACCCAGGGCTCAGTTGTTCGAAACTAACGATGTCTTAAGTTAACGTACCGTTAAAACTTTGATCATTAACTATGGCATATATACTAATATTTTTCCTGAAAAATGTGAGTAGTTTTTGCATTTGCAAAAGCTACTCACATTTTTTTTTTCAGCAAAAATAACTGTGAATTAGATATTGTGCTTACTAGAAGAGTTAGCGTTTTGACCACTAACGAGTTTGTTAAGCTAATGATGCTTTGAACAACTGTCCAGGGGTGTAAGCGTTAACAACAGCTGCTGTAAACGCAAAATAATTTGAAAGTGAGGGTCTTTGGAAATGCAGAACAAATCAACAGACTGAAAAGTGCCTCGGCTCGTTGTGTCCGTTCATTAGTGGGAGAATGGATAGTGAAAACAATGCAATATACCTCATGCCTTAGTGGCATCTTAAGCGGCACTGTATCTTTATATGTAATGCAGGACACAGCACTGCCTACAAAACAGCATGTACGCCCAGGAAAGACTGAGATTAGCCTGCGCATCCGCGCAGTCTGAACAGATTCTTCGGTGTCTGCTTGAAAACACTTTGGATTCTTAGCTACCCACACAGTCCCCTGCGAAGACTCTAATCAGACTGCGTGGATGTGAACGCTGATCTGCTTTTTCACTGAGCGTACATGTAATCTTGTGGAAAGTGTTGTGCCACGGCTCATATAGTATTTGGAATGTGCTGAGGACCACTTGGAGCGTGGTTTAAATGATACGACGGTACCGTAATAAAACTAGTCTCAGATACAGCTTGCTTTGCAAAAGAATTCAAACATAGCAAGGAATTTAGTGAAACATTTCATAAAAATATATTTTTATAAAAAGGAGACAAAACAAGGGTAGAAGAACATATTTATCCATTGCTGATTTCTGCAAATACTGGAAATAAATTTGCATTTTATAGATATAGCCACTAGTTTGTTTCCGCAGATACTGTCAGTAAAATTTGCACTTTCATAGGTGAATGGCAAAATGTAACGGCAACAAGACAATTCGTATCATGTTTACCTGGACAAGGGTCCGGATTACAAGATTGTGTTTCGTTTTTGTCTCCAGTGCAGTCATTTCCATGCACATTGCTTGGCCATGAACAGGTTCTATTTCTGGTTTGTGTCCCATTCCCACATGAGCGTGTACACGTATCCCAATTGGACCACGTGCTCCATACTGCATCCTCTAAATAAAGAAATAAAGCCTCTCCTTCAGTACACTAAACGAAAGCAGAGGACTGCAAATGTATAGCTTATTTTTCGATGAAGTTGTAAAAATATCACAGTGGACTTAACGATAGAAAAATGTATAAACATTAATATATATCATTTATCTTATTGCAAGCGGTGAAATCAATGTATAGCCGAAATGAATAAAAATGAAATAAAAGAAAGTCGATGTTATTATCACTACTCGTTTGGAGTACTTCGGTTGTCTTCATCGTTTGCCTAACAGATGCCGATCCCGCTTCGATTTTTCTTAAATTTCTCTGTTTCTGAACAAAACTATAAGGTGTTGGTATGCATTTTCTTAGTTAGAATGTAAAGAACATTTTGGCAACAAGATTATTTAATTTGCCGAACCTTTTTGTTTTTGTCTCTAAAGCGCTTCACTATGACGTGTTTAAAAGAAATGAACGTCGACGCCATGACGTTCATGTTCTGTTTGGTGACGTACTTATGACGTCAAAAGCGCGCACTGGCGTATTAACAATAAAATAAAAAGAAAATCTCTTTTTCAGTGAATACCATAAAAATTTTCATCTCGTGTAATGATGACATTCAAATTTTCACTCCTGCTTCGCACTCATGAAAATACTGATGTTTTCATTACATTCGATGAAAATATTTATGCTATTCACAGCAAAAGAGTAAATATCCTCTCTTTATTTCAGTCCCACAATATATTTAAGTTTATTTTTAAATAAATTTAAAGTTTATTTACCAAGTGAAATAAAATGTTAAAATGTGAAAAAAAAATGTTTTCAGTTTGTATGTTTATAGTGCTGTTGTACAATTAAAGAGACCGATTAAAGAAATCAACACGGGATCTGAATTTTTGAAAAAAAAAACTTACGTGGACATTGTGTAGTGTTACAGAATAGAATTTCTGTCGCTTCACCAGGACATGGTTTTCCACGTGTGGCTCCAGAAGGCTTGTACTCACACACACGAGTCCTTGAAGAAGTACCATTTCCGCACGACTTACTACATGGCGAAAATGCAGACCAGGTATTCCAAACTCCATCGACTGAGAATTATAAGAAAAACTTTTAATATTGATAATTTTGGCACACGGAAATGTTTGTTAATAGCTAAAAGGAGAGAATCCTTTTCTAAACTTCTGTTGTTTGGTCAGATCTTAAAACATGTGACGCGCCATGAACTTTATGGTCCAAATGAGGCATAACGTCATTCATAAAAAAAAACGTGTTGATATTATTATTATATACTTTTTTATATAAACATCAGCCCGAGCTGATAAATTTGAAAAAAAAAATACAGAGATGTATAAACATCATATAGTAGCTCTCATCAAGACTTTTTGTTCAAAATATACACTCTCTAAAGGGTGATCTGTCAGGAAAGTTATGTGTTTCGTCCGTATTTCATTCGTTAGTGCTCAATTTATGTACCACTCACTTCCATATGTATCGCTGTTTTAACGCACTTTAGACTTAATAAAGTCCCCCACCCTCCAACTCACACACACTTTTTATTGGAAGATTATTATTTCAATTATAGATTTGTCAGGCTATGAGATTTAGATATTCCTAGAGAAAAAAATGGTAAAACTATTTGCAAATAGTGGAGACCCTGATTTAACTCGCATTGTGCGTCGTCTGTGCTTGGTCTGCACTGTTTGCCAATTAAACCTCTAGGGTTTCTCCAAACTAAAAAGGGCTAACATAATAAATAAATGTTGTTTCAAAATATTTCGACGACTCGATTTTCAAAGTCCATGTTTCATTACAAATAATGAGGAACGAGCCACAAAGACATTGTGCGTGTGGGTATGAAACTCTAAAGCAACAACTACAGCGAATAGTTAATGTAGTAGAGTCTTCTCGGCATAAATGGGTTAATCGAAAACAGATGAACCAAGAGAAAAAGTAATGCAAAACTACCACTTTAAAATCGTTAATACCAAAACTGTTTGGGACTCAAAACATTGTTAATAGGCGCCCAAACCTCTCTTTTAATCCTGATACAGTTCGCAAGGTAAGTTCGGCCAAATCCACTAATTTCCTTTTATTAAAGCACAGTAGACTCGTTACTTCAAATTCCAAAGGACCAACATTTTTAATTTGAGATAACAACAGTCTGAGATAACAGGAGTTTAACTGTAAAGAACATAATGCAAAAACTAAACCATTATTATTGCATAAAATGCAGTTTCGCACGATATTAACAGCCTTGCATTAACCGGCGAAAAGCCATGTATTAACAAGGCAATTCAGGCGCTCTTAATGCACGGCTACGTAACTTTCAATATGCTCGTACCGGGTTCACAGAATTGCTGAAGACACGAGATATGTGTACTGCCCTGCCCTAGAACAAGCATAGTCCGTAGAAATAGCGTTCGCGCGACATCGGTGAAAAGGCGAAACAAAATAGTGCACGAAATAACGCGAAATGTAGCAAATGTTTTCACTTTTTATGCAATAATAGCGGTCGAACATGGGTTTTCAATGCAATAACATTTGCCAGGTACCTTGGGAGGTGTTGAAAACCGCGGCCTTCGGCCTCGGTTTTCAACACATTCCACGGGACCTGGCGAATGTTAATGCATGGAAAACCACGTTTGATCCCTATATTATCAAAATTTTAGTGTGGCAAACAGTAGTTTGAGTTATCAGTATTTGAGATAACGGAAGTAACTGTAAATTTTTCTCAAGGGGCCTGTTTCGCCAACCGGGTTGCCTTTTAGACCCTTATGTCTGAGGTGTGAGACGGAGGTGCTATTACGATCATATGAAAGACAGTTAACATTACTTGTAGAACGCTGTTGGTTTTCTTCGTGGAGAACTGGATTCCTAAACCATTCAAACATCACTTTAAGAGTATTGTAGATTACATTATTGCTCATAAACAGATGCAATAAAATTAAGTCTGCTAAGTCGTTTAATTGATTTTGTTTTGTTTTCAAGGTGCTGTGTGGGACCGTAAAACATATCTGTTGGGCTCATTGAGCACATTTGGATTTATTTGAAAATATTTTCCTATTTTCCTGGTGGGCACACAATGTTGATTCTGCTGGGTTCATTTATTTGATTTTATTTCTTGCTTTAAAGGGATCCTTCATTTTAGAACGTATTTGTCTTGATTACAACTGGTGTTTAGTGCTGTCTGACAGTCAGAGAACATCTCTTCGTACTTCATTTTAGGGTACTTAATAATTTATTATATTTTGGGATATATACTGCTCGTGAACAGACACAATAAAATCGAATCTGCTATTTTTGTTTTATGATATTAGTTGCTTTCAAAGGATTCCTCTCTTTAGACTGTATCACATAACATAGTCTGCCTAAGACATAAACAGTAGAAACAAAGAGGCACATGGGCCCCGATTCGCCTACCTGATAAAAACAGTTATTGCATATCTACAAATGTCATGTAACATTCTTCAAATATTACTCTGGCATACAGTAGAATTAGCCATGAGTACTCGTCTTTGTTTATTGTAGTGATTAATTTGATTTTTATTTTTTCGCTTTGATGCATTGACTGAGTTGGAGCCTTTATGCGAACCGAATTTTTATGTATTTCTGTATTAAGAGTAGCATCGGGAACCAGGGTGAAATTGACTAGCTGTAAAAGTGCTTTAAACTCCCCGGTGGTTTACTCTACTGACCGTTCTAAGGCGGTGGTCCCGGTATTAGTCTTACTCTTTGTTGCTTTGTGGTTTATTCTACGAGGCGATTTGTTTTATGTCTTACCTTGTGTCATTTTGTTCTTGTGTTTTTCAGTCCTTTTAGCATTGCGATTACCTCGCTTGGGGAAGAGAGAGCTAATCTTAATGCTTTTCGTACGTTTGTTCGATTTGTGCTTGTTTGGTGAATGGGAAGGGCTGCGGTTTGTGATTTTGGCATTCCCTGGACTTTTCTCTTACCTTTTTTTACCACAGCAAATTGGATACAAATTTGACCATACTGTAAAAACGTCAAAGGTCATCATAGGATCATTATTTGAAGAAATATGGTAGACAATGAGTCCCGATGCTGTATACCAAGATTCAGCATCAAAGCTTTCTTAGTTCTGGAGAAGGAGACTTTTAAGTGTTTCACCATATATGGGCATGGCAGCCATGTTGTTAAATGGTGCAAAATCATTTGAACAAATTGTCATCATCCCTTCGACAGAAGGGCCCTTTTGAAATCTGGTGAAAATTGTCCAAGAGGTTTCAGAGAAGAAGAAGTGTAAAGAGTTGATAATTTATACATGCATTTAACCCAGGCCAGGGCATATAACCCAAAACTTTTGATGCTAACTAAATGGAACTACCACTTTATTCATATATTTGTAAGTTTAATCTTGACGTAAAAGGGTCAAAGGTTATCCTAGGATCATCATTTGAATACACTGGATAGACATTGAGTCCATTCTGCTCTATACCAAGATTAAGTCATAAAGCTTTCTTGCTTCTGGAGAAGTAGATTTCTCGGTGTTTTTAACCATATATGGGGCATGCTGATCATCTTGTTTAATGGTGCAGAAACATTTGTCAATACCCCTTCGATGGAAGGCCTCATGTGTAATGCGGTGAAAATTAGTCAAGCAATTTCAGAGAAGAAGACGTTTAAAGAGTACACGGGTTCATACTTTTATATAGCCAAAGGACACAGGCAGATAACCCCCGAGGCAAAATTATGATTCTAACTAAAAAGTGTTACTACTTTAATTATACATTGTAAGTTTCAGCCATTAGTCTATAATATATACTGGAAAAATGATTTTTCAACTTTTTCCCCATACAACTGTATTGAGGCACAAATTTGTCCTTGCCGTAAAAATGTCAATGATCAACTTACGATCATCCTTTGAATAAATTTTGTAAAGCTTGAGTCCTCAATGCTATATACCAAGATACAGTCCCAAAGCTTTTTTGGTTCTGGAGAAGAGGAGTTTTTAGTGTTTTACCATATATGGGTATGACAGCCATCTTAAATAATAGACCGTGACCATTTGTACAAAGTTTCAATCCCCCTTTAACAGAAGGCCACAACTGAAGTTTAAAGAAAATTGACCCGGGTGTTTCAGGGGAGAAGACGTTCAAATGTGTAGACGGACGTCGGGCGACGGACAGCAAATGATCACAATAGCTCATCCTGAACGGAGGCTCAGATGAGCTAATAAGGACTATAGTACTAGACACTTAATAGGTCAACCGCAGATAATACTAGTACAGTTACCGAAGAAAGCGGAATAGAATTTTTCAAGGAAACGTCAAAACCTTTAAACTCTGTTAATTCGACCACCAAAAGAAAATGAGATGGGAACATACGTATCATAACACATGTCCGGCAGACAAGAGATGGACCGACCAGTCCCATGTACATAAAAGCCAAAAGAATACGCGCCTTGAAACAGTCATGTGCATCATACAACTGCACATCTACCCAGTCTGGTCAGAGTATCCGTTTCCGCATGAAGAAACTTTGCATCCTTGGCTACCCAAAATGTGAATGTGCAGGTTGATCCGAACCTTTGCGGGGTGTACTTGTCTGTTTTCTGACGTTGCGGCTCAAATTATGTATCAATTCACAATAAAGTCCTCAATGAGTGCTGTGAATTATCATAGTAGAACAACTAAAACAAGGTAATGTCAGAGCAAAACGAACCATAAGCAGTACATGAGTGGGCCATACCTAGATCAACAAACAGACTTAGGAAAGAGCCGTCATTTAATCTGAGGTCAGACCCATGATCGTAGTATTAAAGATAGAAGCTAAGATGCAAACCGAAAAGTGGCTGACAACTTGGCATATTGTAGAATAGAGGGAAGGCAATGATTAGGAACCGATACAATTATCTCACACCACCCATCAGAGACATCAAAGGGAAAGAAACACAAACACGAAATAACCAGACCCTAATGGAAACATCACTAGCAGAAAGCCAAACGGACAGTTGCTTTCCCACAAAGTGGCCAAATGACTATCCAAAACAAACATATGTAAGCGACACACACCTTCAAAGACGAACTATAACAAAAATAAACCATGACAGAAGAATTGCCATGGAACGGTCAGTGAAAAGTATTTCACTGGGGGGCTTAAATCGATTTTACGTGGCCACAATCCTCGCCCTTACTTCTGCCGCGGTTTAGACATAATTTATTCAGTCCGCATGAAGGCTTCCTAACTCATCAGTGCTACATCTCCGAGAACACAAAAAATCAACTAATTACAGAGATGCAACAACGATAAGGACTCGACAGCACGAAACAACTGAAATGCTGGAGCAAAAGAAAACCAACAGTTAGACTTTAGTGGGCCCGACCAAAGATAGAGCATCTAGTACCAACCAACATTACCCAAAATTAAATTTCAAATAAGCCTTTACGCTGGAACCATCATAGAATCTGAGGCCTAACCCGCCGCCGTGCAATTAAAGAGGGAATCAAAGTTATTAACTGTGATTGTGTTAACAACCATGCATGCAGTCTGTCGTATAACATTTATGTTATACCAAATCTTTTTATATCGATGAATGATTTTACGAAATTGGGTACTGAAGTCATTGCAAGCATATATTTTTCTGAATTTATACACTAAGTCACCATAAAATTCGGGTTCCGATAGGCCTTGTTGCAGAAAAGATTTTAGTCCAATACTGAATTTTGAAACTAAATCGGAATGACGTCGATAAAACTTAGAAAAGGCTTTACGTAGTTTATGATACCGAAAACCCTGTTTAAGAAGATGAGCAGTTAGCAATTTATTACGAGTTTTGAAGTCAGTTTCATGACTAGACACTCTGGCAAATCGAATTAATTGTGAAATATAAACACCGTAGGATGTCGCACGAGAAACATCACCATCCAAGAAAGGAAAATTTACAATGTCAAAATCAAAATCATCGCATTTATTGCAAATTTTGCAGGAAACAAACCCATCTACAATAGGCCATACAATGTTCTTGTTATAAAGACTTTTCTCTAGTACATTACGAAAACACGGCTATTCAAATATATTGAGAATTTTAAAAATAAAAACTTTCAAATGAAAAATTCTGGTAGTTTTCACATTTCTGCTCTAAACATAGATTGTGGATATTCGGGCGGTTTTAACGAGTACGCACAATCTTTGTTTTTGAGCAAATATAAGAAAAATAATGTACACCCCTGTAAACCCCAGTTGTACCATATAAAAGTGGGGTTTAACGGGGGCAAAATTATATAGGCATGTTTTCATGATGATAAATTAAAATATATAAAGGTTGCCTTTGGAAAAACTGAACACATAAAAATATGAAAAGAGGAATCTTAGTTTCCTCGAGATTCTTCACATGCAGCAATCATCACGAAAACACGCCTATATAGTTCTGACCCCTTAAACCCCACTTTTATACAGTAAAACTGGGATTACAGGGGTATACATTCATTTTCTTATTTTTAGCTGAAAAACATAGATTGGGGTTAGAATCTCCTCGCCGAGGCGGTCCTAACAAGTATTACAATCTATATTTTGTGGTACTTGTTAAAATCGCATCGCCGAGGCGGTTCTAACAAGAAGCTACAATCTATGTTTTGAGCAGAAATATGAAAACTACCAGAACTTTTAATCTGAAAGTTTTCATTTTTTGTTGGTAAAATTCTCAATATATTTGAATAGGCGTGTTTTCGTAATGGTAGTTAGCAAGGCTGCAATATGCTCCCTAGCACGGGTTAAGCGGGACTCGATTTTCCCAGATATCATAATGGGCTCAATGATGCCAAGAAAAAAAAACTATAAACTGTACTTTGATGAAATAACCTTGACTGACTTCACAGCTAAATTATTTTGCTGTTTTTTTTTTTTTTTTTTTTTTTTGTTTTTTTTGTTATTGTTGTTTTGTTGTTGTTGTTGTTGTTGTTGTTTTGTTTTATTTTCTAGTTTGGTGACTGAAAAGTTACGGTTTCTTTTTTTCATACCTGGACATTCATTTATGTTACAACTCCTTCTATCACTGTCTTTTCCAGGGCAAGATTTGCCTTTCGGTGCACCATCTTGGAAGGAGCAATTTCTCTGTCGCATCTGGTAGCCACCTCCACACGACACATTGCACGAACTCCAACTCGCCCACTGAGCCCACACACCATCGACTGTAACAACACAAAGCATTGTTTACTCTCTGGACAAATTGAACTGATGACAAACTGGTGGTGTTTTTCTTATTTTTTTTTTCAGAAACCAGGATTAGACATTTCATGTAAATTGCCTCCACTGGAGACAATATGCATGCGATGTCAATTCCTGTTTTCTTGGAAACATCCTGTTTTCTGGGAAAAATAACAAAAATATTTCAAAATGTCGTCTACTGAAAATTTTATCCAGGGTGCTAAGCGTTAAATATATGATAGATATAATGACACTGAGGAATATACAGGCAAAATATGAATTTATATGAAACCAGTTTAACACTTGTCAAAGTGATTCGCTCAGTTTATAAAAACTTATAAACTGAAGTTGTCACATAAAATAAACAAATTTAACAAACACAAAATATATGTAACATATGCGCTTTTGTGTTTTCAAGTTCTTCTGGTGCGATTCAAAGCTTTCCCTTGAGTGGTGGCTGCCTCTTCCCGAATTTTCCGGGCTACACACCGTGTATTAATTCGTAAAAACAAAATCTTTATTTGACAGATTTCAGTGCCGCGAAAATGGAAGGGCAAGTTCCTGATCAGACAGCCAAGATATTCACGACACTGTTGGTTTCTCTATTAGGTAGGTGATGATGGTTCAACAACTTTTTTGTGCCAAGTAGCATTTGAACCTTTATATATTTTGTTTTACGTTTTATGCAGATTGTTTCATAAAGGGACAATTTGCAGGGCAAGTCAGTGCCTTGATTCTGGGAAAAATATTGTATACTGAAATTTTTACCCGGCATGCAAAGTGTTTGCGATTAGCGTGCAAAGCAGTCCTCCTGTTTCGAAATACATGCGCTATGTTTTGCAAACGTTATATGATCGCAGCGTCAAAAAAGTACTTTCGGACATGTGAGCCTAGCGAAGATTCAGACCAGCCTGCGCATTCGCGCAGTCTGATCAGAATCTTCACAGGGTGCAGATCAGTTGGCGAAGGGAACAAAGTATCTTCATGCGGAGAACAAAAACGTTGATCAGTCTGCGCATATGTCAGAAGATTCATTTTTATACGTCGAGCACAAAAGACTATTACTAGTACCTGGACATGAGCCATTATTACACCATTTAGTTTCCTGTAATGCTCCAGTACAATTTTGTCCTTTAGGTGCCCCCGCTGGGAAATTACATCTTCTGATTCTGAACTCGGTTCCATTTCCACAAGAAAAACTACACTCGCTCCAGGATGTCCATTGTGTTAAAATACCATCAACTAGCAAGAAATCAAAATTATCTGAGATAATACTGAGACGAAAGGAGTCCATTGAAGTCCTTTATACTATACGTAAACCATACGAATATACGACACAAAACAAATGACCTGCAATGTCAGTAAACGGACCTTCGGACATGTTCAATCTGCATTTGCGCAGTCTGGCCCTGAGGTCATAAAACTTTTTTCATGCTCAACTCAGCTGAGCATGAAATTTTTTTCATGCTAATAAATCTCAAATTACTAACAATGCCAAATTCTTTCTTGCTAAACATAACTGAGCATGAAAATTTCTCTGCTAATAAATATGAAAATGCCAACTTTAGTTGTCATTTTGATATTTATAAGCAGAGAAATTTTCATGCTCGGCTAAGTTGAGCATGAAAAAAACTTTTATAACCTCGAAGCCTGATCAGAATCCACACTGGCCGCATTTTGGACAGCCAAAGAAGTATCGTTTCTTCATGCGGATAACGAAATCTCTGATCAGACTGCGCAAGTGTGCAGGTTGATTTGAGCCTTCATTTGGAGCACATGTAAGAAATACCATTTTCTCACATTGCGGTTCAAATATCTACATAAATACATACTGCAGACAATGCGGCTTAATCCTTAATATATTCTTTGAAGTTTATGCCTGGTCTTACTCTTTTTTGTGGTTTTACTAATATCTACATCTTCAGAGGATTTAAAGAAAACCCATATAGTTATGTACTGGGAAGCAATGTTGTTCATACTTCAATAAATACATTGACTCACACGACGTCAGTGACGTCGAAATAAACAATGCATTACGAAAACACGCCTATTCAAATATATAGAACATTTCACCTATAAATAAAATGAAAATTTTCAGACAAAAACTCAGATTTTTTTAATATTTCTGCTCAAAACATAGATTGTGGGTACTCGTTAGAACCGCCTCGGCAAGGCGGTTCTAACGAGTACCCACAGTCTATGTTTTTGAGCAGAAATAAGAAAAATAATGTATCCCCTGTAAACCCCAGTTTTACTATATAAAAGTGGGGTTTAAGGGGGTCAAAATTATATAGGCGAGTTTTCGTGATGGTTCTTTTCAATATGATTGGATGATGGCGACGATATGGCGCCAATGACGCTGTACCGCTGTCAGTAGGAAAACTGCGTGCAATTGTTTTCTTCTTTCATTTTAGCCCTTAAACACGAATGTTTCGTCATATGATGGACGGGAAATAATGTAAATATAAGAAATGAAGGTAATTCATTTAACGTTCATCGAATTATGAACATAATTGGGTCACGAGCAAAGTTTAAATGAACCCTTTCGGGGTTTGCTTACTTTGCTCGTGCCCCGATGTTGTTCATACTTCGATGAACGTTAAATGAATTACATTCATTTCTTAGATGATTTGTTTTTGCTCCGACTTCTAGTTTGTGATCGAGCCCTCCCCTTTGTTCCATAATAGTGTTGGAAATTTAATGTATATGTTTTTCTGTGTTTATCCACTGTTGAGTTGGAGAAGCCCTACACAGCATTTATTTACAGTGTATGAGAGCAGCAAAGTTTCGCCAGAACCTATGCTTTTCGTAGCTGAAACTGTACGAGGATTAAATTGAGACTTGGCGTCAGTAAAAGCAGGTTCAATGATCCATTTGCAGTGTTGTTGACCGTTCCAAGGCGACATTTCTATTGCGGTTTCTTCGTCTTTGTTTCTTATGTTTCGATGAAGTGGGTTTTTTTTGTTTTGTTTTTTATTGTGTGTGTGTGTGTGTGTGTGTGGTGTGTGTGTGTGTGTGTGTGTGTGTGTGTGTGTGTGTGTGTGTGTGTGTGTGTGTGTGTGTGTGTGTGTGTGTGTTTATTTTGTAATGCTTATAATTTCATTCAACCCTTACCCGATGCCTTGGAGAGGCTGTGATCCGTAATTATGGCAATTACCGTATTTACCTGAAGTACTGGGACAACTCAATGCCTTAGCATGTTTGTTCTAAAATTTGGAAACGTCCATTTTCTTACCTGTTGATGTGTCCAATATATTTCTGGATGAGTAGGAAACAGTGTAGTCCCTGATCAGACGCCGCGTTCACTGTTTGCTCATGTATGTCTGCCCAAATATTTAGGGTTATTACGGCACTGGGTACCTCCATATTTCCTTTTGATCTTCAGTTTTGTGACCCAGGCCCTTGGTATTGTAGATTTCTTTTATGTTGGCATTTAGAATTTCCATTCGGCAAAACCGTCATGAATATATCCAACTATATTCCCTTCAAAAATATGAGTGAATTTACCCAGGAAATGCTGTAATTAGGAACAAGAACCTTCTCGAGCAAGCCGAACGAGCAAAAGATGTGCGTCTTATAAGGCTTCTTTTTTCATGCTTTTTGACCTGATTTGGTATATCTGGTCATAGTTTACTCTTTCCTTTTCAAAAAAAGTTCTTATAAAGCAAATCTACTGAATGGAAGAATTTTAAAATATGGTCTGCTATCATCCCATATAATGGAAGAGAGCAACCTAATTAAGACTGATAATATTAGGGATAGTATATGCCCTGAATAGCTGTTGGTAAAATAAGTATCTACTCGGCCTGGTTTTTACTATGGATAGTATAAGAATTCAAATTCATATGACTCTTTTATGCTGTATTTGGGATATGAATTTTACATGTTCTGCTAACATTGTGGTAGGGTGGGTTGGTTTAAATAGGTATGGTAAAAACAAACCTGACAGAAAGTAAACGAAAACAACACGAAATTTAAGATGTTTTATTTCTATGCAATTCAGGATATTTCACCAAACAAATTGAAAAGTGTGTATTTCTTTAGGAAGCAGGGTATCAGTAAGGTATTGAGGCCTGACACCAGCTAAAACAAATGGAAGTCAAGGGCTGTATTTTATGAAAATGTACACTCTGATAGGACAATGATAGATTAGAATGTTTAAATTCATGTCAGTTTTAATCAACAATACATTTTATTTAATTGAAGAACAAAAACAATAGACTCTAGAAGAAATTTATCAATAATATATTAGAAGTTTATGGTTAAAAAAGGAGACCTTGATTTTTTTTTCTTTTTTATTTTACCAAAATGAGGTTAAATGTGTTCAAAGGCAAGCAGCAGTGGAAATAAAACACTTTAAGAGCAAAATGTGGAAGTCAAGGACTTGGAATCGGAATGGAGCCCAAATGCTACACCTTTGGAAAAGTAAAATAGTAACCGGATTCTATTAACAGAAGACTACAATTCTATACCTTAAACTAGCATGATATAGAATCGAGGGAGCATCTAATGTCACCACCGCAGAAGCACTATCTGGGCAAAGAAAGATAATATATCAATCTGATAAGGCAACTTTTGTTCAGCTCATTTCACAGCAAGTTAACGCATGGACAACACACAAGCGATTCTGTGTTGACCTGCCGCTCCAGAATATGCAAGCATATGAATTATCCAGGTCCTGAGGTTATAATACTTTTTTCATGCTCAACTGAGCTGAGCATGAAATTTTCTCTGCTAATAAATATGAAAATGCCAACAATAGTTGGCATTTTCATATTTATTAGCAGAGAAATTTTCATGTTCAGCTATGTTTAGCAAAGAAAGAGTTTGCAGATGTTAGTAATTTGAGGTTTATTAGCAGAACAAATTTCATGCTTAGCTGAGTTAAGCATGAAAAAGATTAATACCTTCGGGGCTAGGAAATGCTACAACCACGAAGAACCGCCTTTATGAGGCACCGAAAGAAAGAGAGACGATGAACAAACAATATATACTTTCTGTCTGCGTATTTCTAACAATATATTTACCTGGACATTGATCGGGATTACAAGCCTTTTCTTCTGTACTGTCACCAGTGCAGTTATTTCCTTTAGGGACTCCAGTAGGGTATTCACAAATTCTGACTCGGAATTGTTTACCTCCACCACACGTACTGCTACACGCTGTCCAGTTACCCCACTGTGACCATGCCCCGTCAACTAAAACAATTGACACAGGCTTATAAACCGGGACTGCGTTCAAAGTGCAAAGTGATCGCGAACATTCTGCCCTGTATCCTTGCACTTTCTTTTTTCATGCTTAACACAGCTGAGCATGAAATTTTCTCTGCTAATATATATGAAAATGCCAACAATAGTTGGCATATTGTTGGCATTTTCGTATTTATTAGCAGAGAAATTTTCATGCTCAGCTATGTTTAGCAAGGAAGAATTTTTAGTTGTAATTTTAGTAATTTGCAGTAGTAATCTTAGGTTTATTAGCAGGACAAATTGCATGCTTAGCTGAGCTAAGCATGAAAAAGGTTTTATATCCTCGGGGCCAGAAAATGCTACGACAACGGGGGCAGAGATGCAGGGAAAACCGTACGCTAAAGTCTCGCACGCTGAACGCTATTTCGAACGCAGCCTAGAACAACATGGAAAATAATGATATTGTTAGATTTCTTTCCTTTTTTGTTGTGTTTTATAGAAATGTGTGAAGTTTGAGCGACCTGGCACTTGTAGTACCCAAGATACAAGCTCGGTCCTGAAAAGCTTACCAGACGTAGACCTTCGCAAAAGTAGTGTCAGTAGTCACAGATGCGAGTCCGACGCTTAAACAGGTGTCGCTTTTCGCTAAACTAGCCAAAAAATCACCTAGATCTGGGTGTGGGATACAAAACCAGAGATACTGGTCCGAACCCGAAAACTGGACCAGCTGTCAACTGTCGCAAAAGTAGATCACAGTAAACTTATTTTGTGGCAGTTCACATGGCCTGGTGGGGTGTACGAACTGATGCAGTTGCCATGGTTATCTTCAATCGGGATCCACTTTTGTAAAAGTCGGTCCCAACCCAGCTGGCATTCTACGTAAATCTACATCGGGCCATCATCGGCCCGTCAGCTACCTTGACGGGCCGATGACGGCCCGATATAGATTTACGTAGAATGCTGACTGGGAAGAGACAAAATTTAGTTGTAGATTTATTGTTATGTAAAAATGCAGGAACTGACGATGTCTGAAGTGTCTTAGCTATACAGAATTAAGGATACAAGGTCATAATTCTCAAGTTTTAACGGCCGAACGTGTGGACACAGATATAGATGGATATAGACGGACGCACTAACACCACTGCAAGCAGGATTCACAATAAATGGCTGTAACATATTTGCTTTGCTTATGAAATATAATATGTGAAACAAAAAAAATCGTTCTCATATATATATATATATATATATATATATATATATATATATATATATATATATATATATATATATATATATATATATTCTTTTCTCGTTGTTATATGCACGTTTTGAAATACGGAACACAAAAAAAAAACGACTGAAAAGCGCGGAATCAGTTTGATTTCGCCTGTACATAAGAAATAACCAAGCCGGTATGTGACGTTTATACAATGTCGCATCTACGTCGATATGACTTTGTATTGACGTTGATGCGACATTGTCTCAATGTTGCATGCCCACATGGAAGGAAACTATGCAAAATTTTCTACGCCTGCGCACAATGCGCTTTAAGCGATATCTAATTTTAATTTTTACATGTAATATACCAAACCTGGGCAGGGCGTTGTATTGCAAGCGTCTGTCTCATTAGTTGCTCCATAACAAATAGACCCGTGTGGATTCGGATCATGGAAAATGCACGACCGACTGCGCGTATATGTGCCGCTGCCGCATGTAAGTGAGCATACGGAATACTGGGACCAAGCTGACCAATGACCATCAACTGGAAAAAAAAACAGAGAAGCTTAGCAAAGCCTATGGGACGGTTTATGATGCACATGGCACGAAAAGGTCCTTTATGCAATTTGCAGGTAAACCAGCCTCTGATCTGTGTCTTCGTTGCCCGTTTACAGAATCAATGGATATTGTAGTATATGTCGACGAACAGAGAATGTCCAGACCAGACTGCACGGATGCGCACACTCATCTGGACCTTCGCTGGTCGCATATGGCATATAGGGCATCTTATTCCACGTTGCACATCAAATTATGTGAGCAAATATGTCTTCGAGGTATACGAACAGTAAAGATCCAGATTAGCCAGGAAGCTCTAAAATCTTAAAGGGACGTTTGCTATATCACTACATTATAGGAATAAGTTTCATTTTTATGGATTTTGTCGGTGAGTAAATGCCGGGAAATCACTCACAAACTATATAAAGTCCATAGGGTTTTATTTAAGGCTGGCTAATCAGAGCTGAAAAGATAATCGATGATCGTTCCTGCCATTGCGATCGATAATCGATTAGTAATCACTGAAGATTAGGTCATAATTTTACCTGTCTGTCTGAGCTAACTCTTACCATATGTTGTACTTTACTGTATGTATTTAATCTGACAGGCCTGAGCGAACAGTGTAGACCCAGATGACGCCGCAAACGCGGTAGACACAGTGGTTTGTAAGTTGTACTTGTTCAAATTTTAGATTAAGTATGGTAAGGAGTTAAGGTGTTTGAATACTAAAGGTAAATACGTTAAAGTAAGAGACACGGAAATTAAATGATCGATTATTAGCAAATCTGTAAAGATAATCATTTTTGTGGAATTTATCGATCAATTAATCGATTATCCGATTAATTGTGCCAGCCTTAGTTTTATGTTAATTTTGTGAGTAATTAAATGGCTTTGTATAAACGCCGTGAAATCACTCACAAACTATATAAAGCCCGATGTTAAGTTTGCCAGTGATTCGCCGACGTTTACACTTTCATAAAATCCATAAAAATAAAATACATTTCTTATAATTTCACCTCTACAATTTTTATGTTAAAACATGAGTTAAATAGCTTGTTTTAGAAATCTTTGCAAAGAAGATAGGTCCAAAACTCATGCTCAGTCGTTTTGAACTTGCTCTTAACGAATCGATTACTTTACATAAGCGGACTCGCCAAGGCCCTGATCAAAGAGCTATGGTCTATTATTATTGACATAAGCTCCAAAGCATACATTTTCACATGGCGCTGCTCAGGTCTACACAAGATATACGAAAAACAAGGAATGGATTTACTTTCAGGGGAAGTAATTAACTGTCAAAATTGCTTTGCCTCCCTTCTGAAAAAGGTATAAACATCCCATCGAGAGTAAATTCATTCCTTTTCGAAAGTGTTTTAGGATGTGCAGGATAGCAAACAAGAAGTTACAAAAATTGTCTCCCTTGTATAAAATGGCGGAACATCTGACAGGTATATCCAGTTTCCTTAGTCACTGGTGCTTTCAAATTTTTACGTAGGTACTTACTGGATAAGTGAGAAGATACATAATAAAACAAACAACAGAAAGTGTGTTTGTGCGTTCGTGCGTCTGTGTGTGTGTGAGAGAGAGAGAGAGCATAATTACTTCTGTGGTTCTGAATTTATTTCCTTATATTTTCTACCAGTTTTATTGTTTTCTACAGACTAATAAAATACGACTAACACGATAGAGCTGCATAAGAACAACGTGTTACGTAGCGTTAATAGTGTTACATCATACAATACAATAAAAACGAAAATGCAGGATTACAACGCAACATATGTCAGAGATGTTTCCAACAATAATACGCTTTTAGATTTTTAACTATTTTAACGACATTATATATGTTTATTCAATAACCAGAGATAATTTTGGTTAAAACTATTTTAATAACTGCACTTTATTTCTGAATTTTGCCTACATGTGGCGTTGCATTATATAAATAATTTCAATAATGATCTTATTATTTTTTGACAAAAACCGACGTATTTTAAACCTGAACCCTTTTGCATACCAGGAAAAAATTCAGCAAACGACATTTTGAAAGGAAACAATTTGCATGAAGTGTCAGATTCTATTTTCTAGGAAAACTAAGAAGAATATCACCAGTTTGCCGGCCATCACGAGAACAAATCTATATAATTTTGACCCCCTTAAACCCCACTTTTATATAGTAAAACTGGGGTTGACAGGGGTATACATTATTTTTCTTATTTCTGCTCAAAAACATAGAATGTGGGTACTCGTTAGAACCGCCTCGCCGAGGCGGTTCTAACGAGTACCCACAATCTATGTTTTGAGCAGAAAAATTAAAAATATCAGATTTTTTTTTCTGAAAATTTCCATTTTTTGGTGGTAAAATTTTCAATATATTTGAATAGGCATGTTTTCGTAATGTGCTGAATCTGCCCAAAGTGTTAGTAAGTGTTAGCATAATCTAAACGCAAATGTTCTACAACAATTTTATATGCCCTTTTTCCATTTACAGGAAAACTTCAATGACTTGAACACCGATGTTTCGTTTACCGCGGCTGATTCAAACTCGTTTTTTAGTCTCTAGGAAAATCTTCTGATACATCAAGTAAACAAATATTTTGGGATATCATAAAGAATTTTCGTTATTTCATGATAAAAATGTATGGTGTGTGTAATAAGAATCGTCTCATCATGGCAAGTATTCTAATGAGTAGACTAAACATACCATCATTTTATAGAAGATCGAAAAGACATGCCTAAATTTTCTCCATTTGCTCCTGACCTGGCGCTATGACCCTCAGTGGCTCAAACCACCAATGCTAGAACAAATTCCCATGGTCCCAAATATGTTCAAGCCATTGAAGTTGGACTGTAGATGGAAACAAAGTCTAAGCCTTTATCAAACTTTTTACTTACCGGGACACAAATCAACATTACAGGGTTCTGCTTCTTTTTCTGAGCCCACACAAGGATCCCCTTGTGGTGCAGTCGTTGGGAAAGTACAACGGCGGGTACGCGATCTGGTTCCATTTTCACAGCTTTTACTGCAATCAGACCACTTTTCCCAATTTGTCCACTGACCATCAACTGTATAGAAGAAATCCATATAATTGATAATGAAGCCTGCTTTGTGAAATGATTTTCTCTTATGCAAACAGCGAAGACCAAGACTCACCAAAATTTGCTTTTATACCAAAGATGAGCTGTAACTTGCAAGACTATACGTTAGTGTCTTGTATGTGTGCCTACCAAACACTCAGGTAAGCCTATGCATGTCACATTTTCACAGAAGACAACTATGTTAAAACTATTTTGCCACGCTTCTGAAAAATAGTCTACTTTAAAAGGAAGAATTTGCTCCCCTTGGAAGCAAAATTAGCTCCCCTTGGGAGCAAATTAGATACTTTTAGAGTAGATTCCTTTTTATAAGGGTTTTTTGTGCAGGAAAACAAAGAGGAAAGATTGTCTCCCATGTAAAATCGATGAAAATCGATCTCTAACCACCAAAAGTATCTGACTACCATCTGATATGCCTAAAAGGGGCTTTTGGAATAGAAAACAGTGCAGACCTTGATCAAACAGATGCCTTTACACTGACATGTATAATATTCGTATAAAAGATATTTTCTTTTTCAGAAAAAAATAACTGACAGTCTTGAAGAGTACCTGATTGATCAGTTCATTAGTTTCTCAATTTTTTTTATAATAAGCTCACTCTATGGGCTTATTCAGCAGACGACAAACTGATGATATTTTTATTCAAGAAAACTAATTTGATATTAAATGCAAATTGTCTCCTGCATGAAATGGCAAAACCTGTTTCTTGGGAAAAGTATGACAAATATTCCAATATGTCGTCTGCTGAAAGTTTTACCAGGCATGCTACGCGTTAAAGAAACACGCACATCATATAATAAACACGTTAGAAAGTAGCGAGCCTACATATTAATAGAAATTGATACATACTCTGTCAGATTTGTTAGTCCTCCCTTCCATAAAGGGTTCTACTTAAAAAATGATTTTGCTATTCGCCTCTCGATTACATTCTTTCCTTATAAAACGGACTCCTTTTCAGACATTACGAAACATGCCTATTCAAATATACTGAAAATTTTATCACCAAAACAAATGAAAATTTTCAGAAAAAAAAAATCTGATATTTATCATATTTCTACTAAAACATAGATTGTGGGTACTCGTTAGAACCGCTCTGGCGAAGCGGTTCTAACTAGTACCCACAATCTATGTCTTTGAGCAAACATAAGAAAAATAATGTATACCCCTGTAAACCACAGTTTTAATATATAAAAGTGGGGTTTAAGGGGGTCAAAATTATATAGACATGTTTTCGTGATGAAGGGCTTTGTGTGAAGGAAAGCAAACAGAGTCGCAAAATGTTATCTCCCTTGTAAAAAATGGCAGAAAATTACATACTGTATCCATCCCCCTTTAATCATGTCTATTCCAAACTTAATCCGAGTCTTCTCTGATGTTTAGCGGTTTTTTTTTTTTTTTTTTTTTTGATATTTGTCACTAACGTGGTAAATATCAAAATAAAGAAAAAACACTTAAACGTCAGAGAAGAATAGGCCTATTCCAAACTGTGATATAACAAGGCGTGTCAGAACTTGTGAGAAAGAATTATGCTTGTACACGTTTACCATGTCTATTTGAAATTAACCCTTAAAGTTTGTGTTTGTGTTGAGGTTTTACGTCCCCGTCAACCCTATGGCGTCATGTCGAGCGCGGTCAGTTTACCTGACCACACTTTTACTCGGCAGGCTTAGTCCTCTAAGCGGTTAACCAATATTGTGCACATTCTTTCGCCAGAAACTGACAATTGCCCATCTTGAATCAGCGGAAGGGAAAGAATGACCGTAGAAAACATTTCATGATCAATCTCCACGAAAGAATGTTGCCGACCCGGCGGGGTCGAACCCGCAACCTCCTGATCACCAGTCGGACGCGCATCCAACTGAGCACCGAAGCCGGCTTACCTTTAAAGTACCAAGCCGAATTGTATCAGGCGATATTCTACTTTTGTGTGTTCTTTTTTTTTTCAGAGAAAATAAGGCTGGACAATTCAGTAGCACCGTCTGCTAGGAAGACATGAACTGTCAAGCCTATTCCTTTTCCGATAAATAATTAAAATATATCTGCTGCAGCTGTGATTAGCTCTTTAAGGGTTAAGAAAATAGCAATATTTGCAATACTACCTTGGTAGTGATTGGGATCGAAGTGGAATCAGGCTTGACACAAAGCTGAAAGTCTACAGAGCTGTGGCGCTGCCAACACTATTGTATGCATGCGAAACGTGGACAGTTTACCAATGGCACGCCAAAAGACTGAACCATTTCCATACAAGCTGTCTTAGAAACTTTTTAAAGATTAAGTGGCAAACCAGGATTCCAGACACAGAAGTCCTGAAAAGGGCAGAGATGCAGAGTGTACATACTCTTCTAAACTGGCACAGGTAATATGGACAGGCCATGTTACCAGGATACTAGAGGAACGTTTACCAAAGAAAATCCTCTATGGAGAACTAGAAATGAGCAAACGCTCCCATGGTGGTCAGAAGAAGCGATACAAAGACACCCTCAAAGCCTCCCTCAAGGACTTCAATATACCAACCGAGGCGTGGGAACAGCTGCACAGGATCGAGCAAAGTGGCGAGGCCTCATCAGAAGAGGTGCTAGTGAATATGAGGCAAAAAGAATCAGCAAAGCTGAGCAGAAACGTGCACAGCGCAGAGGCATCACCAACAGAGCTGTCTTGCTCTGACCTCTGTTGTTCCATCTGCAACAGACAGTTTAGAACTACAATTGAGCTAATCAGCCATCTTAGAACACACAAACTGTAGCATTTTTCGCATGTGATTAAGATTGGTCATTGTTAGTAAAGACAGACGAACTATATATTTGCAATACAAGTTATGATGACAGTCTACAGATATAAACAGCAAGTACGAGTATAATCCTTACCTGGACAGAGTTGTGGGTTGCAGGTCTGATGCTCATTGACTAATCCTGAACAATTTGCTCCATGAGGGGCCCCCACTGGGATAAATTGACACTTCCTTGTTCTGTACTGGCTACCGCTCCCGCATGTTTGACTACACTGGGTCCAATTACTCCAGCTGGTCCACAGGCCATCAACTGAATTATATGACATGAACAAGCGCATTACTGTGTTGTTTATGTCAAATATAAGAATACTATCAAAGCAGTTGTCATATCAAAGCAAACAAAATGCAAATATAGTTAGATAGAAGAGTCTAAAAGTGACTGTTATCAGAAACAAGTACCGGTGTATCGGGTTTCCTACGAAATACACGAAAATTTAGAAATTGAGTTGGAAGACACCGGGGCACCACATTTCCGACCAGCATCTGCGCCCAGTGAATAGTCAGATCAGCCAAGGTACCCTCTGACTGGGAGCAGAGTTTCATTGTCTGCTTCTACAAGGGTAAAGGGGTGCATTGGAAAGGGGAAACTACCGCGGTCTCAAGCTGACAGAGCAGGTCATGAAAGTCCTTGAATTGTGGACGGCCTCATTAGACAGTTGATGTCAACTGATGATTCCCAGTTTGGCTTCGTCCCAGGCAGAGGCACAACAGACGCAATCTTTGTTGTCAGGCAGCTGCAAGTGAAATATCTAGCTGCCAACAAGAGACTATACATGGCTTTCGTAGACCTTGAGAAGGCGTTTGATCGAGTACCTCGGAACGTCATCTGGTAGGCGCTGAGAAAACTTGGTGTGGACGAGTGGATTGTGCGACTGGTGCAGGGGATGTATGCCAATGCGTGGAGGCGTGTCCGTGTTGGGAAGGGGTACAGTGAAGAGTTTGAAGTGAAGGTCGGTGTTCACCAAGGCTCGGTTCTCAGCACGCTGTTCTTCATTATTGTGTTTGAAGCCTTGTCACGCAAGTTCCGCTCTGGGGTCCCCTGGGAGGATCTCTATGCCGATGACCTTGTTATCAGCTCTGAATTGCTCGAGGAATGTGTCAGGAGGCTCTTGACTTGGAAAGAAGCAATGGAGGAGAAAGACTGAGAGTAAATGCAGGAAAGACGAAGATCATTATCTGCGGTACGGGCCTGGACCTCTTGCAGAGTTCAGGCGAGTTTCCATGTGCCGTCTGTCGCCCTGGAGTGGGCAGCAACAGCATCATCTGCAATGGCTGCAAGTACTGGGTGCACAAGAAATGCAGTGGGCTCAAGCGCTTGACAAAGGACTCTGATTACAGATGTAAACGGTGCCATGGAACTGCACGCCCCTCGGATGGCAGACCACAGAGGGAAGTCAAAGTCGGACGTGACAAGCTGGAGGTGGTAGCTTCCTTTTGCTACCTAGGAGACATGTTCTCAGCAGCTCTTCCCACCACCTCTCTTTCAAGACACGTGGCCGCGTGTACAGCTCTTGTGTGCGGAGCGTAATGCTCCATGCCAGTGAAACTTGGCCATTGACAAAGCCAAACCTCCAACGTCTGCAGCGAAATGACTGGGCAATGATCAGACAGATCTGCAATGTCAAGCCGCAAGACATTGTCACCACCAGATCCAATGCAATGAGCTACTTGCGCGGCTTGGCATTGAGGATCTGGACTTTATTCTGAAGGAGAGAAGGCTTCGCTGGTATGGACATGTGGAACGCTCCAATGGTGCAGTCAAGACAGCTTTTGACCTACAGGTTGATGGAAAGCGTGGACCTATGACACCAAAGATAACATAGAAGCAGCTGACAGAGAGGGACTGCAGAGAGTGGAAGGTCTCGGCTGTCGACCCTCATGATAGGCATACCTGGAGATCTGGTGTGAGATCTGCCGTACGTGCAGCGAGCCAGCTACCCGGAAGGGGGCCCACTGATGTGGATGTTGCCCCTGTACCTGCACGTTAATCTAAAACCCGTTGTTGTTGATGATGATGATGAGCCTGTACATCTGAGTCTGCCACGGTGAGGCAATTCTAACAAATATCCAAAACATATGTTGCTTGATGTATTGAATAATAATGTTCCTGCATAATTTCTGATTAACTATCACCTTTTGAGAGAGGATTTCCGTGCTAGTCAAATTGTCAGTACAACGAATTTTGTCGTTGTATCGAGTGTTGGTATAATGAGGGTTGACTGTACAAAAACGACTAGACCTATTTCTTAAAATTCTGAATTCATATTAAATTCAGTATTTTTTCGGAACTTTTCAAACAAAATAAATACCTGGACATAAATCTGTGTTACAGTTTTGAGCATCTGTTTTACTTCCAATACAGTTTTTCCCGTGTGGTGCAGTAGGATCAAAAGTACAGTTGCGTTCGCGTCTCTGGATACCCGTTCCGCACGATAAAGTGCAAGCTGACCAATCACTCCAGAGACCAAAGACACCATCAACTGAAATCAAAGTCGTCTAAAATATAGCAAACATTTCACCAAGACACGTGTATTTCCATCTATTGTACAGTCACTCCAAAGACCAAAGACACCATCAACTGAAATCAAAGTCGTCTAAAATATAGCAAACATTTTACCAATACACGTGTATTTCCATCTATTGTACAGTCACTCCAGAGACCAAAGACACCATCAACTGAAATCAAAGTCGTCTAAAATATAGCAAACATTTCATCAATACACGTGTATTTCCATCTATTGTACAGTCACTCCAGAGACCAAAGACACCATCAACTGAAATCAAAGTCGTCTAAAATATAGCAAACATTTCACCAATACACGTGTATTTCCATCTATTGTACATTCACTCCAGAGACCAAAGACACAATCAACTGAAATCAAAGTCGTCTAAAGTATGGCAAGCGTTTCATCAATACATGTGTATTTCCATCTATTGTACAGTCACTCCAAAGACCAAAGACGCCATCAACTGAAATCAAAGTCGTCTAAAATATAGCAAACATTTCATCAATACACGTGTATTTCCAACTATTGTACAGTGACTCCAGAGACCAAAGACATCATCAACTGAAATCAAAGTCGTCTAAAATATAGCAAACATTTCATCAATACACGTGTATTTCCAACTATTGTATAGTTAAAGCCATTTGATGCGCAACGCACGAAATAACCTTTATGCAATTTGTGAACAACGCAGGCCCTGATCAGGCTGCGCCTTTGTGCAGGCTGATCTTGGCCTTTGTTGTCAGCTTACAATATCAATGGACACTGCAGTATATGTCGATGAAAAGAGAATGTCCAGATCAGACTGCACGGAATGCGCATGCTCATCTAGACCTTTGCTGTTTGCATATGAAGTAAGGGCTTTTTCCACGTTATGCATCGTTTAGTATTGTGATTTGGATGTTACAAGTCAGTACCCTGAGCTTTAAACCAATTAAAATATAGGTCAGTGCACAGATGTTGTGCCATTGTTGTTAACTGGATTTACGAATGACTTAAAAAAATCAGCCATTAAATGTTAAACTGGTAAAAAATAATCTGAAAAGATGTTCCTTTAGAATACATCAAATGACAAAACCATATATAAAAATGTCTGACTCAGTTTGTATGAGTCTACTCATGAGTGCTACATATGAGTTCAACACTTCAAAAACAAGGATATCAGTACTGCATCGAAGTACAGGGCACCGTTTTGTGGCTTTCATACAAACACTTAACCCTTCTCTTGCTGAACACGACATGCCGTCTTAGCAAACAGTGTAGATCCAGATCAGTTAGCTTCTGCAGAAGCCAACTGATTCTGCAGAAGCCAACTGATCTGGATCTGTACTGTTTGTCATTAAAAATGTGAATTTCTAACAAAACCTGGATCAAGTAATCTGACTGGCTGGAAATTAGAAGTGGGCGTGGCATCTTAATTCATTCAGAATGATAAGGGTTAATGACAGCTGCTGAGATTTGTTTAATTCTTAAAAGAGATTCATTGAAAATACAGGACAAAACAAAATACAGAAAACTGTAGCCTCGAGTGAGTATTTAAAGAGGAGTAATACATAAATGCAACCTACATGACAAAGCTACCTAAACGAAATGATTGGATATTTAAATTACATGATTTGTTGGTGAAAATTGCTGACCTGAGATCGAAATAAAGCTATAATTAAAAAATGAGCGAAAATCAAAATATTATCTTGTCCGGTGATCTCAGGCTCCGGGTTCCCAAATGTATTTTGTCGAATAGAAAATTAAAAAAAGAAGTCCCAGGTCACAGGGCAAGGTTATGTTTTACCTGCATTACTTTTGTCAATGTTGTTCAATACATAAATACTTTACTTGGACATAAATTGGTATTGCATGACTGCGTTTCTTCGTCCTGTCCGGTGCAGTTATTTCCTCGAGGTACACTCGCTGGAAACGTGCACTGTCGGGTTCTTGACGAAGTTCCATTTCCACATGAAACTGTACAGGTACCCCATGTTGTCCATACTGACCACTTTCCATCAACTATAGATAATATATAATAAAAGTCTAAAAAGTCTTATTTAATATTAACCCTTAAAGCGCCAAGAAAAACTGCATCTGAAAATGTCGTCTGTTTATGTCGTCTGCTGAATATTCTTGCAAACTTTTCAAACCTATTTTTTGCATTTTTGCATACCGGCAAACAGTGTGGACTCTAATCAGATTGCTTCTCTTGGTCCAAACTGTTTGCAGAAATGACTTTTAAAATCACAAGCAGAAGACAAAGCAGACGACAATTGTTGTGATTGGCGCTTTAAGGGTTAAGTGATAAACCTACATGGGGTCCTGTAATATAAAGCAGTATTATAAAATATATTGATTTGCCTGAACTCTTAGCACTCTGGAAATAATCAGCAGACGGCATACTGAAATATTTTTCTTCCTTTTTCCAGAAAACAGGTTTTGACATTTTATACATAATATGTCAGATCTTGTTTGTCTTCTGGGAGAAATAAGAAAAAATATCACCAATTTGTCGTCTGCTGAATTAGCCTAGAGAGTGGTAAAGTTTAAACAAGTAACTATAACTGTCCACACATATCCATTCCTCAGTTATGTTAGTTTTACCAATTTACAAGAGTTCAATAAAAGCTATTTTCTTATCTCTATTGTGTTTTTGTTTCCAAAGGCAATCTTTTTTACGTTTATTATAAAACATGAACAAGACCTTTATACTTGGTGCCTTGGGGAGGCTGTGTTTTGAGATTGTGGCATATTTTGTGCATCTTCGCTTATATTTAGTATAGCAGAATGCACTTAGTCTACAAGATTGAAATCGTGCCTATATTTAATAAAAAGAATCGAATGTGTTATCTCGAAAACAGTACTTTCAAAGCATACTATGAAAATTGTTGAACATCACTGTTTCTCCACGCAGCATTATCACATGTAACATATCTCTATATCTACATCTGAGGAACGCTTGCTTTAATTGATAATGCATAATCAATGACATAAAAGTGAACGAATTCACTCGGCAGCTCTGGCAAATGGTTTTGCCTTCCTTCTGAAAATGGGTCTACTCTAAAAGGAAAGAATTTGCTCCCATTGTGAGCAAATTCTTTCCTTTTAAAATAGATCTGTTTTCAGAAGTCATGGCGTGCTGTAGAGCAAACAAGAAGTCACAAAAGTTGTCTCCCTTGGCGGAAATAGCGGGAAATCTACCAAGGGCATTCAATCTCCTTAACGCTTAGGCAAGTAAACCTACTGCAGACGACATTTTTATTTTTTTCCAGAAAACAGGATTTGACATTCTATGCAAATTGTCCTCATCGGAGACAACTTGCATGAAATGTCAAATTATGTTTTCTGTGAAAAATTAGAAAAAATATCACCAATTTGTCGTCTGTTGAGTAAGCCCAGAGAGTGGGAAAGGTTAGAAGCTATCATAAAATGAATACAGTATCATTGTAACATTATAAATCGTCATTTTTGGGTCGGTTTATCGCCTACAAGTTTACCATTTCAACTATCCGTGCAATTGAAAATACCTTCCTAATAACTACCTAAACTCGCCCCAAAATAGTTCCCTGCTAATGCTGATAATGCTATAATTCTGCATTTAATATATTGGCGTTATACACACCGATGCTTATAAATAGCGAACAAATGAACAAAATCAAAGAAAACGTCAAACGTTTTGAAGAAATAAGATTTCTACCAAGTTTCAAGTCAACTGTCCTTTTGGTTCAGGAGAAGAAGCGAAAAATAGATTTTCAAGATGGCGGTCACGACAGCCATCTTAGATTTCCGATTGGAACAATTTTAGCTATTTTTTATCTACAAGTCACCCCGACGCTTCCTACCAAGATTTAAATTAACTGACCTTTCGGTTCAGGAGAAGAAGCGAAAAAAAGATTTTCAAGATGGCAGCCACGGCGGCATTTTGGACTTCTGATCGAAACGATTTTAGCAATTTTTGATCTACAAGTCAGCTCGATGCTTCTTACCAAGATTCAAGTTAATTGGCCTTACAGTTCAGGAGAAGAAGCCAAAAGTAGATTTTCAAGATCTTGGATTTCAGATCGTAACGATGTTTAGGTATTTTGGATCTATAAGTCTCTCCTATGCTTCCTACCAAGTTTCACGTCAATTGGCCTTTCGGTTCAGGAGAAGAAGCGAAAAGACAAATGGATTTTAAAGATGGCGTCTATCTTGGATTTCCGATCTGATCGATTTAGCTATTTTGATCTACAAGTCACCCAAATGCTTCCTATCTAGTTTTGAGTTAACTAGATTTTCGGTTCAGGAGAAGAAGCGAAAACTAGATTTTCAAGATGTCGGCTCTTGCGGCCATCTTGGATTTTTGATCGAAACGATTTTAGCTATTTTTGATCTACAAGTCACCCCTATGCTTCATACCAAGTTTGGAGTCGATTGGCCCACGGTATAGGAGGAGTAGGCTTTTAAGGCAGATTGTTGACGCCACACGACGTATGACGCACGACGGACAGTAACCGATCACAATAGCTCACCTAGAGCACTTCGTGCTCAGGTGAGCTTATAGGCAGAGATACATAGTGGTTCCCAATAAGACATTGTCAATCAGAAATCAATATTTTCATTTAGAATAAAACGCCAAGGAAAAAACGTCTTTCCGAGGAATGTCGAACAGTACATTGGATGACCCATAGAAAAAGCGACGGACTGAAAGATTGACTTTCGAAGAGTGCCCTATAATCACCTTGTGAGTCCGTCTGTCCGTCCGTGTTCAGTTAGCAAAAACGATCTTAGCGCTTAAACCGTTGGGAATAGTTTGATAATTTTGGCAAACTAATAGATACCGTAAAGATCAGACCAATACGACAAGATCAAGCCAATACGCTTGCAAAATGCAACTTTTCTCTGACCAAGGTAGCGCCGAAGCATAAAATGTGAACGTAAATGAGTATGGAAATCGCCACAGGCCTTAAACCATATGGGATATCATGATTTATTTTGGTATACACATTAATATTGACAAGACCCAGACAAAGAAGTTGTCAGATGCCATTTCCCTTGACCAAGGCTATGCTGATGCCAAAATATTACAGTTAGCGAAAATAACCATAACTTGAAACATTAGGAATACTTTCATAATTTTTCGTACACATATTGATGGATACCGACAAGATCTAGTCAATGGGCTTGCCAAATCCCACTGACCGAGGAAACTCTGAGGCCAACATATGGAAATAGCCATAAATCTTCAACAATATGGAATACTTTAATAAAATTTTGTACTCACATTAATATCGAAAAAAAGATCTAACCAAAGGAATCGCCAAAAGCCTCAGACTAAGGAGAGGCACAGGCAAGAATAAGACGTGTCGTACACCTTAGCGATAGTTGATTATAATATATTCTTCTATCGATTAATCCATTTATGCCTAACGCCCCATAAAAGGGTCCTTGGCAAACAGTGTAGACTCAGATCAGAAGCCACAGAATGTGGCTTCTGATCAGGGTCTACAGTGTTTATATTAAATACAGGAATTTCTACAAAACATAAAAAAATAATTAACTTATCAGACACCCCATCTGTTGCAAATGGATTTTCCAAAAAAAGCTTAGATGGAAGAGTTCGCTCGGCATAAATGGGTTAACACTCTTTCTTAAAATATTTTAAACATCATACTAACAATTTATCTGAGTTTGAAAAGCAAATCGTCATGAATCTCGTGTTCCGATATGCCTTGTTGAATCATTGCCAATCTCATATTTAGAAATCGATTCAAAGGGTAGACGATAAAATTTAGAAAATGTTTTTACAAAGTTTATGATATCGATAACAAAGTGATCTATGTCTTTTATATCCATTTATGCCTGGCATCCCATGAAAGGGACATTGGCAAACAATGTAGACCCTGATCAGACGCCATAGAACGCGGCGTCTGATGAGGGTATACATTGTTTTCATCAAAGACATTTTTTTTAAACATGATAATAATAAAAACGTACGAGACACTCAGCCATTGGAAATGATCCGGTCCAAAGAATTTAGGTAGAAGAGTACATTCGGTATAAATGTGTTAAATAAAGTGGAAGTAGATACCTGGGCACACTCCTTCATTACAGTCCTGCGTCTCGGCACTTGCTCCAGTACAGTTATTACCGCGAGGAACATCCTTCAGGAACACACATGTATGGGTTCTGGTCCGTGTCCCGTTACCACATGTAGTACTACATGAAGCCCAGTTGCCCCAACTGCTCCAGTGTCCATCCACTGCAGATAGCAATCTCACAATTATTTCTAATCCCACTTACATCCTAATGGGAACATGACGGTTATACAATGTCCCTCCTCAACGTCGATGCAACGACGTTGCATCGACGTTGAGGCGACATTGTATAATGCATGTGCCCAATGGGATGTACGTTTACTCATCTTATAGCATGAAATACTGTGTTTACCCTAAATATTAAGACACCTTAACTGCTTATCATGTTTTTCCTATTTTTTTTTTTAAAAATCATTTTACTACCTGATGATGTGAGGGGTGTGTGGCAACAGTTTTCTGCTGTGTCGAATCTGGGCTGGCACTGCTAGTTCAGACCTGTCAGTCCCTATAATTAGGGTAAATATGTTATGTTTTATTCTTGAATTTCTGTCCAGATTCTGGTCCTGTTTCGGTAGATAAAATCTGTTTAAGGTAAACGCATGCACATAAAGGAGAGCACACGAAGCTGAAATTTGCTCATTTGCTCTTCTTTTAAAAAACAGGAGCACTTAAGCATATAAGAATTGACTTTCTAGGTAAATGATTCCCTTTACAGAAGGGTTTTCTCTTCAAATAATAGTTTTCTATAAAAGAGTGTCTATAGACAGTTGAGGTAAACGTTTTCTAGTCAGAGATATCTTCACTGTGCTTCTGAAAATAACGGTAAGACCTTTATACCACATCTCTTGACAAAGATTCAGCTTTTTCCTGTCGGAATGTTGTACTTTAACATGTCTCGAAATAAGGGGAAACACTAAAAAGAGTCTAATCTAAAAGGAAAGAATTTTCTAGCTAGCAAAATTCTTTCCATTTAGAGTAGACTCGTTTTTGGAAGTAGCTTCGTGTCCAGAAAAAGCAAACAGGAAGCTATAAAAGTTGTCTCCATTATGAAATTAACGACGGAAAATGTACCAGGTGTATCATGTCCCCTTTAACTGTCCTTCTTGGACGCCAGTTGTGCATTTATACTTGATCAAAACAGATCACAGTACATCAGCTCATGATGGAAACAAGCTGCAAACAGACAATATGTGTTCGCTTCAAATGCAACTAATATATACCAAGTGCAAAATAGAAGACAAAAAGCTCAAATAACATTCATAAATGCAATACAGCGATTCTCGTTATCTCGAATTCCAAAGGACTCTCTGAAATACTTCGAGATATCCGTACCTCGACATATCAGATTTGCAGAATTGAGGAAAAAATAACTCGAACAACCACCTTTAACAAATATATGTGTAACTGGACTCTTGAAGTTAGAGATATATTAAAAATATTGCGGAAAAGAGGAGAAATTGCTCCTTAGGAGCAATTTCTCCTCTTTTCCACAATATTTTTTTTACCTGTTGTTAGCTTTACATGTTTAGGCAGGGACCAGATTTTCACTTCGAGATAAGCGGTTATTCGAGATAAGCGATGTCGAGATAACGAGTCAACTGTATATATGAGCCAGAACGTCATACCTTTGGATATGTGCGCCCACCGAAGATTCAGATCAGCCTGCGCAATCGCGCAGTCTGATCTGAGTCTTGGTTGGGCGCACATGTGAGAAAGTACATTTACTCACGATCATATCATACTGCACTCACCCGGACAAGCATTAGTATTGCAACTTTGTCTCTCTGATTTGATGCCTGGGCAAGGAGTACCATGTGGCGCCAGCGGATCATAGATACATGTCCTAGAACGACTCTGTGTACCTGTTCCACATGTCTTTGAGCAGGTTTCCCAGTTTGACCAGTTCTCCCAATTACCATCGACTAGATATAGCAATATAGTTATTAAATTATTATTTTAATGTTGTATCAAATTTATATTTGAAATGAAGTTATGTTCATAACCGAACAGATTTTAAGAGGAATATACGGTAAACACTCGTTACAACGACAACATCAGTTCCCAAAGATGTTGCCATTAAAATGAATTGAATTTGTTGTTGTAAAGAATCCTTAATGGACAGAATGATATGTAAGAAAGGTCTTGTTTTAATATTATTTCCTCATAGAACATTATGGTCTGGATATTTGTTAGAATTGCCTACGTGTGGTGATTCTAACAAAAATCCAAAACATATGTTGCTTTAAGTTTTAATGTAATATTTTTGCATAAAAAAATAATTAACTCTCATCTCTTGAGCGAAGGTTTCGTGACATTAAATTGTCATTGTAACGAATTTGTCATTGTTCGAGTGTCGGTATAAAGAGGGTTGACTTATACATTTTCAGCGAAAGTAACGCTGTAAAAACTGTTTTCCTCAATTCGGAAAAAGGTGTTTACTCTACAAGAAAGAATCTGCTTTTCTTGGTCAGAAAACACTTTGTTTTAAGTAGATATTTTCAGAAGGGGATTGGTGTGCATGAAAGCAACAGGAAATCATATGCAAAAATGTCGAAATATCTGGTCCGTGTATCCAGTCACTTTAAGTAGGCCACTCGTTTCATATATTTTATTATATATTTTATCATAAGATATAACCAAGCATGCCAGAGAAGACTGTCCTTAAAAAACATTGTAGTACTTTTGGTGATCAAGTAGAGACCCTTGGTTGAAAGTCATTAACACGTTGAATGCAACTAGAAAATCTTAGACTGGAAATAAAAACAGCTGTAATATATAATTATTACAAAGGAAAGAAGCAAGAGCAAATACTGGTGAAAAGTCTATTAGCTAAAACTTATGAAAAGGCTATTAAATTGCCTGATAAATCTTAATTTCAGCATATACAAACACATGTACATTTTATAATAAAAAAAAAGAAAAAAAAAAAGCAAATACAAACAGATTTTGGTGCACTGAAAATGTACGTTGAAACATCGAAATAAGTTGCCCTCAGGCAATCCGACGATCAGTCTCTGCTATAGTTTAACATCATGTATGTTACTTAAATCTTCAATTAATTCTAGTTTTGAACATGCAGCCAGCAAAATAGACACAGTAATGGCATTTGAAAGTACTTTCCCATCTTAAGCAAGTGATGCACGTGTTTTCCGTAAGTATTGTAATATTTATTTATGAAGTTATTTTATGAAGCTATATAAGCCGTTCGATCTTTTAACTCAGTTAAATGTTGATTAATTTTTTATATATTTTCACGGAAGGCATCTCTGTCACAGTGTTTTGTTTCGACTTCTGAAAAAGACTCTACACTAAACTGAAAACAGTTGCACTACTTTTGGAGCAATTATTTTCTTTTTAGAGATGACTGCTTTCAGAACGAGTTGCAGGGTTCTGCTCTGCGATTATTGATTTCCCTAGTTTCTACATATTCACGTATTAGCGTGAAGAAAAGCAATCAGGAAATCACAATAATGTCTTCCTTATAAAAAAGAGGAAAATTACCAAATACTCTCAGTCTTATTCAGTCATGTCGTTGGATTTCAGGTACAATAGGTCATTGTGAACAGCGGTGTAACGAAAGCCTACCACAAGCCAGTTCGCCATCGTACATTTGGAGGCAGTCCCTCCTAATATCATTATCATTCTGGTATATGGACCATTGCCTAGTCTAAACGACACCGTATTGAAAGAGCAATGAAGATCTGCAATCCATCATTCACCATCAACCCCGAAAATGGCATTCAGATATTTCTAGGAGATTAGGATGACGAAGATGGAATGGACATTCAAGCCGTCCAGGATAGATTTTGTGGGGACTCATGCAATAGAACACATGAAAGCACATGAAAGCGGACTGAAGCACTAGAATTCTCCACACACAAAAACTTACTCTATCAAACCGAGTCTCTGATTTTCGTGATTTTGTGTGTTCTTTGCTTCCAAAGGCAAATTCTTTATTATTTTTATTTTACTACTGTACCTGGTGTTGTGCCGTGTGGCGGCTGTAAAAAGTCTCCCCGTACATCATCATAGTGCAGGTTACATTTTATTTCCTTTTGGACAATTGAGCCCATCCTGGTTAGTTTGAAAATCGAATACCGCTTAAGCCTTGCTAGTGGTGGGGGGCGGGGGGGGGGGTGGGGGGGCGTATGCAGCCTCGCAAACTACAGTACTGCATATGAAGAGACTCAATCAAACCGAGTTTCCAAGTTTCGTGATATTGTGTGTTCTGTTTCCAAAGGTAATCCTTTTTGACATTTAGTAAAGGCAAACACACTAGCCACTCATAAGCCATCACAAAAGTGGATTTGCCACAGTCCAAATGAAAGTCATCTTGGTGAGGAAACACTTCCAGTCAGTCTGGTGTCAAAACCGCACCTCCAAAATACGAAGCTTTCCAGGAGCAGACATAGGCAATTTTGTTTATGATTACTTTGAGAAAAAGGTAAAACTTTGACCTGGAGAAACTGAAAGACCCAGCTGTGGTACATAATTTGCAATCAATAACCGGTGGAATATTTGAAGTACTCATAATGCTTGATGTCGAAAAGCACTGGCATTGACTCAATAATCTCAAACGTAAGGTCAGCACTGACCGACTTAGCCAAAAAGGTCCTTGGCAAGCACGTCGCAAAGCGAAACCCAGGGTAAGAAATGAAGCTTTTAAGACCAAAGTGATAAATGAAGTGAACTCCAGAAACAGGAAAATGAACTAGGTAGGACCCAAAACATACACAGCAATGAAAAGATAAATATGAAGGAATATGACTCAAGCAAAGGAGACCTAGACGAAAAGTCAGTGCCAAACATCAAAACATGCTTAAAAGGAACAACGTCAAAAAAGCTTGTTAAAGACGGATCAAAACAAAGGAAACAATCTCAAAGTTATAAGTATTACCCAGCGACCGACATGGTAACGAGACTAAATAAGTGACCAACAGTATATGATGGGCTTTGGGCTTTGAAATTTAAACATAGCCAAAGAAATACTGTGACACTGCACTCACTAGACATTACGAAAACATTCCTATTCAAATATATAGAAAATTTCACCTCCAAAAACGGTAAATTTTCAGATTAAAAACTGTGGCGGTTCTAACGACCACCCACAATCTATGTTTTTGAGCAGAAATAAGAAAAATGTATACCCTGTAAACCCCAGTTTTACTATACAAAAGTGGGGTTCTAGGGGTTCAAAATTATGTAGGTATGTTTTCGTAATGATCACATATTCTAAAAGCAACAGAATATGTTTAGATTTAAAACTGTCAATAGCTTGATTCTATCATTTCAGATCAGAGCAGAAATCTTTCTCAATTTATAAAAGCCAACAGCGACAGTGTCGGTATTTAAACATAAAGTATAGAAGGATTTACACTCAAGCATACAAATATAAAGTCTACAAATTGAGTTACTATGCCGTCATGCAAACAAACAAATGCAGGATGGGATTTAATCTAAGCCTGTGCGCACCACGTCCTACAAGACTGATTGTACGCCCAGCCAAGACTCAGACCAGCCAGCGCATCCACACATTTTAGCAGAGCATCTTGTCCCTCTTCAAACCTTAGTTGTTTGGTCAGATCGTAAAGTAATGACTGGTTGGGCTGCAGGCAGGGACCGAGGGTATTAAACTTTTTCCATGCTCAACTCAGCTGAGCATGAAAATTTCTCTGCTAATAAATATGAAAATGCCAACAATATTTAGCAAGAAAGAATTTGAAATTGTTAGTAATTTGAGACTTATTTGCAGGAAAAATTTCATGCTCAGCTGAGTTGAGCATGAAAAAAGTTTTTTAACCTCGGGACCAGGCTGCTTTGTGGCATTGCTTGGCGAATATACGATCATGTAGACAATGCTGTGGTCCGGCTCATTTATTCATCATTTTCGCTTACCAGGGCAGCGATTAGTATTACAAGGTTCAGCATCAGTTAAGCTGCCAGTACAATTCTTTCCACGAGGTACATTGTCTGGGAACAAACACAGTCTGGTGCGAATCCGTGTACCATTTCCGCACGTCACGGAGCAGTTGTTCCACTCAATCCAGCTCGTCAAAGTACCGTCAACTGTAACATGATCGGAAGGCAATCTTAACACTTTCATCCCTGAGTTTCTAAAGTAGACACTTCCATCGCTGAATCTGGTCAGACCCATTGTTACAAATAGGGGTCTCAGTCAAAAAATTAAAACAGAAAGGCAAACAGTGTATGTTCTGAGGAGACGGCTCATCACTGTTTGCACAGGTACCCAGCTAGCATTCTACGTAAATCTACATCGGGCCGTCATCGGCCCGTCAGCTACCCTGTCGGGCCGATGACGGCCCGATATAGATTTACGTAGAATGCTGACTGGGTATCTGGTTTGGTCTGCAGGGCTGAAAGGGCTGATACTATGTGTGCAAATAAAACATATATGGCAAATAAACCTCACTCAAATAAAAGGTGCCCTTGACTTATAGACCAGTAGCAAAGATCCAGACCAGCCTGTGAAACCCCACGGTTTGATCAGGGCCTTGATTGTCCTTTGATACGTGCGTGCATGTGCGTGCGTGTGATGATAGCTGTTAGATTTTGCTATTTATAGAAGTTGTGCATGCTCGATTAGATTGGACAGTGCTTTTTGTGGTGAAACTATCATGTCACTGCTGCGGCATAATTACTATTTATAAAACATAGAATCAATACAGTAAGTATTCAAAGGGTGCAAATTTAAAGGGCATGGATTCACTTTCAAGGTCGGTAATACTGTCGAGTTTTGCCATCCTTCAACAAAAGTGGCCTGTTCTAAAGAAAAAAATGTTTTAGAGTAGACAACTTTACTGTTTTAGAACAGCTCTTTTTTCACCAAGGTCTCATAATCTGTACAGGAAGCCAATTTGAAGTCATAAAATTATCTCCCTTGTTAAAATGGCAGAAAAAGTACAAGGTGTATCCAGTCTCTTTGATAAATACCTGGGCAAAGACCATTATCACATGTCTGATTCTGATGACTGTCTCCTAGACAATACTGTCCATGTGTGGAATTAGGTGGGAAATCACACGTTCTGAGGCGCTCCTGTATACCTTTATCACATGTCACTGAGCAAGATGACCACGTTGTCCATAGAGACCATTGCCCATCCACTGTTAAAGTAATAGATTTTTAAATCTATATCGATAAATTAATACATTGTAAAATTAACTTCCCATTGAAAATCGATAAAATAATACATTGTAAAATTAAATGTTCACGGAAAATCGATAAATTAATGAATTCTAACACTAACGTTCCGACTAGAACTAGATATATAGTTATATTCTAACATTAACTTTCGACTGAAAACAAAGAATTATATTATTAATAAACGTTTTACATTTAAAAAACGGGTTTTCCTTCTCTGAAATGGAATAACGATCTGAAAATAGAGGACTTGTCAATCCTGTATTTTCTGATTGTTATTCAATTTCCAAAATTAAGAGAAATTGCTGCAAGGTCATCAGTTCAAACCCTATCAGCAATAAGCATAGCCCTCAAAGCGCCATTCATCAGTGCAGCAGACGACATTTTACAATTTATGTTTTATGTTGCACACTTTTTGCGAATTATGCAGCAAATAAGCTGCTGTTTGAAAATATTACTGTATAAAATATCCGCCAAGTTAAAACTAATTAAAGGCACTCGCTCTGCTGTTAGCAAATTATAGAATGTCGTTTGCAAAAAATTAAATAGGGTTTTAAGGGTTTAAGCGACTGAGGCGTGAGATGTATGACATCTCGCCACCAATGCAAAACGTGAAGTTTGGAAACTAGAAATAGGGTTACCCAGGAAAAGTAACACTCACAACAGCTTTGCCCAGACAAGAAAATCTTGCATTTCTGCTTAAGACAGCTATTTTTGCACAACCTTTACAGTTAACACCTGATTACCGTAAACATATATATAAGGTAACTGTAAAGGTATGCGAAAATAGCTGTCTTAAGCAGAAAGCAAGATTACGCAGCTTATTTCCAATATTTTAAGAAAAGTTATATAACACGTTTTCAAAGAAGGTTCCAGTAATTAACCCTTGTCATGCTGAATAAATCAAATGTCACACTCACTTCTGATTTTCAGCCAATTAGATTACTTTATTCAGATTGCTGATATCAATTCAGTTACTTAATGGCAAACATTGCAGATCCTGATCAGTTGGCTTCTTCAGAAGCCAACTGATCTGGATCTACACTGTTTGCAAAGGCAGGGTATATTCGTGTTCAGCAGGACTAGGGTTAATATCAATCACAGGATTCAGTGTACCAAGATTTGTTAAATACCCGTACTACCAAAACAAACATATATTGCGAATGAGAAATCTATTATTTACCTGGACATTGGCCTTGGTCACATGACTGTGATTCTTGACGGATTCCACTGCAGTTATTTCCTTTCGGATATCTTGGGTCGAAATCACATGATCTAGATCTCGTTTGGGTTCCGTTGGCGCACGAGACTGAACAACGTGACCATGACTGCCAGTTTGACCAATTTCCATCCACTAGAAATCAAAATAAGTACAATAAACCCGACATACGTTTGAGGCGCACCATGAAAAAAAGGGGTCTTTGGGACAAGACCTAGATCACCATTCACAACCGCTCTCTCTCTAATAAAGCCCTTTAGTTAATTTCATCCTTGTGTATGTGTTCATAATTCTCAAGGCTCATTCCTTTAAGAATTCATTTATCACTACTACAGCTGATGTTAGTGTAATGTGGCTGTCAAAGAAATTCTCGACATCAATATAACGCAGCTTACGTTTTCTGGCCCTTTGTAGTCAATGACCATATTCCGGGACTAATTACGAAAACACGCCTATTTAAATATATTGAAAATTTTAAAACCAAAAAAGGATTTTTTTTTTTTTCAGATAAAAAATTCTGATATTTTCATATTTCTTCTCATAACATAGATTGTGTGTACTCATTAAAACCGCCTCGACGAGGCGGTTCTAATGAGTACCTGCAATCTACATTTTTAGCAAAATAAGAAAAATAATGTATACCCCTATAAAACCCAATTTTACCAGAAAAAGTTGGATGTAATGGGATCAAAATTATACAGGTGTGTTTTCGTCATGTTTTGAAGATTTATAAGAGGGTTACTGATGATACCGAATCCACCCACTCTTACCAGTCTGGTCCAGACATTTAACACTTCAATTATTTTCACCTTTGTGGATGTTTTCATGGCTCTTACCCAGTAAGCATTCTACATAAATCTTTAGCGGGCCGTTATCGGTCCGTCAGGGTAGCTGACGGGCCGATAATGGCCCGCTGTAGATTTATAAAGAATGCTAGCTGGGTAAGGGCCATTCCTTTTCAAATTTATTTGTCAATATAATCTCCATTATTATTAGATTCTGTAAGCTGACGGTGAACGCCATCATCACACTGCATCCGCACAGGCTGATCTGGGCATTTGCTGTAACCATGTGCCCTGAAGACATTGGCTCAAACTTGTGTCTACGGAGATAAAATTGTTAAAGAAAATCTGAACCCTTTACACAATAAATTTGAATCGTTCAGTGTTTTACTTTCATTCTGAAATGGCGAAACCGACATTTAGCTTCGTTCACAGGGTCCTTTGAGAGCACTGAAACCATTACGGAATTTTAGAAATTTCCGAGGGTCACTGATGACACCTAGTTTTCCTAAACTAGCTAGTCCGACCAAAACACCTGACACACTTTAGGTATTTTACATTTGCGTCAATGGTGGGGACGGGGTGTGGGGTGTGCTTACGCTTAGATATTTCCTAAAACTGGACTACAATTTCGTATAATATAAGAAAAGCTAAGAGAAAAGTCCAGGGAGTGTCACACACACACACACACACACACACACACACACACACACACACACACACACACACACACATATATATATATATATATATATATATATATATATATATATATATATATATATATATATATATATATATATATATATATATATATATATATATATATATCGAAAACACGCCTATTCAAATATACTGTACTGAAAATTTCACCTTCAAAAAAATAGAAATTTTTCAGATAAAAAACTAATATTTTTCATATTTCTGCTCAAAACATAGATTGTGGGTACTCGTTAGAACCGCCTCGGCGAGGCGGTTCTAACGAGTACACACAATCTATGTTTTATGCAGTAATAATAAAAATAATGTATACCCCTGTAAACCCCAGTTTTACTATATAAAAGTGGGGTTTAAGGGGGTCAAAATTATATAGGCATGTTTTCGTGATGATATATATATATATATATATATATATATATATATATATATATATATATATATATATATACGTGTATATATATATATATATATATATATATATATATATATATATATATATATATATATATATATAACAAAAAAATATTTCTCTCTACTGGGTTCACTGCTAACACAAATCTTCAGGAGTTCAATATGGCATTGTTGCATATTGTAACAAGCGTTTATAACGTTAGGTTGCCGCAGCGTAAACGTTATTAACAGTAAAATACACTACAGTATAGTAATACCGCCATTTACTATAAGGTAGTACCTCGAATAATCTGACGTACATGTGTATAATGCATGCCTTTTAGATTGGTACTGGTAACTTAAGTTAGTATATTTAAATGGTGTTCGTATACTTTAATGGTGCGGATTATGCTGTTTAATTTTACTAAGGTTTTAGCAGATTGATGAAATAGTGTTCTTTAGCACGTCGAAACGATACACTGTCAGGGTACATTTCATAAAAAGGAAAAGATTGTATATTTTTTTAACTTCACATGTCAAGGATTCGTGAGCATAAAATTTTCGTCCGTGTTTAAATTCTGTTGCGTCACCTTCCATGAGATATATTCAGGGGTCGCAATTCTTATGTGACAGCGAGCAAGCACCGGGTGCCCTGACGAGACTGTGCGGATGCGCAGGCTCGCACGAACTTTCGCTGCTCACTTAGATGATAGGTGAGAGTGAGCAGCGGATACCCCGGCGAATTAGTGCGGATGCACAGACTCGCCCAAACTGTCCCTTCTCGCCTAGATGATAAGTACCCTTTTCAAGTGAGCTGGCTTATTTAATCTATATTAGTAACTATAGCCTATGTAAAAATTTACGAACTTTCATATCTGCCATTTTGATTATGCTTAGCTGTATAATGCCGACTTTGACAATGATACTTCTGCTATTGATCCACTTTGATTATAACAATTAAAGCCAACAAGTGCCTTGAACTAAGGCACACACTGTTGATAAATAATTGGTGATCAATGACTGCTTACTGACTTAAAAACGGCATATCCACTTGTTTAGTGTCTCATAAGCCTTCAAAGGCCGGTACTGTCTCTTGTGTTATTACTTTTCTGTGTATTTTTACTGTATACAGTGGCGACACTCTAAAAAATAATTCATTAATTCATTCATTTATATTAGTCTCACCTGGGTAGGCATTGTTCTGCACTATAGTTTTGTATAATATAACATTTATACAATCAAACCTCAATAGCTCGAACACTGATGGCTCGTTTACAATGGCTTACTCGAATTCGTTTTTGAGTCCCTACGAAATTCTTCCGATAGCTCAAGAAAACAAATATTTAGGAAAATTTTCTTATTCTATCATGAAATTGTATGTTTTGTACTCATTAGAATCGCCTCATCGAGGCGATTCTAATGAGTACACTCAACATACAATTATTGTGTAGAAAATCGTAAAAATATTTCCCTTAATTATCACTATTTGCTACCTGACCTGGCGCCACAATTAACCCCCAGTGCCTCGAACTACCCATATCTCGAACAAATTTCCACGGTCCCGAAGATGTTCGAGCCATTAAAGTTTGACTGTATATTAGTCTCACCTGGGCAGTGGTCTGTGCTGCAATTTTGTATCTGAGTCTTGTCACCAGGGCAGTACTTGCCATGCAGAGTGTGGTCAGGATAAGTACATTGACGACTTCTTTCTCTCGTCCCCGTACCACATGTTCTAGAGCAGCTTGTCCAAGTTGTCCAGTCATCCCAGTGTCCATCAACTACAGTGTTTCAATACAGACAGAAACGTAAAACTCAGAGGTGGCGGATTATAGCAGTATCAAATGAATGTTGTAACGCATTTTAAATGACACTCTATCAATAAATTAGCCCTTTCAGCACCGAGTGTCTAAAATGGGACCATCGCTCTGTAAATTTGGACTCATCTATTGATCAAGGGATGAAAAAGTCAGATAGTCTTCGAGTCCTTTTGTTATCATTGATCCTATTCCGGGATTTTTGAAAATTTATACGATGAGGTCAAATTGGCGAAAACTAGGCTCATAAAACTTGACTCTTCAGCTGTTTTCGGTTTTGTGAGTTTACTCATTTCTCTGAAGGGTCATTTCTTTTTAGAATTTAAAATCTATTAAATAACTCTAAATAACCATAAAAGTCATACGACTAACCATTACGAAAACACGCCTATACAAATATATACAAAATTTCACCTCCAAAAACTGAAAATGTTCAGATAAAAAAGTCTGATAGTTTTCATATTTCTGCTCAAAACATAGATTGTTGGTACTCGTTAGAACCGCCTCGGCGAGGCGGTTCTAACGAGTACCAACAATCTATGTTTTGAGCAGAAATAAGAAAAATAATCTATACCCCTGTGAACCCCAGTTTTACTGTATAAAAGTGGGGTTTAAGCGGGTCAATATTATATAGGTATGTTCTCGTGATGGTTCATTTTGTGGAGGGAATGCATGTAAAATGTTTCCACTGCTATAAGGTGTTAGCCGAGACGCAAAATAATCCAGTCAGAAAAAAAAATAGCAAAATAAACATTATCCTGTAACTATCGGTTGAACGTAATAAGGTTCACCATCCAAAAATATTGGTTATCTTCTTTTTACGTATTATTGTGCAGAAAATAGTTTTCATAAAAAAAAAGGTAAGAGAAAAGTCCAGGGAGTGCCACATCACAAACCGCAGCCTTTCCCAGACCCCAAGAGGAAGAGGAAACCGACAAATCTAAACAAGCACAAACCGAACAAACGTACGAAAAGCACCAAGATTAGCTCTCTCTTCCCCAAGCGAGATAATCGCAATACTAAAAGGACTGAAAAACACAATAACAAAATGACACACGGAAAGACATACAACAGATCGCCTCGTAGAATAAACCACAAATAAATCTAGGTACTGACTATTTGTAAGGTTTTTGTTGCTGGTACAAAACCAATGCTACTAAGCTGAACATAAACATAAAAATACTAAATCATGATAGTAACATTTCGCAATACAATTCATAGGAAGAGCTTCATTTATGTATATGAGTACATCTAAAATTTATTAAGTACATGCTTATGATGCCTATATGTTCTGAGACAGCATTTTAATTCATAAAGTGTTTGTTGGTGATGGTGATCATGACATGAAACTGAAATCACTTTAACCCTTAAAGCGCCAATCACAACAATTGTCGTCTGCTTTGTCTTCTACTTGTGATTTTAAAAGTCATTTCTGCAAACAGTGTAGACCCAGATCAGACTGCTCCTTTAGGAGCAGTCTGATCTGGGTCCACACTGTTTGCCGGTATGCAAAAAATAGCTTTGAGAAGTTTGCAAGAATATTCAGCAGACAACATAAACAGACGACATTTTCAGATGCATTTTTTTCCGAGGCGGTTCTAACGAGTACCCACAATCTATGTTTTTGAGCAGAAATAAGAAAAATAATGCATCCCCCTGTAAACCCCAGTTTTACTATATAAAAGTGGGGTTTAAAGGGGTCAGAGTTATATAGGCATATTTTCGTGATGTGAAGTGATCTTTGGTGTAATATCTGCCACATCACGAAAACATGCCTATATAACTTTGACCCCCTTAAACCCCATTTTCATATAGTAAAACTAGAGTTTATAGGGATATACATTATTACATACTGTATGTATATACACATATACTACTATTACTCCCACTATTACTAATACAACTATTACTATATGTATATATAATGTTAGTTCTGTATTACCTCTTTAACATGTAGATATAATTAAGTTACTACCTTACCTTTTTTTTATATTATTTAGATTCATTCACATGCAAGTTGAGAATCCTTAAACTAGTATAAATTATTATCAATAAATATTCCCATTCACAATATTCACAGCTTGACACGTCAGACGGTCACATAAGGTAATCGAGATCACACCTGGAGTGGTGATTGGACAAGTTTTGTTCACAGGCTGTTGCCTTTTGTTGTGACTGGCTGTCGGAATTTACAGCTGCACGATTTTCTTGCGCAAGTCTGACCTGGAATTTTGTGAATGGGTAAACCTCACTGAGCGTGAGAAGTTACTTCTGTTTGAATTACTACTACCATTACTACTGCGAAGTGAAGTGCTGCTTCCTTCTTCCAACAACTGCACTAGCATCCTACTACTATTACTACGACTACTACTACAACTACTACTACTACCACTGCTACTACTACAACTACTACTAATGTCTCTACTACCTCTACTACTAATATTACCACTACTTCTGCTACTACTAGTATTACCACTGCTGCTGTTGTTATTTGGTTGATTGTTCTTTAGAATCTTTGTTTTTCTGCCATAGGATTTAGACAGTGACAAAGCTTCAGGGCTTTAACTTATAGGTTGTCATATTTTTTTATTTATAAGACACTCTCTTGTATGTATTATTTCATGCAGATTGTAAATGTGTTTGTATGGCGATGAGCTGTACCATGCTCAAGTCAAAATAAAATTTATGTTATGTTATGTTATTATTTTTTCTTATTTTTGCTCAAAAACATATACTGTTAGAACCGCATCGCCGAGGTGGTTCTTACGGGTACACAATTCGTGTTTTGGGCAGAATTATGAGAAATCAGAGTTTTTTATTTAGAAATTTTCCGTTTTAGGAGGTGAAATTTTCTATATATTTGAATAGGCGTGTTTAAAATGGCTTTACAAATAGTTCATCTAGAATATACATAACAAATAATTTTCAAAGACTTCCAAAGATTATCCATTTACTGAACCTATTGTTGTTTCTCTCAGTCACAACTATCAATCATATCATCAAGAGCTAAGAGTAACGACTGCATATTCTTAATATGATTTAGCCATAAGGTAATATAAGCGTAAAAAGAGGAATATAACAAGTAAAAACAACCATACCTGTTGGCAGTGTTGTGGTGATTGTTGTCGGCCTCGTAGCTTAAAATAAAACAAAAACAAAGTTGCAGTGCGAATATGTTAAATCTTAACAAAATCATACTAGCGAGACGAGGCGGGGAGACATGGATACAGTATATTTATTCAGCATTTTATACTTCTATAGGATCACGAAAACATGCCTATATAATTTTGACCCCCTGAAACCCCAATTTTATATAGTAAAACTGGGGTTTACAGGGGTATACATTATTTTTCTTATTTCTGCATAAAACATAGATTGTGGATACTCGTTAGAACCGCCTCGGCGAGGCGGTTCTAACGAGTAACCACAATCTATGTTTTATGCAGAAATAAGAAAAATATGAGAGTTTTTTTATCTGAAAAATTTCAGTTTTTGGAGGTGAAATTTTCTATATATTTGAATAGGCGTGTTCTCGTAATGCTACATTGCGGCTCATATATTTGGTAAGTACGAGCATAAAGCTACAGGTGCAAAGTCATTTTGGATAAAATTGGGAAACCACTATAAAATTATCAACAGAAAAGTTTCATATATCGTCCGGCTTCATTACAAATGCGTTTAGCTTCCATCTAATTTCCCAAATAAGGTGCGTATATACAATATACACACTGCTACGTGAGAAAACGTAGTTTCGAACATGTGTGCCCTGCGAAGATTAAGATCAGCACGCGCATTTACGCAGTCTGATCAGAATATTCACCGGGAACAGTTTGGATAGCCAAGAATACAAAGTTTCTTCATGTGGATAATGAATACTCTGGTTAGAATGTGGGCGAACATGTAAGAAGGTACATTTTCTCATGTTGCTATTCAAAAAGTGTGACATAAATAAGACATTCCTATACTTCACTGTACGAAAACATGCCTATTCAAATTTATAGAAAATTTCAGCTCCAAAAACTGAAAATTCTCAGATAAAAATCTCTGATATTTTTCATATTTCTGCTCAAAACATAGATTGAGGGTACTCGTTAGAACCGCCTCGCCGAGGCGGTTCTAACAAGTACCCACAATATATGTTTTTGAGCATAAATAAGAAAAACAATGTATACCCCTGTAAATCCCAGTTTTACTATATACAAGTGGGGTGTAAGGGGGTCAAAATTATATAGGTATGTTTTCGTGATGATGAGCTTTGGTCTTAATGTATGTAAACATCTGTAAAATCATTTATAAGAGTTAACCAACCCACCTGAGCTTCCATTAAAACGGATCATTCTTTAAGCTTAAACTAAAACACGTCATAAAACAGCTTACTTGGACAAGGTGAATTGTTACAAGATTGTGTTTCATTCCTATCCCCTACACAGTCATCGCCGTGGGGTGTCTTGTCTGGGAATATACAATTCCGACTTCTTGTTTGAGAGCCTCCTTCGCAACTCTTTGAACATACCGACCAAGTCGACCAAAGATCAAAGCTACCGTCAACTGCGTGCGACAACAATAAAAGCAATGATTATAATAATAATAAAAAAAAAATAACGGAAAAAATAGTATGTTAAAACAGCAATGCTTGCTCCCTTCAATGATATTCATGGTTAACTATTTTTTGAAAGTTGCCGTGCTTTATCCAATTTAGTAACACTTTCTGTATTCACTGATATATATGCTTGTAAAAACGTACTATTTTAGCAATAAAACGGGAAAAGATCTTACATGACATATTCTGATTAAATAATGGGTATGTTTGTAAATGGTGCTCTTAGGTTGTGTATAGCAAGAGGAACACATGAAAATAGAATTACATAATTTGCGAAACAGAACATTACGAAAACATGTCTATTCAAATATATTGAAATTTCACCACCAAAAACTGAAAGTGTTTAGATAAAAATTCTGACATTTTTCATATTTCTGCTCAAAACATAGATTGTGCATACTCGTTAGAACCGCAAATGCTACTGGATTTTCTGTATTAAAAAAAAAAAAAAAACACAGAAAATATAGTGTACCTGGACAGGGGTTCGTGTTGCATGACCTGACGTCTATAGATTTATCTGGACAGACGTTTCCGCGCGGGGCCACAGGATCATACTGGCAGGTTCGAACCCGGACCTGATCTCCACCGCCACATGTTCTAGTACAGGGTAAATACCGTCCCCAGATACTCCACTGGCCATCAACTATTGAAGAGCGAAAAATATGTGAGCCTGGGCACACCATTTCCTACAATATTGCAAGTGCACCCAACGCAGATTCGGACCAGCCTGCGCATCCGCGTAGTCTGATCGGCTCCACTGTGCGTTCTATGGATAGCTTCGGGCTCAAATCATCTCTACGCGGCCAGCAAAGGCTCTTATTAGACAGCGCGGATGCGCAGGCTGATCTGAGTCTTTGCTTGGCGCACGTCATTACGAAAACACGCCTCTTCAAATATATAGACAATTTCACCTCCAAAATCTGAAAGTTTTCACATAAAAAAACTCTGATATTTTTTATATTTCTGCTCAAAACATAAATTGTGGGTACTCGTTAGAACCGCCTCGGTGAGGCGGTTCTAACGAGTACCCACAATCTATGTTTTTGAGCAGAAATAAGAAAAATAATGTATACCCCAGAAAACCCCAGTTTTACTATATAAAAGTGGGGTTTAATGGGGTCAAAATTATATAGGCATGTTTTCGTGATGGTAAAATTGTAGAAATTGCTCTGCCCCGGCCCACATTTTGACGATCGTACTTGGAAAGGCTTTATGGCAGGTCAGACGATCATCGTTAAATGTACAGTTACCAGGCTACTTCCAGGTCTTGCCCAGTTCCGGATCAGACAATCACAGCAACGAAAACCATTATGAAAACATGCCTATTCGAGCATACTAAAAATTTAACCACCAAAAAATGAGAATTTTCAGATAAAAAATCTGATATTTTTCATATTTCTGCTCAAAACATAGATTGTGAGTACTCGTTAGAACCGCCTACAATCTATGTTTTGAGCAGAAAATAGAAAAATAATGTATACCCCTCTAAACCCCAGTTTTACTATACAAAAGTGGGGTTTAAGGGGTCAAAATAATATAGGCGTGTTTTCGTGATGACTTCGTGAATGCCTTAGTTTATAAACAGGTATGTGGTACGATTCTATCTTTCTCTACCTCCCATTCTCCCTCCCTCTCTCATTCTCTCTCTCTCTCTCTCTCTCTCTCTCTCTCTTGTTACTTCTACTACTACTACTACTAATGATAATAATAATAATAATGCCAACTTACTTGGACAGAGATTGGTACTACAGGGTTTTGTCTCTGTTCTGTGACCTCTACAATTTTGTCCGTGCGGGGCAGTGGCACTAGGATAGGTGCAAGTTCTGTTTCGACTAGCAATACCGCTGCCACAACTTCGTGTACACGCGCCCCACTGACTCCAAGAGTCCCATACACCATCAACTATCAAAACAATATTTTTGAAATCCTTTACTCTGTAACGCTTTAGTATACAACTGCACAAGAATATGTCTTTAAATGTCTTAATAGCGTTACAAGATCTTGTTCTTGTTCGAAAATGAAAATACAAGTCAACACTTTTTATACAGATACTCAATACGACGACAAAATTTATAACGACAATTTGACTGGCACCAAGCCTTCGCTCAAGAGATGACAGCTAGTCAGAAATTGTGCATGAATATTGCATTTAATACTTCAAGAAGCATATATTCTGGATATTTGCTGAAACGGCCTTACGGAGGTGATTCTAACAAACATCCTAAACCATCACGAAAACATGCTTATATAATATTGACCCCCTTGAACCCCACTTTTATATAGTAAAGCTAGGGTTTACAGGGGTATACATTATTTTCTTATTTCTGCTCAAAAACATAGATTGTGGGTACTCGTTAGAACCGCCTCGCCGAGGCGGTTCTAACGAGTACCCACAATCTATGTTTTGAGCAGAAATATAAAAGAAAATATCAGAATTTTTATCTGAAAATTTTCAGTTTTTGGTGGTAAAATTTTCAATATATTTGAATAGGCTTGTTTTCGTAATGATATATTCTATGGCGTAATAAAATAAAACAAGCCCTTTCTCACATATCATTCTGCAGCGTTTAAGGACTTTTTTACAATAGAATATTCATTTTAATGACATCATCTTCGGGAATGAATGATAATATTGTAACGAGGGTCTACTGTATTTCATTAAAATATATTTCTTTTTTTTTTATCTGATCACGCTTTTGACATTTTCTTCTCCCGTTTGAAGAAAATTCTCTCTTTTTAGAGATACCTTTTTCAGAAGGGATTTGGTGTACAGAAAGGGTAAGAGAAAAGTCCAGGGACTGCTACAGTCACAAGCCGCAGCCCTTCCCAGGCACCAAGAGGACGAGGAAACAGACATAACCAAACAAGTAAAAATCGAACAAACGTACTAAAAGCAATAAGATCAGCTCTTTTTTCCCCAAGCGAGGTAATAGCAATGCTAAAAGGATTGAAAAACACAAGAACAAAATAACACAAGGCAAGCCTTAAAACAATTCGCCTCGTAAAATGAACTACAAAGCAACAAAGAGTTAGACTAATACCGGGACCACCGCCTTAGAACGGTCAGTAGAATAAACCACCGGGGAAGGGTGGGGGTTAAAGCTCTTTTAGAGCTAACAAACTTCACCCTGGGTCCCGATGCTACTCTTAATACAGAAATACATAAAAATTTGGTTCGCATAAAGGCTCCCAACAGAGTCAATGCATCAAAGCGAAAACAAAAATCAAATTAATCACTATGATAAACAAAGACGAGTACTCATGGCAAATTCTACTGTGTGCCAGAGTAAATGAAAACCAATAGCTGTAAGTCAGCAAAAAGGAAGTCACAAAAGTGATCTCCTACTAAACTATGGCGGACAAAAGCACCAACAGTACCACTGATTGGAAATACGCTTTTACATTTGAAACTTTTAAGTGGATGAATACCGCACAGTCTGATCAGAATCTTCGATGTCCGATCACGGAATTATTGGGCACTGTAAAAGAAAACGACGAAAAGTTTTTTTTTATCTTGTTTTGTTTTGTTGTTGTTTTTTTTCACTGATATTGGCTTATGTGATCCCGAGTTGGGATATCAAAAGACGCGAGCTCGCGTCCTCTGATATACAAACACGGGACAATATTCACCAATATCAGCGCAATAACCATTTCATAATATAGCTATAAATATGTTACGTTATTTCCAATGGTTTGTAGCCCCAAAATAGACAATTTTATTATCTAAATTTCCGAGCCTGCTTAAATAAGTGACAAATTTTGGCGTGACGCCATTGCCTAAGATATCATCAACAGCAACGTCATGTAAAGGTAACATTCGAATGCGAACGAGTACGGGTGCAATATCAATTAAGCGTGCCGATATGAGTGACATCTGAACGCTTTCTCCTCAGATATTATCGCGCATTGTCAATCATTCAATCTTTATACCTACACAAAAAAATCCCTGATCATACATCTGCTTCGATGGCTCATCTCGGTCTTAGCTATTCGAATATTCCCGTTAGGCATCTTTACTCATGGCGCTACTTAACGCTTAGAATGCTTGGTTAAAAATCAGCAGACGACATTTTGAAAAAAAGAGGGCCAAGATAGTCCTGTATCGCTCACCTGAGTACCAGATAAGTTTCGAGTCAGTTGGCCTTTTAGTTCAGGAGAAAAAGTTCAAAATATATTTTCAAGATGATGGCTGTTGCAGCCATTTTGGATTTCTGATCAGAACGATTTTAGCTATTTTTGCACCCCGTTACTTCGTACCAAGGCTTTTGGATCAGGAGAAGAAATAAAAAAAATAAATTTGCTACATAGCAGCCATCTTGGGTTTCTTAGCAAAATGATTTTAGCATTTTGGATCTAAAAGTAGCCCAAATGCTTCCCACCACGTTTCGAGTCAATTTGATTTTTGGTTCAGGAGAAGAGGGTCAAAATAGACTTTCAAGATGGCGGCCACGGCGGCTATCTTTGATCTCCGATCTGAAATATTTTTGCTATTTTTTTATCCACAAGTTACCTCTATAATTTCTGTCATATTTTGATTAGATTGGCTGTTTCAATTTTCTGTCATGTTTCGATTTGATTGGCCGTTTCATTCAGGAGAAGAAAGTCGAAATATCCATCTTCAAGATGGCGGCGGTAGCGGCCATGTTGGATTTCTGATGTGAATGATTTTAGCTGTCAAGTTTCGAGTCAATCGGCTTTTCGGTTCATGAGAAACACCAAAATAGTTTGTTGTTTTTTTTTCAAAATGGCCGCCATGGCGGCCATCTTGGATTTCCGAGCGAAAGATGTTTTTGATCTATAGGTCGACCCGATACTTACTACCAAGTTTCGAGTAAATTGGCATTTCAGTGCAGAAGAATAAGTTCAAAATAGATTTTCAAGATGGCAGCTGTGGCAGCCATCTTGGATTTTTGACAGAAACGAATTTAGCTATTTTTGATATACAACACTCTGATACTTTTTATCAAGTGTTGAGTCATTTAGCCTTTCGTTTCAGAAGAATAAGGCCAAAACAGACTTTCAAGATGGCGGCAATGGCGGCCATATTGGATTTCTGATCAGAACTATTTAGCTACTTTTGATCCACAGGTCACCCCAATACATCCTACCAAGTTTCGAGTCAGTTGGTCTTTTGATTCAGAAGAAGAAATTCAAAATAGATTTTCAGGACGGCGGTCATCTCGAATTTCCGATCTTAAACGATTCTAGCTATTTTAAATCTACAAGTCATCCTGATACTTTCTGCCAAGTTTAGAGTCAATTGGCCTTTCAGTTCATATGCAGGAATTCTCGTACTACAGGTACTAATCCGCACCAATCGGTCCCTTCTGTGACGTCACAGCATGTCGCTAGTTCTCAGACAGGTACTAGTGTGGAAATGTATAGAATTATATAGGAGCCCATCATTTAACTAATAAAATCATTTATTTTCAATAATATGAGATATTATTATAACCTCGCAATAGATGGGAAAATGTATCTGCTTCAATTTGGTACCAAATTTGTTGAAATAAGATAAATTTTAAAATGGCCCAGATTGTAATGAATGCTACAAGGGTTTTTCCTTATTAAGTCTTTGTATTTTACAACAAAAATGAAAAATTGCCTTGATTCAATCGCCCAAAAGTCATATTTTTTTAAATTTCTCCGTTCATTATAACCTCTCATTCGATAGATCTATTTAATATCTATAGTTATGTAATAAAATGTTGAATAAAATATTCTATTAAAAATGGCCCACAGGTTGCAGAATATAGCTATATTTTAAAAATGCGGAGAGAAAATGTGTAATGATTACACAGACGCAGGTCTTGTGTACACATGATACTAGCATGAATTGCAAAAGAGGTTGTAAGAATTGGAAAATAAAAAAGAATTGGTATCCATTGATAGTATTATAAAGATTATTAAGCTTCAAAAAGGAAAACAAAGATATATATTTATGATAATATGAACTTATTTATTTAATTTTTGTTTGTGTCGAATTATGTTTTTATTCGGCAATTTATTGAAGCTTTAATGAAAATTTGATATAATTACTTTTGACCATAGGAAAACGACAAACTGCTTAATTACTTGTTTTTTTTTTTTTGTTTTTTTTTTTTTGTTTTTTTTTGTTTGTTTGTTTAATGATGAAAAAAATGCTTTGTCGGGATACAAGAAAAATACCTAAATGCGCGGCCACTCTTGCTATGTTTTCTTAATAACAATTACTGCTAATGAATGCCAATTATGTCCTTATCTTGACAAAAGAAAACAACGAAATCACTTTTTACATAATTGACATACATGCTTATGCGCAATTTTAATTGCACAAACAGAATCAAATCCAATATTTGATCTTTTTGCATAAACTAGCACTTTAATTGACACGATTTGCTCATTTTAGGTTCCTGTACACAAATAAGGACTAAATGAATGAGATTGAGACTCTCTCTCTCAAACGTTCTCTAAATCTGTGAATAACAAGAGTCTCTCCAAATAAAAGCAGCATTAAATATGACGTGCAACCATTGTAGTTCCAGATCAGCATGTGCATACATTTTTTTCTCTGATAGAATGTGCAAGCTCTATTCAACATGCGGTGTTAAATATGTATATTTAATAAAAAAAAATATAATATTTAAAACAAAATACATTAAAACAAAATGATAATTGATATTATTTTCAGAAATTTTGTTTCATAAAATGGTTATCTAGGAAATTAAAACATAATGATACTAATGATATTATTATTATTATTAGTAGTAGTAGTAGTAGTATTTACTACTACTATTATTATTAGTATGTTGTACATCACAATTCCGAAGAATAAATATTATTAAGCTGGTCATATTCGAAATGTTTTATTTGTAAAATAGCCACATGGACAGTTTATACTATCGTACATGTGTATTTAGGGGTAAAATATTGGTAATTACCGAATAAACCCTATTAGACACATTAAATTACTATCATACTGAAATTTGATCAAGTCCGTTTGGCTACCTATTGACACAGCTTATACCTGCTATCTGAGTGGCAAACAGTGTAGACCTTTGTTAAGATACTCTGTGATGTAATGTCTGATCAGGGTCACTGCCATTTCTTATGGTGTGTTTATCAGAATCCCGAGGTTAAATACTATAAACTACTTTCTCAGTCAGATTCAAAAAAATGTTCAGTACACACCTTTTCAAACATTACTCTAAAGACAATTGTTTCAAAAACAAACCTGGGATACCACATGATTCGATCAAGTTCTACTCTTTACAACACTTGCCCTATCTTTTTAACAATGCCATTACAGAACCAGCTGATTTGTCTAAACATTGCTGGGTAAGTGTAAAATAGTGTAGACCCTGAACACACAATGCGTAATGTGACATTTGATCTGGGTCTACACCGTTGGCACAGACCTCTCTGTCTAAAAATCTAGGATAGTAGTAACAGTCATAATCCAAGGAAAACGACATTTTATCCATATTTGCTAATTACCCAACACAAAAATAACACGTCTCTCCAAATAAAAGCAGCAACCATTGTAGTTCCAGATCAGCATGTGCATACAATTTTCTTTGATAGATTGTGCAAGCTGTATTCAACATGCAGTATAGACTGATCAATGTATTTCAGCGGACACAGTTTAATCGGGTCTACATTGATCGCATAATTCATAAGGCAGTTTGTATGGACTGTCAAACTTTATTTTTTGTTGGTTTCTTTTTTGTGGGGGTGGGGTAAAAATTTTAACCCTTAACCTTTTCCACTCTCTGGGCTACTTCAGCGGCAAAAAACTGGTGATGTTTACTGAATTTTCCCCAGAAAATAGGATTTGACATTTCATGCAAATTGTTTGCAATGGAGATGCTTTGCAAGAAATGTCAAACCATTTCCTTTTTTGGGGTGGGGGTGATATTTGATCCCTAAACGTTTATCACTTTCTGGGCTAATTCAGCATGCGATAAAGTGGTTATTGTCTTAGTTTATCCAGAAAATAGGATTTGACACTTCATGCAAATAGTCTTCATTGGAGACAATTTTCATGAAATGTCAAATCCTGTTTTGAAAATAAAACATACAGAGGAAAATTGTTCAGGATAAGTATTTGGTGATTGTATTTTTTTCTCCATAAAAACATATGTTGTGGGTACTCATTAGATGAGCCTCACCAAGGTTCTTCAAATGAGTATTCATAACATGTTTTTGCTTCACCGAGGTGCATCAAATTAATACCTACAACATATGTTTTAATGGAGAACTGGAGAAAATTGTCCCATATTTATGTTGTCTGCAAAACTTTTACCCAAAGTGCTAACTGATAAGTACTATGCTAATTCGCGCCACCAATGGGTCCTAAGTTTATGAAATAGCTAATTGTCTTTATGCTGTGAACAAATAGCCCAAAGCTATTATGTACCTCTCTTGAAAGAAATGTCCTGTTAGTACACCTCTGTCCAGCTGATGGTCTGTGTGAGCTTTGCAGACTGGTTTCAAACTACTAAATTATCAAATTACCAATAATTTAAACCTCTAAATTTGCGTGTTTTCTTTTTTTTTTTTTTTTTCTAATCATGTATGTACCCTAATACTACTACTATGCTCAGGCACAGAATGGCCAGTAGGATTGTTTAGCATAAGCATCTGAACATACTGATCTTAACAATCAGATCTGTAACACACATTAAGCAAGAGCATAACCTTGCTCAGAAAGCGCAATGGGGTCTTGGTCCACAAAGGGCACATACCTGAAGGTTGCTTAAAACACAGTAATATTTGATATTAATCATTTATGCTAAAAAAGGGATATTGACAAATAGATAAGAACTTTAGACCCAGATCAGACGCCGCATATCATGGTGTCTGGTGAGCATTGATTAAACACACTTGGTTGCATTCTGATTAATAGGTTTCTTTAATCTGTGGTGATAGTACTGATGTGAAATAGGTTACCTAGATCACCTTAAAGAGTAGGTAGCTTTAATTACTGTACTAACAAATGTAGCATAACCTAACTTAATAACGGAGGTATGGAGACTGCCCTTTGAGGTTAAGAAGTGGATGACATAGGCCTTTCCCCTGTACTAATTATCCATATGCTTTTTTCTTTCTTTCTTTCTTTCTTTCTTTCTTTCTTTCTTTCTTTCGTATTGTAACAACAAATGTCTTAGGATAACTTAATAACGGAGGTACGCAGACTGTCCTATGATGTTAAGAAGTGGATGACATAGGTCTTTCTCCCGTATTCATTATCCATAGGCTTCTTTCTTTCTTTCTTTAGTTTATAGTTATCATAAAGTAATTTTTTTTTATTCATTCATTCATTTTTTTTTTCAAATTACTTATATTTAATTAAATTTTCCCATTTGTTTTCTCCAGGTGAAATGATCGTTTTTCTTTCAAAAAATTGTACCAAACTATCATCAGTAATTAAATACAACCTTAATTAATCAACTCATTTGTTCTCTTAGATTAACTATTGTTCTTCATTTTAAAATCTAACTGAATTACCATTCATTAAATATAACACTTTTTTTAATTTATTAATTGCTTTTGTTTTCTTAGGTTAAACTATTTCAATTCGTTTAAAAATCATATTGAATTATCCATAACTAAATACAACACTTTTTATTCAATTTGAAATAATGAAATAATAATAATAATAATAGTAATAATAATTTATTTTAATCAATTAATTAATATTTTGTTATTATCATTATTAATCAATTCTTAGGTTAAACAATTGATATTCTTTTGAAAATCATACTGAATAATCTGCTGACATTCATTCATTCATACTACATCGGACCTATTCCAGTGTATATTGGGTCCAAGAGTAATGCATCCACACATGATTTAATCTGAATTGTAGTAGTACTGTAGGTGTGTGACACTGGGTTGATTACACACCAGCTACACAGGTAAGACGACGCTTACGGGCCTCCAGTCAAAGGGAATTAATCGAAACCGATCTAAATTGGAATATCGATAACCTGAGTGACAGTTCCTGTAGTACGATAATTCCTGGTAGTGCAGGAGAAGTTCAAAATAGATTATCAAAATAGCCGCCATGGCTACCATCTTCGATTTCCGATCGAAACGAATTTAGCTATTTTTCTCCACAAGTCACCCCTAAGACTAAGTTTGGTGTCAATAGACCTTTCGGTTCAGGAGAAGAAGTTCAAAATAGATTTCGACCGAAACGATTAAGCTTTTTTTCATCTACAAGTCACCAAATACTTCCTTATGAGTTTTGAGTCAATTGGCCGTTCTGTTCTGGATAAGAAGGTCAAAATAGCGACCAGCTTTAATTTCCGATCGGAACATTTGTAGCTATTTTTACTCAACAAGTTTCCTCGATACTTCCTACCAGGTTTCCAGTCATTTAGCTTAGCGATTTAGGAGAAGAAATTCAAAATATATTTTCAAGATGGCGGCCCTGACAGTTATGCTGGATTTCCGTTCGGAACAATTTTAGTTATTTTTTATCTACAGGTCGCCCCGATTTTAGCTGTTTTTCATCTACAAGTCGCTCCGATACTTCCTACCAAGTTTCGAGTCAATTGGCCCAGAAGGAGAAGATGTCATAAAAGCAAGTTGTTGACTCCGCACAACGCACAATGGAGGACGGACATTGACATTACAATAGCTCAGGTGATCTAAAATTCTTATTTTTCCAAGGATGTAGGCTAGACATTTCGTACAAATTGTCTCCTGAGCAGACACGTTATATGACATGAGAAAAAAAATATCAATATCATCAATTTGTTGCCTGTTGAATTTGCTCAGGTAGTGGTAAATATTACATGAAGTAGACATGTTTTTAGATGGAAACAAACTAGAAATTATCATTTACCTGGACACTCATCAAGGCCGCAGTCTCTGATTTCTGTTGTATTGCCGTCACAAGGCTTGCCACGCGGGACATTGGTGGGGTAGGAGCACACCCGTTGTCGTCGCTGAACGCCTCCGTTACATGAACTGGAACACTGGGTCCAAGACGACCAACTGGTGAATTTACCATCAACTGAAACCAGGCCCCGAGGTTATAAAACTTTTTTCATGCTCAACACAGCTGAGCATGAAATTTTCTCTGCTAATAAATATGAAAATGCCAACAATAGTTGGCATTTTCATATTTATTAGCAGAGAAAAATTCATGCTCAGCTATATTTTACTTCTAATGAGAAGGTCAATATCGTATCATAGCATCTATAAATGAAATATTAATACATTATGTACATTCTCTCCAAATATGTTTTGTGTGTGTGTGTGTGTGTGTGCGTGTGCGTGTGCGTGTGCATGTGAGTATGTGTTCTCATTCTTAGCATTATATGGCAGTGAGATACCAAAATGTCAAACATGAAACATGATAAACTTCACTTTCTATGTTAGGTTAGGTAATTAATGTGATGAAACTTGTATTTGTATGTAAGCTTATCATATTTGTTTATATGCATGTTTGTACATGTTTATGCTCAAGGGCTATTTAGCCTATTGCATTGGAATAAAATTCTTCTTCTTCTTCTTCTTCTTCTTCTATACAGTCGACTCTCGTTATCTCGAACTCGCTTATCTCGAATAACCGCTTATCTCGAAGTGAAAATCTGGTCCCTGTTTTAACACAGAGATCTACCAACAGGCAACAAAATATTGTGGTAAAGAGGAGAAATTGCTCCTTTGGAGCAATTTCTCCTCTTTTCCACAATATTTTCAATATATCTCTAACGAGTTGACTCTTAATCCATTAGGTTTCTCACCGCTGTGGTTCGAGTCTCGCTCGGGTCATATGTGGGAAAGCCAAGTTCTGCTTACGGATGGTCAGGTGGTTTTTCTCCGGGTTCTCCGGTTTTCGCCCACCTTCGATGAACGATCGGCTCGATATAAGTGAAATATTCTTGAAAGGGCCGTAAAACCCAAATCAAAAAAAAAAAAAAAAATATATCTCTAACTTGGGAGTCAAATTAAAGATTCATTCTGTGAAAGGTGGTTGTTGGATTACATGTAATTGTTTTCCTCAGTTCCGCAAATCTGATATGTCGAAGTACGGATATCTCGAAGTGTTTCGTAGACTCCCTTGGATTTCGAGATAACGAGAGTCGACTGTATTTTACAAGAAAAAAGTGTGGTTGCTAGTAATTTGAGATTTATTAGCAGGCCAAATTTCATGCTCAGCTGAGGTTGAGCATGAAAAAAGTTTTATGACCACGGGCCCAGATAATACCGTATTTACACTAAGTATTACAACAGTATTACAACACATTAACTCTTTACCATACCTGTCCAAAATTTAAAGAAACGTTTTCAGGGCGTTTGCCATTTCAACAATCCGTTTCCCGGTTATTACCAACCTAATGACTATCTCTTAAAAAGTTACCTGCTAAAACGGATAACTCTGCATAAATTCTGCATTCAAACATATTGGCTATACACACTCTACAATAAGTAAACAAAATTAAAGCAAATCACAAATTTACGATGAAGAAATAAGATTTTAATCATATTGAGTATAAAATTAGCGGACAAATATGAATACGCCAATAAAACGCGCCAAATCTACAGCGCTTGGGTAAGAAGTCGTATGCAACAACGGGTCCCATGGCTGGGTCATGATAATTCAAGAAAAGAAACGCACTGACAGTTTGTCATGATTACCTCAGGAATTATCGTGCCTTACACCTTCTAGCTATCCATCACGAAAACATGCCTATAAAATGTTGACCCCCTTAAACCCCACTTTTATATAGTAAAACTGGGGTTTACAGGGGTATGCATTATTTTTCTTATTTCTGCTCAAAACATAGATTGTGGATGCTCGTTAGAACCGCCTCGACAAGGTGGTTCTAACGAGTACCCACAATCTATGTTTTGAGCAGAAGTATAAAAAATATCAGGATTTTTTATCTGAAAATTTTCATTTTTTGGTGGTAAAATTTTCAGTATATTTGAATAGGCGTGTTTTCGTAATGGGAGTGATCACCAACAATCTCGTGAGAAACCGCAAAATTGTTATAGCTCGTTTTCATGACGAATGTATTTATGCAGTACGCATGCATGAGATGACAAATCTATGCACACTAGCAAGGTTTAAAAATTATTTTGGTGCATTTGAATGCGCACGTTTTCATTATCGCTCCCATGGTTTAATAAGAAATGACAAATTTACAGGTGATTGTTACCTGTTTATTTAAACCTACGCAACACTGGCCGGCTTCCCCGGGGCTTTTTGCCAATAAGGTGGCTGTATATTGGGGAAAAATCAGTTGACAGACTTTAATTTGGGAATATATATATAATGAAGTATGAGTTTGTTTGCGTTGAGGTTTTACGGCCCAGTCAACCCAATGGGGTCATGTCGAGCGCGGTCAGTTTACCTAACCACACATTTACTGGGCAGGCTTAGTCCTCTAAGCGGTTAACCAGTATTGTGCACATTCTTTCACCAGAAACTGACAACTGCCCTTCTTGAATCAGCGGAAGGGAGAGAATACCGTAGAAACTATTTCATGATCAATCTCCACCAAAGAATGTTGCCGACCTCGGCGGGGGTTGAACCCGCGACCTCCTGGTCTCCAGTCGGACGGCGCATCCAACTGAGCCACATAGGGCCGGCTCGAGTTAATTTTAAGATGGTTATAAAGAAAATTTATCAGATGATAATTTGAAATATTTATTTTATTTCTGTTCCAAAACACACAGACTGTAGGTACTCGTTAGAACCGCATCAGTTATGCAATTCTAAGGGGTACTCACAATCTATATAAATATGGAGGTCCTTATGAATACCCAAAATTTATGTTCTGGAGCAGAAATACAAAAATAATATATACCCGTGCAACCCCCACTTTTCTCTGCAATAAGCGGGAGGGGACGGGAGAAGGAAGGCGGGTTACCGTGTTGAACTGTTGATCGCCATCACGAAAACATTCCTATATAATTTTGACCCCCTTAAACCCCACTTTTATATAGTAAAACTGGGGTTTACAGGGGTATACATTATTTTCCTTATTTCAGCTCAAAACATAGATTGTGGGTACTCGTTAGAACCGCCTCGTCGAGGCGGTTCTAACGAGTACCCACAATCTATGTTTTGAGCAGAAGTATGAAAAATTTTTAGAACTTTACATCTGAAAACTTTCATTTTTTTTTTTGTGGAAAAAATTTCAGTATATTTGAATAGGCTTGTTCTCGTAATGTATTGAGCCCAGCATCTTTATTATTAACCCATTTAATCTCGTCTATATATATCATATTAAAGACCTTTTATATGTAGATATGACTGTTTTGAATACAAATAAGTATTAATGTGAATGACTCAGATCAGACTGAATGTTTGCAATTCAAAGAAACGGTTCAAAATTGTTTCAACTTTATATGAAATCTAAACTCTTATTTATTCATAAACAAACTTTTATCTACTATTTTCATAGGGTTTATCGTTTTCATTTTATTTAGCAAATTTCTTAGTCATTAAAGTATCAACTAACTTTCAATGTCATGAAATGTATTCAATATAAGTCTCTTATGAGTATTTTTGAGTACCGATCCGAATGGTAATACCGAAAGCCGATTGCTAAAAAAAAATAGGGTGTACATTTATCGGGTTATATTCTTAATTATACATTAATCATGTTCAATTTGCCCCAATTTATTTGCATTATATTTCTAAAGTCTTTACATCATTAGAAAGAAGAAACTTTATTCTTTCAAAATCCGTTTGCACAGAGCTAGTTTCATGATAATAAATGTGTGAAAGACACATACTGTACACTATTTTTTGTGTTTTTACTATATGTATATAGGGAATGTAGGGTCACAAATGTACCCTTAATTAGAATAGCCCGAATTAAATATTTTTCATTTGTTTTGAAAAAAAAAATATGCATGATGTTTAGAAAACATTGAAATTTTAGAATCCGTTTGCACAGAATTTCTATCATTATTAGTTGCAAAGAAATCTTAAGTTGAACATATATTTGCCATTCAAAGCAATGTATCTTGACCCAATACTATTATCGGATATAGGTAGACCGCATGAGTCTCATTGTTGGATATGGTAACTCAAGTCGGGGTCCTACTAAACACCAAAAAGGATATAATGGTTCGCTTTCGAAGTAATCTTAACCTATAGAAAGTGTCGGTAAAAATATCTGATGCACGTTTTGAAAATGCTTTGTCTTGTCTCGATTAATTTCATTAAATGCTATCTTAAACCAAATCATAATATCTAAAATACCGCTAGATGAGCGGCAAACGGTGTTAATCCTCTTACTATCAGTTTGTATGTTTGGACAACTGCAGATGAGAGGTAAACAGTGTAGACCCTGATCAGACGCCGCGTTAAGATGACATGCCCATTTCTCATTACGAAAACATGCCTATTCAAATATACTGAAAATTTTACTACCAAAAAATGAAATTTTTCAGATAAAAAATTATTATATTTTTCATATTTCTGCTCAAAACATAGATTGTGGGTACTCGTTAGAACCGCCTCATCGAGGTTCTAACGAGTACCCACAATCTATGTTTGTGAGCAGAAATAAGAAAAATAATGTATACCCCTGTAAACCCCAGTTTTACTATATAAAAGTGGGGTTTAAGGGGGTCAAAATTATATAGGCATGTTTTCGTGATGTTCAGCCAATAAGATTACTTATCTGGGTCTGGTAATTGATTCAAATTCACATACGTAATGACAAACTGTGCAGACCCAGACCATTCAGCCTATTCAGAAGCCAGCTAATCTGGATCTACACTGTTTGCAAACCAGGGCATGTCCAGGTTCAGCAGGACCATGGTTAAGTATCCTTTTCTCGTGAATCGGCTTATTTTCATCTAAATCTGCCTATTAACAACACACTAACCTGCACAGTCCTGTGTATTACAGTCGGTTCGTTCGGTTGCATCTCCTACGCAGGGTTTGCCACGTGGATGTCCTGGTGAGTAGGCACACGCCCGGGCTCTGAACCGAGTACCGCCTCCGCACGCTTGTGAGCAGTTCGACCACTGTGACCAAGAAGCCCAGAAACCATCCACTTTTATCAAATTGAAATTTAAAATAAGTTACAAGACAACAGATATAAGTTACAAGACAACAGATATAGACAGTCGATGAAAGGCATTCAGTAATTTCAATCTTTTTTGTTTTGCTCGCTAAAGCTCGCAATAGATTGCTTACTCTGTTTGATAAATAGCATGTCAAATGAATATTCATATAATGTTCTCTATTCGCCGTCTGCTATTTAATATTTTCGCCCTTCCCTGAGAACATCATATATGGGCCACAATTACGATTAACCTGTACGACTCTCTGGGCAAATTCAGCAGAGGGCAAATTGATGACATTATTTCTTACTGTTCCCAGAAAACAGGATATGACATTTCATGCAAATTGTCTCAATTGGAGACAATTTGCAAGAAATGTCTGTTTTCTTGGGAACGAGAAAGCAGATATGACATTTCATGCAAATTGGAGACAATTTTCATGAAATGTCATATTCTGCTTTCTCGAGAAAACAAGAAAAATATTTCAAAATGTCGTCAGCTGATTTTTTTACCAAAGTGCTAAGCATTATCTTCTGGCATGTGCCTCCAGCGTAGATTATCGCGCAGTCTGATCAATCTTTGCTGTGCTCCTATAGAAGCCTAGGATCCTTTGCTGTCTAAAGAGCCCCAGCGAAGAATCTGTTCAAACTGCACGGATGCCGGCAAACACACACACACACACACATATATATATATATATATATATATATATATATATATATATATATATATATATATATATATATATATATATATATATAATTTCAGGAAACAGGTTTCTACATCGTGTTTTGAGACATGTCAAGTCCTATTTTTTTCTGAAAAATAAAATCAATTTTAGAATGTCGTCTGCTACAATTTGCTTTATTAGTGCTTTAAGGGTTAATTATTGCCCAAATATTGATAATTCTTGCCCTGTAGATCACAAATAGATTAAAATACATAGCAGTAGATAAATAAAAATAATTTTGGATTGATCATATATGCATCAGTAAGGGCTCTTGCCTTTAACTTTTGAGAGTCAAGAACAAGGTTTTGAGGGTAAAAACTGCCAAAATGCGAGTCTGGGAAAACCCTGCCTTATAAATTTTAGAATAGTATTCAAATATATGGGCAAGTATGGTAAGGAGTTCAGGTGTCTTACTATTTCGGGTGAATACGATAGTCAGTGTTTTATTACGGGCGACCTGCTAAAGTCCTGGGCTCAGCTGTTCAAAGCTTCGTTAGCTTAACGAGCTCGTTAGTGGTCAAAATGTTAACTGTTCTAGTAAGTACAATATCTAATTCACAGGTATTTTTGCTGAAAAAATGTGAGTAGCTTTTGCAAATGCAAAAGCAAATGCAAAAGCTACTCACATTTTTTCAGCAAAAATATTAGCATATATGCCATATTTAATGATCACACTTTTAACGGTACGTTAACTAACCGGGCCTTGGTCAGATTGCGGGGACCACAGGGTGATCTGATGTTTTGCTTGTTTGTTGTCATATTAAGATAAGAGAGAGAGAGAGAGAGAGAGAGAGAGAGAGAGAGACAGACAGACAGACAGACAGACAGAGACAGACAGACAGACAGACAGACAGACAGAGAGAGTGAGAGAGAGAGGGAGACGGACGGACGGACGGACAGACAGACAGACAGACAGACAGACAGACAGACAGACAGAGAGAGAGAGAGCATAGAAAATCAGACAGAGCGAAACAAAAAAAGCAGATGCGTATATTAAAATAAACTAAAAAAGACAGACAAGCAGGAAATAAGAGACGGACAGAAAATAAAAGAAAAAGCCTCTGTACCTGGACATGGATCAGTACCGCATAATCCGGATTCTGCTCCCACACCGATGCATGCTGCGCCATGTAGTGCCGTAGCTGGATATGTACAGTTACGAGTTCGAATCCTAACACCATTGTCACAGGTCGCCGAACACGAACCCCAGCCATCCCAACTGGACCATACACCGTCAACTACAATATAGCCATTGTTAAGTATTATAAACAAGAGGGCCAAGATGGCCCTGTATCGCTCACCTGATTACCAGACAACTTTCGAGTCAATTTGCTTTTCGGTTCAAGAGAAGAAGTTCAATATAGATTTTCAAAATAGATTTTATTTACTTTTTATTTACAAGTCACCTTGATACTTCGAACGAATTGGCTTTTTGGTTCAGGATAAAAAACTTCAAAATAGATTTTCAACATGGCTGCTAGGGCGACCATCTTGGTTTTCCGATCAGAATGATTTTATATATTTTTGTTCTACAATTTTCAAGTCAATTGGCAATTCATGTCAGGAGAAGAAGGGAAAAAATAGATTTTCAAGATGGCAGCCATTGCGGCCATCTTGGATTTCATTAGCTAGTTTTGATCTACAAGTCTACCCGATGCTTCCTGCCAAGTTTCAAGTCAATTGGCATTTTGGTTCAGGAGAAGAAGCAAAAAATAGGTTTTCGAGCTGGCGATCATTCTGGATTTCTTATCGAAATGATTTTTGCTATTTTTAATCTACAAGTCACCCCGATGCTTCCTACCAAGTTTCGAGTCAATTGGCCTTTTGGTTCAGGGGAAGAAGCGAAAAATAGATTTTCAAGATGGCCGCCACGGCCGGCCGGCCACCTTGGATTTCCGATCGGAAAGATTCCAGTTATTTTTTATCTAAAAGTCACCCCTATGTTCTTTCCAAGTTTCAAATCAATTGGCCTTTGGGTTCAGGAGAAGAAGCGATAATAGATTTTCAAGATGGCTGCCACGGCGGCTATCTTAGATTTCCGATCGGAATAATTTGAGCTATTTTTAATTTATCTGTCACCCCGATGCTTCCTACCAAGTTTCAAGTCAACTGGGTTCAGAAGAAGAAGCGAAAAATATATTTTCAAGATAGCCGCCAAGGCGGCCATCTTGGATTTTCGATCGGAAAGAGTTTAGCTATTTTTGATCTACAAGTCACCCCTATGCCTCCTATCAAGTTTTAAGTCAAATGGCCTTTTGGTTCAGAAGGAGAAGCGTAAAATAGATTTTCAAAATGGCGGCCAACGTGGCAATCTTGGATTTCCAATCGGAACGATTTTAGCCAATTTTTTTTATCTACAAGTCATCCCATTGCTTCCTACCAAGTTTCGAGTCAACTGGCCCAGGGGTGTAGGAGGAGTAGGTTTTTAAAGCAAATTGTTGACGCCGCACGACGGACGACGGACGACCCACGACGCACATTGACCTATCACAATAGTTCACCTAGAGCACTTCGTGCTCGGGTGAGCTTACAATAGCAGAGACTTCATGATAATGATATTGATGATGATAATGATGTTTCTAAATCATTTTCCATCTAACCGGCCTAACTACAGCAAAAAAGGACATTTCCTTAAGTAATCGGACAGCTTAACTCAACCAGTACCTGTCCTTAATTTTGAAAAGTTCCATTTTACAACCTGTTGCCTTAAACTGCTCGATGGGTGGTAAACAGTGTAGACCCTGATCAGAAACCGCGTTTAGCGGCGTCTGATCAGGGTTTTCTCTGTTTGCCCAGACCTGTCTGTCCGACTATTTAGCGTAAATAAGGCACGGCAGTTAAGCTGTTTATAAATAGAATGCTCTCTAGCATCTTGAGTGTTATCACAAAACAAACTCAAATGTGTACATAAAATATAGGTATGTTCAAAATTCAAAGAGCAAGGCCGAGTTGTTCAAAACTAACGATGTCGTTAGTTAACGTATCGTTAAAACTTTGATCATTAAATATGGCATATATGCTAATATTTTTGCTGAAAAAATGTGAGTAGCTTTTGCATTTGCAAAAGCTACTCACATTTTTTCAGCAAAAATACCTGTGAATTGGATATTGTACTTACTAGAACAGTTATCATTTTGACCACTAATGAGCTCGTTAAGCTAACGATGCTTTGAACAACTGGGCCCAGGTTTCTTCATTAGTAGCAAAAGTATCCCTGTCGCGTTACTTAGATTCTTTCAGGAGGCCAGTATCGCTTCTTGGGAGATCATCAACCTTGTGGAAATGTTTATCTCAAGGATATATTTTCTCGTTTCTAATTCATTCATTTGTTTATTTATTTTTGTTACCGCCATTTCTACCTCATCACTGTACCTTAGTGCAGACTAGTAACGAAGATTTTAAGGAAAATCTTCGTTACTAGTATGAACTAAAATCCAGGTTAAAATGGCCGAAACTACTTAATATGGATATTTACCTAGTATCTGAATTTTTTTAGGGTCTCTTAATTTGATAATGAAAAGTAGTTACGGTCATGGTACCTAAGCCATAATCCAAACTCATAAATCCGTAAACAAATGACGAATCAGAATATTCAGACCAACAGACATGGACCCTAGAATAAAGGGTGTAATTAGGCGTCCGCGGATAGTAAGCATTACTTGGTAAGCAAGCTTCGCCTACCATGCCCATAGGCCTGAACGAAGGAAATATCGGTAGAAGCGTATGTCCGGGATTTGGGAAGTCTATTTTTGGCGCGTCATTGGCAAAAACATCAGAAACAATTCTGGAAACTGCCACATTGTAGGGATTGATCAGATCATGATGTCTCATAGATAAACTATATGTAGAGATACTCAGAAAAAGCCAGAATCACGAAACACGGCCTTCCAGAAGCACCAAAAGAAGAAGAGATGGGGAACAAAAAATTGACAGAAGAAATGGCACGTATGAAACCACTGACGTCAGAACAAAGATGAACTGCAACAGAGGAACCTCCTTATAACGGACAGGAGAAAAAAAAACTACTTGGGGTTTGACCCTTGTCCTGCTGAACCCGGATATGTCCTGCCTTTGCAAACAGTGTAGATCCAGATCAGTTGGCTTCTGAAGAAGCCAACTGATCTGGATCTGCACTGTTTGCCACTAAGTAAGTGAATTAATATCAACAACCTGGATCAAGTAATCTGATTGGATGAAAATTAGAAATGGGTGTGGCATCTTAATTTATTCAGGAGGACAAGGGTTAAACTAGTTTTAGTCACGCGAAACCTCGTCCTTATCTCCCGACGAAGCTCCAAATAAAACAGAAAAAAAAGTTGAAAGTCGTTGAAGATGACTACAATGCATCACGAAAACAAACCTATATAATGTTGATCCCCTTAAACCCCACTTTTATGCAGTAAATCTGGGGTTTACAGGGGGTATACATTATTTTTCTTATTTCTGCTCAAAAACATAGATTATGGGTACTCGTTAGAACCGCCTCGCCGAGGCGGTTCTAACGAGTGCCCACAATCTATGTTTTGAGCAGAAATATAAAAAATATCAGAATTTGTATCTGAAAATTTTCATTTTTTGGTGGAAAAATTTTCAGTATATTTAAATAGGCGTGTTTTCGTAATGGTTATCACCACAAAAAGAAAACAAAAAGCAAAAAAGCACAGCCGTATAGCGGGTGACGGAAATCCTAGAATTTCAAAACAGATGAAATAAAGCTATATAAGGTTGCCTTTGGAAACAGAACTGTGAACTTGCAAACTATAAGCAAAGTAGTTCTACCCTAACAACAATGGTAGAAACCTAATGGCTGTCACTATCAAAACCAAATCACAAAGCCCATAGATTTTAAAAGTAGAATCGTGAAATATAGGAGTTTAGCTCAGACTTTATTCATCGAATGTCAGAATATTATACATAGTTGGTTATCCAAACTGATCATCAAAAATAGATTGAGGCTGACATGGAAAAAAACTTTACATTTAACTTGTTCTTTGCCATAATACAAACAGATTCTTAGTCATCTTTTTTTATTACACTGCGTAATAAATTATAATTTACGACATTTTGAGGGTTTGACATTTTATGAAGATTGTCTCCTTAGAAGACTATTTGCACGAAATTGTCACCTTATAAGTAAGAAAGTAAGAAAAACAATGGGTTTTCTTGTAGTTTATTGAATCTGCCGAGAGAGAGCTCTAAACTGGATCTTATGCAAGAAAATGAGTCTTGTGACTTTTCTGGCATTTTTATGCAAATTGACTCGAGACAATTTACGCGGAATCTCTGATCATATTTTCTGGGGAAAAATAAGAAACAAAAACCCATTAATTGGTTGTCTGCTGAATTTGCCAAGAGCGTGCTAAGCGTTAAATGAAGGAACAATAATTATTATTAATAATTATTATTACTAATGCTAGAGTTGTTTTTGTTTCTTTATGAGAAATAGGAAGTACATAAAGATATCACAAGAACTCACTAACCTGGACACGGCCCAGCATCACAGTCCTGTGATTCCGTTGTGGCACCCACACAGTCCTTTCCTCTAGTAGAATTGGATGGGTATTCACATGTCCTTGACCTTGTCTCGTTGCCAAGACCACAAGAAGTAGAGCAAGAACCCCAGGAAGTCCAGGCTGACCATACGCCATCAACTAAACAGTATATATACAGTAGACTCTCGTTATCTCGAAGTCCAAGGGACTCTCAGAAATACTTCGAGATATCCGTAGCTCGACATATCAGATTTGCAGAATTGAGGAAAAGAATAAATCGCACAACCATATTTCACAAATGAATATGTAGTTTGACGCCTGAATTTAGAGATATATTGAAAATATTGTGGAAAGGGGGAAAAATTGCTCCTTAGGAGCATTTTTTCCTCTTTTCCACAATATTTTGTTACCTGCTGTTAGATCTTTATGTTAAAACAGGGTCCAGATTTTCAGATCGAGACAAGCGGTTATTCGAGATAAGCGAGGTCGAGATAACGAGAGTCGACTGTATATGAGCATTAACATGAGAACATGCATTTTATGAAATGAGCGCCCAGCGAAAACTCAGATCAGAGAATTCGGTGGATGCTTTTATAATAGCCAAGTATCCGAGCCTTCATCAGACGGACAATAAAAATTCTGACCAGACAGCGCTAAAGTGTTGGCTGACATGAGTCTTCGCTGTGAGCACATGTCATATCACCATATTCATCCGAGGTGCATCTGAATGCATGATATCTCGGATATCTGATACGACGTCACACGTAAGGTGAAAAAAAAAACAACAAAAAAACATGGATTGCGGTAAGATGACAGTTTGACATCTTTAATCTATTTTCGACTAAATGAACTCCCCAATACTATATATTGGAAGAATCGAATTTCAACTCTATTTATGGCAGGCTATGTGCTATATATACTGAGGAATAAATTTAGCAATATTTTACATAGCAGCGTATATTTCAGACAAATCACATTTAAGTATTTATTGAGGTGACGTAAAACGTGTGTTAAATCAGTTTTGTTCCAGTTTGATGTAATCGCTTTCTCCATGTTAAAATATTTACATGAGATCAACTGTCTTGGAAAACTTTTACCAGAGAAAGAATCACAACCATTAAAAATGCTAAATTTATTTCTCTCAATATAAACATAAACTAACTGAATTGTTGGCTCTAATTGTGATTTATTTCGTATATGTCGGGTCTCAAGTCGATTATTGGGTCCTTCAAGTCGATTTTTGGGTCTTTTTTAACGGCTTTTTTAATGGAATTTAACATGGAGGACCCAAGAAATACTAATTTGTGATTTTAGGCATTAATATATTTTAAACAGTATTTCTTCCTTGCAGGAAAATCTACACATTACGAAAACACGCCTATTCAAATATATAGAAAATTTCACCTCCAAAAACGGAAAATTTTCAGATAAAAACTGTGATATTTTTCAAATTTCTGCTCAAAACATAGATTGTGGTTACTCGTTAGAACCGCCTCGCTGAGGCGGTTCTAACGAGTACACACAATCTATGTTTTTGAGCAGAAATAAGAAAAATAATGTATATCCCTGTAAACCCCAGTTTTACTATATAAAAGTGGGGTTTAAGGGGGTCAAAATTATATAGGCATATTTTCGTGATGATTTCCTGGGGAAAAATTGTGTCAGATAATTAAAAATCAAAAACCACTGGCCATTGACTGGCATTCCGTGATGCTAACAGGAAGTCACAAAATCGTCTCACTTGGCGGAAATGGCGAAAATTTTACCCTTTAGGTAGACGGGTGCTTGACTGGATGCACTCGGTAGATTTTCTGCCAATTTCTTCTGACAACTTCTCATACGTCCTGTTAGTTTTCCTGCACACCACCCCCTTCAAAGACGAGACTACTCTAAAAGGAAAGAATTTGCTCCCATGGGGAGCAAATTCTTTCCTTTTAGAGTAGTTTTCTTCTTTAGAAGGGAGGCTAAACAATTTTATAAACTTACCTTCCCTATACAGTGTATCTACAAGTGAATCGCGACATTAGAAAAGTGCAATTATGTCATATGCGAATAGAGAAGGACCAAATCAGTCTGGGGTATTCGTGCATTGCGATCCGGGCCTTCGCTCTTCGTGTATAGTCTCCGGTATCCAGGACAATGAAGTTACTGAGCAGCCTGTACTGATGTTCTGTCTCATATGAAACTTCAATATCCAGACTTGCACTGGTGCCGTTTTCCCATGATACGGCCCAAATCTATTTTTGGTTTAACCGTTTTACTGAACGCATTTTTTTATCATTTTGATTTTGTAATAGAAACTTATTTATCCAAAGAAATCGTTTGTATCTCCTCGGATTGCTGCAGAAAACAGAAGTATCACGAAAACATGCCTATATAATGTTGACCCTCTTAAACCCCACTTTTATATAATAAAACTGGGGTTTCCAGGGTATACATTATTTGTCTTATTTCTGCTAAAAAACATAGATTGTGGGTACTCGTTAGAACTGCCTCGCTGAGGCAGTTCTGACGAGTACCCACAATCTATGTTTTGAGCAGAACTATGAAAAATATCAGAATTTTTATCTGAAAATTTTCATTCTTTGGTGGTAAAAATTTCAGCATATTTGAATAGACTTGTTTTCGTAATGAAAAGTGGTTCATTGTCTCATTAACTCATCGGGTTACGTGCAAAAACAATCCCGATAAGCGGGGCTTCATATGAATAGACAAGCCTTAGCAAAACCTTGGCACGAGCAGCATGTGGATGGAACGTGCAGCGTAAATTGAATGATGAACGCATTTTTGGAAATGTTTAAGTTCATTTTAACCCATTTATGCCTAGCGTACCATACAAGGCACTGGCAAACAATGTAGACTCAGATCAGACGCAGCAAAACGCGGCGTCTGATCTGGGTCTACACTGTTTGCATTAAATACAAGAATTTCTGTAAAATATGGCAATATTGAAAACTAACCAGGTACCCCTTCCATTGTAAAGGACCTGTCCAAACTGCCGAGGTAGAAGATACCACTCGGCAGAGATGGGTAAAGTGCTAAAACTGTAAATGTAAACATTGCTAAAAGTGTAAATGTAAACTTTGAAGAATGCAAACAAAAGGAAAGCAGAAGAAACAAAGTTGAGCACTCACCACCACAAGGTAGATTGTTACAGACGGTGATCTGATATGATAGACCCGAACAATCAGAAGCTTTACCAGAAGAGCAGGTTCTTTTTCGTTGTCTATATCCAGCACCGCACGTCGCACTACAGGCAAGGTAGGCCGACCATGATGACCACACTATTAGGATAGATTATTATAAAGCATAGTGTTAACGCCTAGAATCAGCAGACGACATTTTGAAATATTATTTCCTATTTTTTCCTAGAAAATTGTCTTTGACATTTCAAGCAATTTGCATGAAACGCCAAAACCTATTTTTTTTTTTTTTAGAAAACTAAAAACAAATATCATCAGTTTGTCGTCTGCTGAATCTGCCCAGAGAATATCCATCATCTGTAAAACACCTGTAGAACTGCTACTGGTGTCTATAAGAGACCGTTTCATGATTTCTTGCTTTTCATGATTGGCTGTTACAAAATACTGGTTTCTAGCTTTTTCATGTGAAGACTAGACCGGAAACCAAGGGCTTCTGCTCCGATCAGACAATGTGCATGAAGTATCAAAATCTATGTTCTTGAAACAAAATAAAAGAATGTATCATAAGCTTGCCGTCTGCTGAACATCACGAAAACATGCCTATATAATTTTGACCCCCTTAAACCCCACTTTTATATAGTAAAACTGGGGTTTGCAGGGGTATAAGTTATTTTTCTTTTTTTCTGCTCAAAACATGGATTGTGGGTACTCGTTAGAACCGCCTCGCCGAGGCGGTTCTAACGAGTACCTACAATCTATGTTTTGAGCAGAAATATGAAAAATATCACAGTTTTTTATCTGAAAATTTTTTTAATTTTTAGAGGAGAATTTTTTTATATATTTGAATAGGCGTGTTTTCGTAATGGCCTGCCCAGAGAGTGGTAAAGGTTATTTTCCATCATCCGTAAGACACGTGTAAAACTGCTACTGGTTCCCATGAGAGAGTTCGATCATTCAACGATGAATGGATTGGTTGCTATTTTTGTGAAATGGATGTTGCTCCCGCATGTAATTTTCAGCCAATGAAAGCTGTCGAAACAAAACACTCGTTCTTTCGTTCCAAGCTCTTCATGTGACAAATGAAGACCGGAAATCAGTACCGATCAGAGATTTGGCTCTAGTTAGACGCAAGTAATAAGAAGACCCTGACCAGTGTGTGATCAACTTTCGGATGAACTCCTGAAGTCTAACCGACTGATAATCCAAGTCAAAAAAAAAGGTTAAGTGCAAATGCCAAAAACAAAGGTCTAGATCAGTCTGTGTATCTACGCAGGGTGATAACAACATTTGCCGGATATTCGCCTGGGTATCGAAGAGTCTAGTCAAAAATAGATGACCCTGATCGGACAATTTAGACAAACAAGTTGTGTCTGTTGAATCACAACGAGAGAAATATGACGTGCGCCCAGCGAAGACTCAGATCTGCCACTGCATTCGCGCAGTCTGATCAATATTTTCGCTAGGTTTTCCATGGATACGAAATGATCAAATTTTCTCCAGGTGGACAATTTTCATTTGTACCATATATACTCTAAATAATGGGACACCTTTATTCCTTACCATACTTGTCCTGTAATTTTTAAAAATCTGTTCCACTACCGACTGTGTTTAAAATATTGCTGTGTGGCAAACAGTATAGACCTGCTCAGACGCCGCGTTCTATGGGTCTACACTGTTTGCAAAGGCCTGTCTGTCCCAATACTTAAGGTTATTACCATATTTTTTTAGGACTGATGAACCGATTCTGGGCCCAGTTGTTCAAAGCTAATGACATCGTTAGTTAACGATTCGTTAAAATTTTCATCATGTGATACGCATATATGCTGAAATTTTTTGCTGAAAAAAATGTGAGTAGCTTTTGCAGTGCAAAAGCTACTCACATTTTTTTTTCAGCAAAAATATCAGAATATTGTGTATTGAATCCGCTAAAACAGTTAACGAAATAACCCTTAACGAGCTTGTTAAGCTAACGACGCTTAAAACAACTGGGCCCTGGAAAATTGTATCTGGTATCGAGTTCGCTAAAGACTATGCTGGGGGTGGGGGGGGGGGGGGGCTTTTGCAACACTGCAAACTTCAATGTTGTCATATGAAGAGTCTCAGTGAAACCGAGACTTCAATTTTCGTTCTTTTATGTGTTCGTTGTTTCCAGAGGCAACTTTCATAGAATTTATACGGTTTTGTGGTGATCTAACTGCAAATCAAGTATTAATAGGAGATCAATTTGTGTCTTTCTTGATAGGCGAGCAATTTGTCTGGTTCTTTTTCCTCCCCGTTTTCATCTTCTACTTCTCCGTTTGTTGCTCGAATGTAAAACAAACAGAAAACGTTTGCAGCCTCTAAATCAAAAGGAAATAATGTGTCCCCAAGGAGAGAAAATTCTTTCCTTTTATAGCGTACTCCTTTTCAGAAGAGAGGCAAAACAGTTGCCTCCCCCCCCCCCCCCCCCCCGTGAATGCATCCATTCCCCTTGAGGCGATTTAGGAAAATAACCTCAGTACCTACCAGCAATTGATACAGTGCTGGGTGGTGCTGTTGTCGCCAATGCTGAAAGAAAAACAAACAAACAAAAAAAGAGAAATAAATCATCAAGGAACACGGCGCCGTGTTCAGAACTCGCCCCCATACCTACACCTAGACTCCGCGAGGGATGTTGTACTATAGCTACCGATGGCTGACTAGATGGATGGATGAATGGATGGGCGGACGGACGGACAAACGGACGGACATTCCAATGTCCGGGCTTTTGGGCTGTCTGAATGTAAAATTACATGCCCTAACCGTCGGCAAATGTGAGCAGTATTATTGTTTCCCGGCTACGGCTTCGGTGGATGAGAAGAATATATCGACTATAATACTCTGATCAACCTGCACGGATGTACCTAAAGGAGGAGCCGTGGCGGCGGACTCCATTGCCGGTTATGTCCTTTGCTGTTCGAATATGGCGGAAGAACTTTTTCACAGGTTTCGCACTATATACAGTGAACCCTCGTTACAACGACAGCAATTGTTCCCAAAGATGTTGCCATTAAAATGAATTTGCTGTTGTAAAGAATCTTTAATGGACAGAATGATATATAAGAAAGGCCTTGTTTTATTCTTATTTCCTCATAGAATATATGTTTTGGATATTTGTTAGAATCGCCTCAGTGAGGCGATTGTAACAAATACCCAAACATAAGTTGCTTTAACTTTTAATGCAATATTCTTGCATACTTTCTCATTAACTGTCACCTCTTAAGCGAAGGTTTCCTGACATTCAAATTGTCATTATAACGAATTTTGTCGTTGTATCGAGTGTCGGTAAAAAGAGGGTTGTCTTTATGTCTGTAATTATGCAGCTTGCTTTATTCTATTTAAGACCTTATAACTTAGAAAAAATATATATATTTGGACTTGAACGCTACATTATTTAAAATGGGATTTTTGCTTTCTGTTAAACACGCCTATTCAAAATTATTGAAAATTTCACCACCAAAAAAACGAACGTTTTCAGATAAAAATTCTAATATTTTTCATATTTCTGCTCAAAACATAGATTGTGGGTATTCGTTAGAACTGCTTTACCGAGGCGGTTCTAACGAGTACCCACAATCTATGTTTTAGCAGAAATAAGAAGAATAATGTCTACCCCTGTAAACCCCAGTTTTACTATATAAAAGTTCGCTTAAGGGGGACAAAATTATATAGGTATGTTTTCGTGATGCAGATACCTGTGTAACGAGCCGCCTTGTAAGGATCTACATTGTTTGCCATTCTGTTCTTGATTTTAGACTGAAGCTCTTTTTGCATCAGTGGACAAATTCCAGGATGGGAGAGTCCACTTAAGAAACTCAGGGGTGAAAGGGTTTTAAAAAGTAGGAGGAGCAGTCTGATCTGGGTCCACACTTTTTGCAAAAATGACTTTTAAAATTACAAGCAGGTGACAAAGCAGACGATAATTGTTGTGATTGGCAGTTTAAGGGTTAAACAAGTCCATTTTCCTACTTGTAATGAAGATGACGCTGTTTTGCAGTTTAACGTTCCTTTCAACATTATTTAAGCCATATCGAGACGATGGAAGGTGATAATGGCAGACTATGTGGAGTGAAAGGCCGTACAGTCATAAGCTGACTCCTTCAGGTGGATTCGAACTCCTGACCGGACCTCATTATCCGTAGTCTGGCGGAAGCACTCAACACTTGGACATCCAGCTGCTCCTTACTACCTATTGATACGGTTTAAATTGCTCGATCAAAACCCACGTCTGATCTGGCTCAGGGCTGTCTGCATAAATACGTTATTTCGGATTCTTTTCTGTTCTTCCCATCGATCGATAATAGAGGACATCACAATCTAACCTAGACGCGGGGGACTACTAGAGAACTACTCACGTGAACAACTGCCAAGATCACAAAGGTCCACCTTCCAGCTCTTCCCCGGGCAGTCCGTCGGATTGCCCGTACTACAATTGCGCAGTCTAGGAATAACGCCTATACCACAGGTGACGGAACATGACGGAGATGTCCATTCTGTCCAGGCTGAAAGAAACATATGTTTTGACATTTTCTGCGTAGAAGTTTGCTACAAACAGTCGCAAACAGATCATTGAGACGCGCCATGTGAAAACGGGTCTTTGGTACACATACGGACAGCGAAAACTCAGATCAGCCTGCGCATGCGCAGGCTGATCTGAGCTTTCACTGTCCGTTTAATTTCATTGGATGGATGCTGTGGATTATACCAGTATAGTAAAGACTCTTATCAGAATATCATGCGGCAGCCTCGCTGGCCTTTCTGGAACTTTAATTATAGTTCGCTTAATCTCATGACACGGTTAATTGCGTTAAGAAAAAAGATGTGTTTTACACTATAGTGTAGTTCTGTTGGGATTAATAAATCTATTTTGACTGAATAAACTCTATCCACACTATATATCAAGGGGGGAGAAACTACGTCACAAAGAGAATGAAAAAGACTATAAGTTATAATGAAAAGCACCCTTTCAAATCGGTAAGTTGCTGTCGATTTCCATTTCATTATTCTGATAAAAAAAAACAGGATAGGCTCAGAGAATGTAGCAAGAAACAAGTCATTTATATTGGAAACTTGATGCATAAACGTATTGTCATTGTTGAGAACACTCGCGTACAATTTTCTTAAAAGGTTATCAAAATATTGTGATTGAGTGTTCTTAATGATGACAATACATTAGTACATAAAGTCTGCAAATATAAGTATACTTTCATCCCTTGTACATACTCTGAGATTATTCTATTTTTCATCAAAACAACGAAAAAATTGAGAAAAACGACAAATTGATTTGCCCTTTTCACAACAAAATCTAAAGTCTTTTTCACTGTTTTCTATGACGTAGGTGCTCCCCCTTGTGTATTGGAAAAGTTGAATTTCAGTTTTTGGTATGTCATGGTATCTGATTAAGATATTCCTACAGAAAAATAGCTGCACTATTTGCAAACCGTGGAGACCCTGATCAGAAGCCGCAGAATGCGGCGTCTGATCTGGGTCTGCACTGTTTGCCAGTTACAGGTTTTGGGGTCTCTAGACTAAAATGAGTTAATGAACCCTTTTGAAATAATTTGTAAACAGAATATCTCTCAAGCCGGTACTAGTAGATATGAGCAGTGTTGCAAAGTACATTTACATTACTGTTCGTAAAAAGACTCATTATAACCGACCTTGCTATTAACGCTTTTTAGTGTTCGTTGCCTTCAAAGGAGCCATTTTTCTCAGAATATATTTACAGTATATGTGGACTGCGATGGTTCTGTTACCATCAGATCTGGGTTTTGTTGTTCGCTTTCAGAATCGTTGTCTTCTGATGAAGATAACAACAGACAACATAGTCTCTAATGAGAGAAATACGCAGGATGATTTGAAATTCGTTTTTCCGCATATGCTCGAGAGCTAATCTTAGCTTGACTTGGCTCATATTAACGCTTAGCATGCTGGAAAAAAAATTGGCAGACGACATTTTGACATACTTTTTTATCATTTTACCCAGAAAAAAATGTGCTTTGGCACAACGTCATAGCCTATTTTCTGGAGAAAGAATTGCCGTCTGCTGAATTAGTCCAAAAAGTGGTTCATAGGTGACGCTTGTATTAGGAGGTGCCAAAATCTAATATCCGAAAATAACAATTTCAGGGGACAGTTTGGATGAAATGTCAAAGTCTATTTCTTGGTAAAAAAAGAAAATTATAAAAAGTGCAGTCTGCTGAATATTTACCCAGTATCTGATGCCTATCCTTCTACCCCTCCCGACACATACCAATGACGAGGGCCCCAACTAGTTTTGCTCTCCCAGTGCGATATCCGAAAAGAAATAATCCAATTTATCAAATATTCTCTACCCCCACGAAACCCCCTAAACAAGCCCCACATTACCAGGTCCGCATGGTCCATTATTGCAGGTAAGAACCTCCCAAAACTTGCTACCATCGGTCTCACAGTCCAGGTTTTTACCCGTGCTACACGTCCTCAATCTTTCCTTGAACCCAGAGTCACCACAAGACTCGGAGCACGGTCCAGCCGTATTCCAAGGATTCCAGGCTACAAACAGAATAAAAAAAATGGCGTTGTGGTAAACTTTTAAAAACACTTTTCTTCATAAGAATGTAGAAATTAAATCAAAGGGCTGAATAGCCCTGAAATGACAGATTCTATGAGAAACTAATAAATTCCAGGTATCATTCTGTTCTCCATTTAAGTTTGTGAGACGCTTCTTCGTCGAAAAAAAACGAGCTACAGCGAACAACAAAGGCGCTGATCAGCCTGCGCGGACGCGCAGGCTGATCTGCGCCTTTGTTGTTTGCACATATATTAAGGCGGGTTTTCTCAGCGACTCTCTCCATAGATCAAGCACAAGTTGCACTACTTTGTATGTACAGCTCTTCAATGGCGTACTAATATAGACACATTGAACATTGGTCTATTTTTGTACGCGGATGAATACGAAATTGAATAGTAGTCAAAGTCACTTTCTCAAAAACCGTGCGTGTCAACGAAGAATGACAGATAGAAACAGTCATTAAATATATGAAGCTACTGCGCACTGAAAAAAATAGAAATAGATACCGTTATTATTTGGACAGCGCCATGCGAAAACGTGTCTTCTGGCATATGCGGACAGCGAAGCCCCAGATCAGCCTGCGCATCCGCGCAGTCTGATCAGGGCCTACACTGTCCGCAAACATAATCACTGTGTACTACAGAATATAAAAATGGAAAGAGCAATGTTGCGCACGTTCGAAGGCACTTTTTCGCTTGACGCGGCCCATTTATTCTGCGAATAACATGATTTTAATATTGCTAATATTTGCGGTCCAGACTCATATAAAAGTGAACATTTTCTTTCCATAGCTATTTTTAAATCTTTACCATAAATGATGTTGGTTCGACTTAAAACAAGCAGCATGTGACAGACAAAAGGTTTGAGATTATAACGGGCATACCCATATAAAAATGAATCAAACGATATCGCTGATTCAGTACAGGAAAAACGTTGAACTAAAAGAATCCCTTCTAAAATGTAAATACATGTATAATTCTGATTTACTGGCGCGTGGATATCTTTTTTTTTATTTTTTTTTTATTTAAACGTATATGTTGTGGGTGCTCATTAGAATGATAACCCACAATATGTACTTTGTACTTTTTTTTTTATATAAAATAGTATAGCGGCGGAAATTTAAAGACTCGAAGACACTTATATGCGGTACTTAGGTCGAATGCGGTGTGTCGTTTCTTCGAAAAATGTGTTATGCTGTTTCAAAAGATTTATTTCATAAGCATGCTGGAGGCGTTGAAAATGAACTTGTGCTAGCCAAAATCCCATCAACTGTTCCGCACCACTACACTCTCTTGGCCATAGGCGTAGTGTTCATTTCGCACTTTTTTTAAGAAAAATATTTGCAGTAAAGAGACATCAACTAACACAAAATATTTTGCTCCTTTATTTAAAGTAAAAAAAATAATTGTCGCTTCACAAATAGGGACTTCACTTAAAGGGAAGAATTTGCTCCCAGAGAGGAGCAAATTCTTCCCTTTAAGAGTAGTCCCTGAGTAAATTCTTCTCTTTTAGAGTAGTACCTGTTTTGGAAGCGATACATGTACCACTGTCCTTCCAACATCTTACAGAAAGTCGTTTTTGCAGGGCGCTTCACAAAGAAGACGTTAATTTGCAAACTTTTGTTATGATATAATGTAAAACCATTTGTCGTATCTATGTATACACAAAAAGTTTGATTCTGTTCATTGGTTTTAAAATCGAATATTTTCATTTTTCTCACAGTTAAAATGGCTGCAAAGTATGCAAAAATTGGTAGGGTAGGTAATCTTGAGGAGGTTTTCAACAAGTTCCTTTTATTCAAAATTTCTGAAATTTTCACAATATTGTTATGAAACATCAATAATTTAAAATCCGTAAAAAAAGCAAAACATGTGTTCTAATAAAAAAAAAATCCAGTAAATAAAGAATCCAGTTTACTACAGAAATTGCATGGATCAGACCCATTTTTGGCCATAAAATTAATGTGAATAATTTGGAAACAAAGCAGAGCAACTGAAACGACAAATGGTTTCTGATAAGATATTGTCAATCATAAATCAATGTCATCATGAAAACATGCCTATATTGACCCCCTTATACCCCACTTTTATATAGTAAAACTGGGGTTTACAGAGGTATACATTATTTTTCTTATTTCTGCTCAAAAACATAGATTGTGGGTATTCGTTAGAACCGCCTCTGCGAGGTGGTTCTAACGAGTACCCACAATCTATGTTTTGAGCAGAAATATGAAAAATATTTGAATGTTTTGTCTGAAAATTTTCGATTTTTCGGTGATTAACTTTTCAGTATATTTGAATAGGCGTGTTTTCGAAATGTTTCATTGAGAATAAAACGCTAAGCTGAAAACGTCTTTCCGAGGGTAGGTAGAATTTTTTCTACACTTTTCTTTTCCTGTGTTTGCGTAAACTCCATTCTGGCTACGCCAGTGTTGCCAGGGATGCTTTTGTACTATTGGCCGTTTGACAAGTATCTTTTAGCCATAATATTGCTCACAGCACAGTTATTGACTTACTCGCTATGTCATCAGGCTGCTCTAAGAACCGTTTTTCTATTTGTTCGGAGTTTTCTTCTGTTGTTCGTATTAACGCACCTGCATCTGCAAAATAACAAGGCATTTAGTAAAAACTTGAAATCCCTACAAAATGACAAACTTGAAAAGGGGCATAGCTCTCATAAATTAATCCGTGTTTTTTTTTTTTTTTTTTTTTTTTTTCGTTGTTGTTGTTGTTTTTTGGGGGGTTTTTTGTGTGTTTTTTTTTTTTTTTTTCAAAATCAGATGATCTATTCCTTAGCCCCAATAAGTCTGCCAAACAACAAAACCCTAGCTCAAACACTTTTTATCTTAAACACAATATAAACAAGTAATATCTGTAAGAATTATAAGTATCCTGTTTTTATTTTTCAGTATTTTCCTGTTTAGGTTTGTCCTAACCTCACAGTTTTACCGTGATCTTGAAAACACTTTTCAAAGCATAATGTACAATGACTAAGATGGCGTGCCCTTTTACGGTAATAACAGAAAAGGTCGTTGTGCAGATTCTTTTCGATTGTATGGCATATTCGTGATTTCATACAGCTGCTCAAGATGATGAGCTTAAACGACTACGTCGAACAAACGAATGAAGCAAAAGCAATCGTCTCAACTTGAAAACGTTGTAATACATTAGTATACACAAGACAAAATCTAAGTACCGGCGCAAATTTTGTTCATGTTTACATAGAAACATGGGACAAGGGTATACTAAAGTTTAATAAATTTTCAATGTAACATCTAAAAAAGAAAAACAATGTGATTCTTTAATGTTTGCTTTTATTAAGCTTTATGAAATTTCTTGATTGAAATGAAAATACAATAGTCATTAATCTGTTTATAACAGTTTGTTATAAGATTTTTTATATTTGCCGGGATCATCACAAACCGACGATCCCGGCAAATATAAAAAGTCCTTAGTGAGCTAATCGAACAGTCTACTATATGCTGTATTAACAGATTCCCGCGCCGGTCAAGAAGAATAGCGGTGGAGGAAAGAAATTGGTTACTGTGATGATTTACTGATAATGTAGAGGACCACTGTGCGTACTGAACATGTGCGTAATCTGGCGATGCTTCGGAATTAATCCATTTATGCCTAGCGTCCCATAAAAGGGCAAACTGTGTAGACCCAGATCAGACGCCGCAGAATGCGGCGTCTGATCAGGGTCTACACAGTTTTCATTAACATAAGAGAGTTTCAATAATGAAAGCAACTATGAGAATTTCTATATAACACCCCTTTGACTATATATTGGAACCTTCCAAAGTTCATGATGGGAGAGTTTATTGAAAATATACAGGCATAAATGGGTTAAAGGTGAGGTTTAGCCGAGTAAAACTGAATTAAGCCCCCCACCCCCTCCCACATCTCCCCCACCCCCTGTCGTTTTTCTACTGACCGTTACAAGGCGTTTCCTGTGTTGCAGTTCTTCTTTGGTGTGTCTGTGGTTTCATATGTTTACAGTTTACTCTCGTTATCTCGCTTATCTCGAATAACTCGCTTGTATCGAATAACTGCTTATCTCGAAGTGAAAATCTGATCCCTGCTTAAACATGAAAATCTAACAACTGGTAACAAAATATTGTGGAAAAGAGGAGAAATTGCTCCTAATTTCTCCTCTTTTCCACAATATTTTCAATATATCTCTAACTTAGGAGTCGAATTACATTCACATTTGTTAAATGTGGTTGTTCGATTTATTTTTTGCTCAATTCCGCAAATCTGATATGTCAGGGTACAGATATCTCGAAGTATTTCAGAGAGTCCATAAGAATTCGAGATAACGAGATCGACTGTATTTTGTCATTGTACCTCAATCTCCTGGTTAAGGTTGTGCTTCGTGATTGTGGCCTTTTCTGTGTATCCATTATATTTTTTTTAAATGACGTCTTTTAAGATCATTTGTGATGTAATTCGGTCAGCCTCTGTATGGAGAATGTACGTGCCTTGAAGCGATGATAAATCTTTAGAAGAGTTATTTTGTCTGATCCTTTGTTTCAGCTTTCATTGTATGCATTTTACAACATCCATACAATATGATTTGAAAATCAAAGAAAACCTTCTCTGTTTAGTATAACAATTTGATAGAGTTAATGATATACATTGCGCGAATGTACTTTCGCAAGAAAGGATAATCAATGTTAGCTTTTTAAATAGCCTGGAGAGTCATCTTTTGGCGTGATTAAATAATGCAGTCGCACGTTATGAGGTTTCAAAATGCCATTTATCTCCTAAAACGTAAAAATTTGGAATAAAGTCGATGGCTTAGTAGTTTGGCAATATTATGTTTGTGTGCACTGGGTGTTAAGACGCACCACAGGGGTAGTTCGTGTTAACTCATCTATGTCATCTATGAGTTTTTATCCCACCTGATCAGCTAGCACTTAACAATTGCAAAAACTGTCTACTTTTCTCGGTCGCTTATCTTCTTTTTTGAAGATGCTTCTTGTTGCTATTATTGTAGACAAAGTCATTTACCATCAATCCTATAACGTCTTTGTCGTTGTCCTTCAGTTAGACACGTATACAACAGAAGCACAGGTATACAGACAAGGGCTGAAACATATACGAACAATTCAAAAATTTGAGCCAGTGCACGACAAAGCCTACAATAGGACTTGTGCGACCAGCGAAGACTCAGATCAGCCTGCGCATCCGCGAAGTCTGATAATAGTCTTTGCTGATCGCATGTGCCTACTACAGCCTCTGGGCTTACCAAAGAGGGATGAACGAGAATATTTGCCATACTGGGTTGATGTACAGGCTGATTTTAATCTGCTAGTCACATATGTCTTATTGTAGGTTTTGTCGTGCACTGGCTCAAATATTCCTGTGATCAGACTGAAACGTTTATTTATTTCGGTATCTCATGTTCACAACTGTTAATGTTCATATTAGTTGGATAGTTTGTGTCTACATAGTGAAAACGGTTTAACTCTTTCACTGCCACAGGCGATAATAATAGGCTTTTGCAAACAGCATAGATCCAGATGAGACGGCTCATATAATAGGCTTTTGCAAACAGCGTAGATCCAGATGAGACGGCTCATATGAGCCGTCTCATCTGGATCAACGCTGTTTGCAAAAGCCTATTATTATCGCCTGTGGTGTAGCCGTCTCATCTGGATCTACGCTGTTTGACATTCAGTCTGTCAACTTTACGTATAAACTTCTTTTCAAGCGATAGTTTTTTCAAAAAAAAAAAGAAAAGCAGACGACAAATGTCGTCTGAAATTTGGCACTGAAAGAGTTAAGGCTAGACTAAACCATACGTCAGTGTCATTTTAAATAGATTCTAGACAGAATGATCCTTGAAAGTCACAAAACTTAAAACAGCTAAATGGCAAAGCATTCTGGTCATACAATATTCAGAACTCCTGGAATGGGCTGAATGATCACAAAGGACATTCAATATAAACTACACTATTGTGAAGTACAGAGAGACATTTTACGACCGCCACACGGTACTAACACCAGCTGTATTAAAGATTAACTCTAGCATCGGTATATGCCCAGCCTTTGCAAACACTTCTTAAGAAGCCAACTGATCTGGATCCGCACTGTTTGTTTTTTAAGTATGTGAATTTGTATCAACAACATGGACCAAGTAATCTGATTTGAAGTAGGCGTGGCATCTTAATTCATGTTGGCAGTGTTAACAGTTTCTAAGAGGAATGGCCCTGAGAGTAATGAACACAATCACAAACTGAAAACAGCTGATGTCAAGCTTTCTGGGCCAGACTAACCTAGAGCTGGCCAATTAGGCGTCATCAGTGAATCCGGGTTTACGCCGAGTTTATCAAACGTACTACATGTAGTGTCATAATGTTATATATCCAACGAACGGCGAGACGTTTGTAACAAACCCTTTTGATTATTATCAGATTACTCGTATTTCATTATTAGAGAATGTTAATTATTTAAGAAACAAAAACAAAGGATACACAACTTATTTTTATTTCCTTTTCTTTTGAAATGCCACTTTTTTCAGATAGACAGCAACGGTACAAGGACCAGTAATACAGTACATTGAAATCGTATGAAAATATCGCAAAAGAACTTTATAACAAATTTTGTTTTCTGTACCGAAATTGATCGGACACGCTAAACAAACGTTCATTTAAACAGACAGCAAACCAGACAAGACTGAAAATAGACAGACAGACAGACAGATAGACAGAGAGAGAGAGAGAGAGAGAGAGAGCTAAAAAACAGAACTGTCAAATCTTTGGGCAATAAGAAATAGAATTGAAATGCTTTACTGACAGAAGTCTATATAACAGTTCAATTTCTAAAAAAAGCAGAAAATTGTCTGTGAACATATTTCAACAAAAGAATTAAAGGAGCCGATGTACTAAAACTTTGATCAATAAATACGGGAATCGAAACCTTTTAACTGACAGCAGTCTATGACACAGTTCAGGTTTGAAAGGTAACAGAGCATTGTCTACCACAGAAATACAGTATAAACTCAGTGGCTCGAATCCGGCTGGCTCGTTTACCGTGGATGATTCGAACTCTTTTTTTCAGTCCCTATAAAATCCTTTCAATAGCTCAAGAAAACAAATATTTAGGGATTTTTTTCTTATTTTATCATGGAATTGTATGTTTTGTGTACTCATTAGAATCGCCTCATCGAGGCAATTCTAATGAGTACACTCAACATACAATCATTGTGTAGAAAATGAAAAGATTTCCCTAAATTATCGCTATTTGCTTCCTGAACTGGGGTCATGATTAACCCTCAGAGGCTCGAACTACCCATGTCTCGAACGAATTTCCATGGTCGCAAAGATGTTCGAGCCATTTAGGTTCGACTGTATACAAAATCGATTATGATGACTCCACAGTTCTCTACTCAGAGCAAATCAGCATTTAAAACTCTTTCAAATTTGCTTTTGGTCGACTTTCGTGCGTTATAGAAGTCTCTGACTCTGAATAGTAAGTGACTGTTCACGTGTCATTAATGCTGTCAGCTCTCCTTTTGCAAACTAAAGTCCGAACCAAAATTGTTTCATAAATCTAGCTCTTGTTTGATCCTAAGAATATTAGCTTAACACAAAAAAAAAATGCCACTGTGCTGTTCCAAAGTCATTTCTGACTCTTAGCAACTTGATTGCAGTGCTATCGCTTTGTGTATATTCTCTGATGCCTGTTTTTGTTATACAGTATGCTCCGTCAAAGATCCTTCAGTTAGCGGTACACTGTCTATCAGTTTTGCAGATTTTCTGTGCTTCGGATTCATCTGCCCCTTTTCTGATGAGGCAGCGTCACTGATCGGCCACGTGCAGTCTCTTCCCAAGACTCTTTGGTGGATATGATAAAATCCTTCAGGTAGACTTTTAGTGTATCCTTACAGCGTTTCTTCTGACCACCTTAGGAGTGGTTTCCCACCTGAAGTTCATCCTTGCCCTCTGGCCCTCTGTAAGACGTCTGTGTCAGGGGTTTTGTCACCTGACCTTTAGGAGTTTCCTTCGTCTGCGAAGTGAGTACTGCTATCTTGATGTTCTAACTCTCGAGTTCCCTACAATGAGGGTTGTTCTTCCTTGGTGTCTGTTGGAACTTGCACTACGAGTTCATCATTAATAGCACAATCTATGCACCAGTCTTCAATGGTAAAGTATTTACTTTTGTTCGACCGCTAAGCGGGATCCCCGCTGATCGCGGTTTACCAGCAGAGATTTCTGCAGGTAATTGTTTTGGGCACTTTTTATAGCCCCCTCTTTATTCTAATAGGGTTATAAGTGCGTTCCTAAAAAGATCTGCTCAGTCTCTCAGCCGGCAGCCGAATTCCACTTACTGCTTTATTCTTGTAAAAAGCCACAATACATAATCGAGCCTCCTTAGTGCAGGCTCCTAGAGGGTCCTCACCTACTACTTCGCCTATTGTCAATAGCCTTAGGAGTTTGAGTACATGTTTGTGTTTTCGTCGTGCGTGCAACGGTTCTGTGTTTAAGATCAAGATGGCATGCACTGTGAACTGGATTGAAGGAGAAGCGCGCAGAGTTATTCTCACTTCCTGACCTGGCCGTACTCGGAGGCAGGACAGGGTCGAGACTTCTGGCTCAAGATCCGGATGCGGTGGATGACCATAACTTCTTAGTGCCTTGGTATGCTCTTTACGTTCCACATAATGATGCTATATCGCCTTTCGGGCCGTTGAATCATCTTTTGATTTCTTCCATCCCAGCTGTCGAAATAGGTTTTGCATATCTGGACTAGGCATATATGTTTCAGTTTTGGAGTTTCATCTCTAATCAAGCCTAAAGGTTCTATCTTTCTACCTAGTAGTTCCTTGGAGATCCTTAAACACCTAGGTGGACTGCCATCCAAGGCTATGGGGCCTTTCCCTAGGCTATGTTTGTTTAGAGACATGCAGGTGGTTTGCTATAAAAAAAACTATGGGGCAATCTCTCCAGCATAGGTTTAGAGCCTACCAACTCCTAGGTGAAGTACAAGCTAAGACTATGGGATCACATCCCCAGCCTAAGTTTGTTTAGAGCCTACATGAGGGATTGCCAGCTAAGACTATGAGATCACCTATCCTGCCTAGGTTTGTTTAGAGTCTACTAATGCCTAGGTGAATTGCCAGCTAAGGCTATGGGATCACCTCACCAGCCTAGAGTTGTTGAGAACCTACCAACTCCTAGGGGATTGCCAGCTAAGATTATGGGATCACCTCTCCTGCCTAGGTTTGTTCAGAGCCTACCAACTCCTGCGGGATTGCCAGCTACGACTATGGAATCACCTCCCTGGCCTAGGCTTTTTAGAGCTTATCAGCTCCTAGGTGGATTGCCAGCTAAGTCTATGCGATCACCTCCTTAGTCTAGGTTTGCGTAGAGCCTACCAACTCCTAGGGGATCGCCAGCTAAGACTACGGTGTCACCTCCTCTGCCTAGGTTTGTTTAGAGCCTACCAACTCCGAAGTGAATTGCAAGTTAAGGCTATGGGATCACCTCCCCAGCCTAGGTTTGCTTAGAGCTTACCGACTCTTAGGGGATTGCCAGCTAAGACCATGGGATCACCTCGCCTGCCTAGGTTTGTTCAGAGCCTACCAACTCCTAGGGGATTGCCAGCTATGGCTATGGGATCACCTCCCCAGCCTAGGTTTGTTTAGAGCCTACCTAAAAGGTTGATTTCCGGCTAAGGCTATGTGATCACCTCCCCAGCCTAGGTTTGCTTAGAGCCTACCAACTCCTAGGGGATTGCCAACTAAGACTACGGAATCACCGTCTTTCCTGCCTAGGTTTGTTTAGAGCCTACCTAGTGGATCGCCGACTTAAGACTATGGGATCACCTCTGCTGCCTAGGTTTAGTCTACCAACTCCTGTGTATTGCCAGCTAAGGCTATGGGATCACCTTCCCACCCACAGTTTGTCTAGAGCCTACCAACTCCTAGGTGGATTGCCAACTAAGGCTATGGAATCACCTCTCCTACCTAAGTTTGTTTAGAGCCTACCAACTCCTAGGTGGATTGCCAGCTAAGACTATGGGATCACTTCCCCAGCCTAGGTTTGGTTAGAGCCTATCAACTCCTAAGGGATTGCCAGCTAAGACTATGGATTCAACTCCCCAGCCTAGGTTTGTTTGGAGACTAACAGCTCCTAGAAGATTGTCAGCTAAGACTTTCGGATCATCTCTCCTGCCTACTAACTCCTAGGTAAATTGCCAGCTAAGACTATGGGATCACCTCCCCCGCCTGTTTGTTTAGTGCCTACCAACTCCTAGGGGATTTCCAGCTATGGGATCACGTTCTCAGCCTATGTTTGTTTAAAGTCTACCAACTCCTAGGGGGATTTTTTGTTATGGGATTACCTCTCCTGCCTATCAACTCCTAGGTGAATTGCCAGCTAAGACTATAGGAGTACCTCTCCTGCCTAGGTTTGTTTAGAGCCTTCCAACTCCCAAGTGAATTGCCAGCTAAGGCTATGGGATCACCTCTCCTGCCTAGGTTTGTTCAGAGCCTACCAAGTCCTAGGGGATTGCCAGATAAGACTATGGGATCACCTCTCCTGCCTAAGTTTGTTTAGAGCCTACCAAGGGGATTGCCAGCTAAGACTATGGGATCACCTGTCCTGCCTAGGTTTGCTTAGAGCCTATCAACTCCTAGCTTGATTGCCAGCTAAGACTATAGGATCACTTCCCCAGCCTAGGTTTGTTTAGAACCTACCAACTACTAGATGAATTGCCAGCTATGCGATCACTTCCCCAGCTTAAGTTTGTTTAGAGACTACCAACTCCTAGATGGATTTACAACTAAGGCTATGGGGCCAACTCCCCAAGCTAAATGTGATTGGAGACCTGTTTACACCTAGATGGGCTGCCCTCTTGGAAGAACGAGCTTCGGACCTAGTACCTGACAATCCAAAGGAGACACTTTGCATGAAATGCCAAGCCTATTTTCTGGGAAAAATAACAAGAGTATCATCAGTTTGTAGTCTGAATTAGCCCAGAGAATGCTTAAGATTAAATCACAGTCAAAACAAAGATAAACTGAACTCATCTGAATTAAAACATCTATTCCTTTTATAACTGGCCTGTACGAAAGTACAGGAAGAGCTATTGTACTACCCACAGCGCCGGTGCCGGCGTCAGCGTTGGCGTTGTTCGGGGCGGCGGCGTTAACAAAAAATGTTAAAGTTCGACGTCAAAGTTTTTTAAGATCTTATATTTTATGTATCCAGATGGATTTAGTTTATATTTGGTATGATTGTAGATGTTTGTCCAAAATTTTATTGTGCACTATTGATCCCCTGCTCGTGACCTAGGGGTCAAGGTCACGGACTTAGAATTTTTTTTTTGTTAAAGTTTTGCATCAAAGTTTTTTTTAGATCTCTTAATTTCTAAATCCTTGCATGGATTAACTTTATATTTGGCATGATAATAGATATTGGCCCAGATATTCGGTACTAGCCCTACCCCTGTTTAGGACCTAGAGGTCAAGGACTTAGAAATTTGTGTTAAAGTTTTGCATCAAAGTTTTTAAGATCTCTTAATTTCTAAATCCTTGCAAGAATATACTTTATATTTGGCATGATTATAGATATTGATCCGAATTTTTATTCAGCCCTATTCCTAGCCTATGACGTAGAGGTCAAGGTCACGGACTCTATTCATTTAGTTTATATTTGGTATACAGATACTGTGGAAGATGTTCTTCATCCAAAATTATATCCAGTACAATGTCTGCCCGCGCCCACGCGAGGTAAGACAAGCTATTCTGTCTGGCGACAGGTCTTGTTTATATAACCTCGACTAGTAGAAAAAACTGTTTCAGGATCGTGACCGCCTAGAAGTCGCCTATTTTGGATCGTATATGTTTGCAAGGACGCGTCAAAGGGAAATATGCCTTTGGGGCAGTTGCATAATGCAAGTGTCCAAATTAGCCTACGCATACGCTTAGCTCGGTCAGGTCTGTACTGTTATATTCTTCAGTATGAAATGATTCTGTAAACAGAGAGTGAAAGTCCTAATTAGACTGCACGGGAGCGCAGGCTGATCAGTGCTTTCGCTGCTTGAGTATGTCTGAAGTCATGTTTTCGTGTGGTGCAGCACATATGGTCGTGACACGAATAAAGATAAGAGTAATAATCCATTTTAATATCAAGATAAGTATTATACTATATTACCCATCAAAAGTTTGTCTACAAAGTAGGCTTTCAATACTAGCAAATAAGTTCCAGTGATATGTAAATATTAGCGCTCTTGGTAAAATTTTCAGCAGACGAGATATTGAAATAGTTCTCTTATTTTTCCTCTACAAAGTACGCTTTTATAAGTAACATATAAGTTTCAGTGATGTTTAAAGATTAGCACTCTTGGTAAAACTTTCAGCAGACGACATATTGAAATAGTTTTCTTATTTTGCCTAGAAAATAGAATTTGAATTTTGTAAAAGAGGCAATTCACACGAAATGTTAAATCCTGTTTTTCTGGGAAATTATAAGAAAACAACTTCACCAAATTGTCGTCTGCTGAATTAGCCAAGGTTGAGAGCAAAGAATATACTTTCAGGTGTGGCGGTTCTGATATTATTATTATTATTATTATTATTATTATTATTACTATTATTATTATTATTTTGCCTTCATATCAGCGAAAGTAAACAGAACGTCATAAAAATCATTACGAAAACATGCCTATTCAAGTATGTTGAGAATTTTACCACCAAACAATGAAAACCTTCAAATGAAAAATTCTGGTAGTTTTCATATTTCTGCTCAAAACATAGATTATCGGTACTTGTTAGAACGGTTCTAACGAGTACCCACAATCTATGTTTTTGAGCAGAAATAAGAAAATTAATGTATACCCCTGTAAACCCCAGTTTTACTGTATAAAAGTGGGGTTTAAGTGGGTTAAACTATATAGGCGTGTTTTAACAAATAGCGGAAAAACTTCCAAGTGTACCCAGCCCCTCAATACATTGGATAAATCCTTTGTTTTCTACTTGATCTCGCTTCCTGTATAGACAGGCAGATGCTATTTTTTTCACAAACCCAAATACATCCTCAAGAGACCAGCCAGGTATATTCTCTCGCACTCAACAACTGAACCTTGAAATATGTGTCGAGCAAAAAAACTCGTCTTAACCTTTTGGTACTCGCAAAACGTCATCAAGTGACGTAAAATATGTGCTTTCATATTTTCATTTCAAACATTAACTTTGACATAAATATAAATTTTCATAAATAAACCAATAGCCTCAGACAAAGTACGGTTTACTCAACTCAGTACGATTGTGTGCTTCAAAGAACATAAAACCTACTTTTATAAGCATAAATCCTAGTTTTGTTTTCTAGACCTCGCTTCCTATATAAACAGGCAGATGCTATTTTTTTCTTAGTCACAGGCCCAAATACATCCTCCAGGCACAAGCCATGCAGTCTGTCAAGGTATATTCTCTCGCTGTTTACGCACTCAACAACTGAACCTTGAAATATGTGTCGAGCGAAAAAAACTCGTCTTAACCTTTTGGTACTCGCAATACGTCATCAGTTGACGTAAGATATTTGCTTTCATATTTTCAATTCAAACATTAACTTTGACATAAATATACCCATACACCTCAGACAAATTACGGTCGACTTATCTGAGTACGATTAAAGTGCTTCAAAGAACATAAAACTGTTACTTCTCCGAAAGAGTTGTTTGTTTGTTTGCTTTATTCGAGCATTACGTCCTTTTCAACTGGATGTGGCATTACGAAAACAAGCCTATTCAGATATACTGAAAAATTTTACCACCAAAAAATTTAAAAAAAATCAGATAAAAACTCTGATAGTTTTCTTATTTCTGCTCAAAACATAGATTGTGGGTACTCGTTAGAACCGCCTCGCCGAGGCGGTTCTAACGAGTACCCACAATCTATGTTTTGAGCAGAAATAAGAAAAATAATGTATACCCCTGTAAACCCCAGTTTTACTATATAAAAGTGGGGTTTAAGTGGGTCAACATTATATAGGCATGTTTTTGTGATGATGCACTTTTAGAGTGCTGCCTCACTGAAATATCACGCCCCAGATACTTGACATGATATTCTACCCAGTCACATTATACTGAAAATAAGCTGACCAGTTCTGATTCATTATACTGAAACTGAGCTGACCAGATCTGATTCCTATCTCTTCTTTCTAAATGCTAAGCGCCAAGTGAAAGAGCAGCTAGTACCGTTTTTATGCTCTGTCACACGATAGTAGCGGGGTTTTATGTTTTCACGTTGGACGTCCGTGTGTCCGTCCGTCTGTCGTCCGGTCGGCTGGCCGTCCGTCCGTATTTCATTTCCGGATCATACTTCGAGTAAACAGCAATGGATTTTCACCAAACTTTGTATGTGCATCTATATTGTAAAGCTCTGGTTTGGGACTGCTAATGGGCAAATTTCGTAAAATTTTAACAGAGTTATCTGCCCGAGACACGCCCATATTTTCGTTTCCGGACGATAACTAGAGTAGACGTCAATGGATTTTAACCAAACTTGATACATGCATTGCTATTAAGGAGGTCTGGTTTGGGATTGCTAATTTTGTCAATTTTTGACAGACGTATCTGCCCTCGACACGATAATGGCGGGATATTATCGTTTTACGATTTCATTTAAGTCTTTAGTACGCTCTACCAAATGTCGGTTTCTCAGAAAGAAATTACCGTAATAAACCCAAGTATTGGGACAGAGAGGCTTGGGCAAATAATGTAGATCCAGATCAGATGCCGCATAACGCGGCGTCTGATCAGGATCTACAGTTTGCCATTCATCCAACATTTTTATTTATTTATTCATTTATTTATTTATTTATTTATTTATTTTGTGTGTTTTTTCAATAGGAAAAAAACTTTGTTCAAATCTTAGGACGAATATCGTAAGGCGTTAAGCTGTGCTAATATTTAGTAATCTTAACGTTCTACAATACAATTTAAAGCTAAGCATGCAGTGTAAAAAAGAAGACGACAATATTAAATGTTTTTTTCTTCACCTAGGGAGCCAATTTGCATAAAACGTGAAAGTCTATTTTCTGGCAAAATTAAGAAAAGTATTTCAATATGTCGTCAGCTGAAAATTTTACCCGGCATGCTAAGCATTAATCCGATTACCTCAACGGTTTATGGCATAACAAAAACAGAACACAGGAGAGACTTAGTACTGAGAAGATCTTTCAGAAATACATGTTAGAAACTACCTTGGAGAAAGTTCATGTTTTCAGGCCCTTGAAACTCCAATAAAGCAAATCAGCACCATGGAATCTTATCAGTAAGAGAGACCAAACAAAAATTGATAACAGATTCTAAACCGTGCCACAGTAGATGCTCGTAAATTTTTACTTGTCAAAAACGGTCTAGTATACGCCAAGGATAAAAGAAATATATACATATTATTTAAAAAATCAGGAAGCCAAAATGCAATTTATATATAGTGACCTGCTATTTGCTTTCCTGCAACTCAAGTCCTTTCTGAAAAGGGATCTACTCTAAAAGCAAAAAATTTGCTCCAAAGAATACCCTTTTAGAGTAAACCCCTTTTTAAGAAGGGATGCTTAAACAATTTTGATAGTGCCTCCCCTGAAAATGTAGGGGTCACATGTCGCTGTAGCTTATTGTTTGATGGTATATATTACCATCTTGGATACAGGACGGCTAGATATAGTCCGAAATTATTATTATTATTATTATTATTATTATTATTATTATTATTATTTATTGTTGTTGTTGTTGTTGTGCAGAGCATTTTCTCTTACACCCTTACAACTGAAATGCTGATACTTATATTTTCCCATTTCTAAAAAACAAAACAAAAAAAAACGTTATTTGCATTCATTAGAAACGCCTCGGTGAGAAGTTTCTAATGAGTACCCGCAACATATGCTGTCGTGGAGAAATAAATAAATATTTGCCTAACACCCTCTTATCATGTGTTACGCCTATAACCCTTCCTGTCCGTCTGTCCGCCCACAATGGATATATACCTGAATGGTATAGGCTGATCAAACCCGGTGCGCTGGTACAGCTGGTGTATACAGTTCATCACATACCATAACCCAGTCAGCATTCTACGTAAATCTATATCGGGCCGTAATCGGCCCGTCAGGGTAGCTGACGGGCCGATGACGGCCCGATGTAGATTTATGTAGAATGCTAGCTGGGAAGTAGGTCAATATGGTATATACTTTGACCTCTGTCATGGTATACTGATTCTTCCTTTTAATGTCGTTGGTTGGCTGTGATCTGTGATTGTGGCTTTGCACAATTATACTATTTTTGTATAGGTACAATAGGTGAAGCTGTGTTATATACTATAAGTAGGTCACTGCGACCATATGTTGACCTTTCGTCTATATTACAGAAAATGCTTTGCCGGATATATCTTCTGTACTGAATTGCCTACGTGATCAAAGTACGTGTGTGGGTTCCACTTGCGAAGATAATGTATCCCAACATTAGCATATGTACGTCACTGTGACATATATATTGACCTCTGACCTATATTATTATTCCGAAGTAAATCATATGTATTGTAGTGTCTAAGCTGGTCCTATTCACCGTATGGGTATATCTAATACAGACATATCGTAAAAAAAAACATACCCAGCGGGTAAAGGACGTTTATACAAAGTCGCCTGAACGTCGATGCAACGTCATGACGTTGCATCGACGTTGAGGCGACGTTGTATAAACGTCATGTGCCCGCTGGGTGGTGGTCTAATTTTGACTAGTATTAATGAAAAACTATATCCGTTGCAAATTATCAGTACTATTTGGCCTAAACTGACAAAATCTGGTGAATGAGTACATCTGGTGAAATTGTGTTGCGTACTTGTTACAGAAAAAAATATTCACAGTGTATCTTCTATTTTGTCCAGCATATACAATGTACTGATCGAATTTTGTGTACATATGCGGGTGCACAAAAAATTGATTGATTGATTGATTGATTGAGTTGAGGCTTTACGGCCCTGACAACCCATTAGGGTCGTGTCGAGGCGGTCAGTTTACCTAACCACATTTTAACTGGGCAGGCTTAGTCCTCTAAGCAGTTAACCAGTACTTTAGCCAGAAACTCACAACTGCATTTCTTGAATCAGCAGAAGACGAGACGGTTCTAACGAGTACCCACAATCTTTGTTTTGAGCAGAAATATGACTGAAAAATATCGGAGTTTTTGTATCTGAAAATTTTCCGTGTTTGGAGGTGAAATTTTCTACATATTTGAATAGGCGTGTTTTCGAAATGGTCTGTGTCTTAACCTAAGTTTTTGTAGCGGGTGACAATCTTTTTAAATTGTACAGAAAAATCAGTTTTACCAACAATGTTTCTGAACTGATAGTCGCCATAAAATTTAGGTTCGGACAGACCTTCGTGTCGAAGATTTTTTGTTGTTGTTTTTTTTTTTTTTTTTTTGTTGTTGTTGTTGTTGTTGTTTTTTTTTTTTTTTTTTCTTTGTTTCAAACAAACGTAATTTTTGGACATTAATTCAGAATTACGACGATACAACTTAGAAAATGTTTTGCGTAGTTTATGATAATTGTACCCTTGTTTTAGTTCAGCAGTTAAAATTTTAATTTGATTATTAAAGTTACTGACTAGATGTTGTAGCAAAAACAAAAAAAAAAAAAAAAAAAAAAAAAAAAAAAAAAAAAAAACGACTTAACTGAGAAATATATACATAAGACGTAGCACAAGGAACATCGCCATCAAAATATGGAAAATTTACAATATCACAATCAAATTCGTCCCGTCTATGGTAACTTTTAGTAGAGATTATTACAGTCGATCTTCAATGGCTCGAACATCATTGGGACCATGGAAATTTGTTCGAGATATGGGTAGTTCGAGCCACTGAGGGTTAATTATGGCGCAAGGTCAGGAAGCAAATGGTGATAAATAAGGGATTTTTTTTTCGATCTTCTATACAATAATTGTAATTTGAGTGTACTCACTAGAATCGCCTCGGCGAGGCGATTCTAATGATTACACACAACATACAATTTCATGATAAAATCAGAACATTTACCTAAATATTTGTTTTCTAGCCCTATCGGAAGAATTTCATAGGGACTCAAAAACGAGTTCGAATGATCCATGGTAAACGAGCCATCGGTGTTCGAGCTGTTGAGGGTTTACTGTATGTCATTAGATATTGATAAAGTTTAAACCCAGAAACGGTGCTTCGGTATTTTAGTTTTATTTAACTGTAGTTCTTTTGAATAAATTGTATCAACATTTGTTCAAAATATTCATTATCAATATTTTAGTAAAATTTCGGTACGCTAAATGGTTCCATGATATTGGCCTGATTTTCTTGAGAAAGGGACAGCATAAAGTCTATTTCGTAACACAACAATAGCAGTTCTGCAATAAGGAGGGCACAACGTGTACCCAAAATTAACCCATTGTAGACTGAATGAACTCCCCCACACTTTATATTTGAAGATTCTAACTTCGATTTTAGGTATGTCAGGCTATGTGATTTAGATCTTTCTAGAGAAAAATGGTTGAAATATTTGCAAACAGTGGAGACGCGGATTAGACGCCGCGTTCTGTGGCGACTGATCTGGGTCTGCACTGTTTGCCAACTATTTATCAGTTTATATGGTTGTATAAAGCCTGGAAAATCATATGTAGGTAAACTAGAGGCACGGAAATACCTAGGTTTAAGTTTATTTAACATAACACCGGAATCTTTATAGACAAAACAATTTTTACTGGATCTTTCATATACTGTCTCACAGTACAGTCGAACCTCGTTATCTCGAACTCTCTTATTTCGAATTACCGCTTATCTCGAAGTGAAAATCTGGTCCCTGTTTTAACATGAAACTATGACAACAGGTAACAAAATAATGTGGAAAAGAGGAGAAATTGCTCCTAAGGAGCAATTTCTCCTCTTTTCCACATTATTTTATATATATATTTCTAACTTCAGGAGTCAAATTACATATTCATTTGTTACATATGGTTGTTCAATTTATTGTTTTCCTCACTCTCTCAACTCTGATATGTCGAGGTACGGATATCTCGAAGTGTTTCAGTGAGTCCCTTGCAATTCGAGATAACGAGAGTCGACTGTATTTAAATAAATCCTCTTTAATAGCAGTAAGACAATAAGTTGAGCATTAGACTCGTACTCTCGTTTGCACTTACGTTAGTAAAATTTCTGTAAAGCTTCTGCAATTTGTAAGTGGCCTTTATTGAGCCAAGATGTCAAGGGAATCAATATCTAGGTCCTTTAGAAACAGTACATCGAATTCTACTATCCGAAATAATGTTCAAATTCCCAGTAATACGACACCACCTGCAGGATAACAGAATAGAATTTAAAATTTTTGCATTCTCGAGAATCGGGGTTATTAACTTCAATAGCAAGATCTGAAACGTTTTTTTATTAAAATAAAATATTCATTTCGAATATGTTTTTTTATACTCGTAAAAAACTATAGGTGATTTAGTATTCAAGAAGTAAGTAGGAATAGAAGGAACAACAGATTTATCTCTAAATATACTAGTAGGTAAATCAATCCCCTTGTTCACAAATGAAATTTTAATGTACGTCTTTTGTTGCTAATTTCTCAGACAATGTAGGACCGAATCGAATGAGAAGAACCCCACATAAAATGCATGGCCACTGTCATAGATTTGTCAATGGTCCAGGATATATCTCAAGTACTTTGATCCTTAGGTGGACTAAAATTTGATACATGTTTCAACTGGTAAGTCATTATGGATGACTCTGTGATACTTTGCCTTCTATACGAGCCATCACACGACAAAACCTACAGTAAGACCTGTGCGACCAGCTAAGACAGATCAGACTTACATACACCCAGTATGCCAAGAGTTCTTGTTGATTCCTCTTTGAATAGCCCGGATGCTGTAGAAGGCACATGCGATCAGCGAAGACTCTGATCAGACTGCGCGGGTGCGCAGGCTGATCTGTGTCTTCGCTGGTCACAAAATTCCTATTGTAGATTTTGTCATGCGCTAGCTTATCTGTTTGAGATTGCGTTATAATTATGTATGGTGGCTGACGGATCCTTGCTGACTATAGTTCATTTGAGCCGCAACGTCAGAAAACGTACCTAGAGACATGTGCGCCCAACGAAGATTCAGATCAGCCTGCACATTTGCGCAGTCTGATCAGAATCTTCATTGGACGCCTTTTGGATAGCCAAAGATGCAAAGTGTCTTCATAGGACAACAAAGACTCTTATTAGACTTCGCGGGGCGCACATGTCAAGACTCTTATTAGACTTCGTGGGGCGCACATGTCAAGACTCTTATTAGACTTCGTGGGGCGCACATGTCAAGACTCTTATTAGACTTCGTGGGGCGCCAATGTCAAGACTCTTATTAGACTTCGTGGGGCGCACATGTCAAGACTCTTATTAGACTTCGTGGGGCGCACATGTCAAGACTCTTATTAGACTTCGTGGGGCGCACATGTCAAGACTCTTATTAGACTTCGTTGGGCGCACATGTCAAGACTCTTATTAGACTTCGTTGGGCGCACATGTCAAGACTTATTAGACTTCGTTGGGCGCACGTGTCAAGAGACTCTTATTAGATTTTGTTGGGCGCACATGTCAAGAGACTCTTATTAGACTTCGTTGGGCGCACATGTCAAGAGACTCTTATTAGACTTTGTTGGGCGCACATGTCAAGAGACTCTTATTAGACTTCGTTGGGCCCACATGTCAAGAGACTCTTATTAGACTTCGTTGGGCGCACATGTCAAAGGACTCTTATTAGACTTCGTGGGGCGCACATGTCAGAAGACTTATTAGACTTTTGGTGTGCACATGTCAAAAGACTTACTATACTTCGTGGGGCGCATGTCAAAAGACACTTATTAGACTTCGTGGAGCGCAAAGTCAAAAGACTTATTAGACTTCGTGGGGCGCACAAGTCAAAAGACTCTTATTAGACTTCGTGGGACGCACAAGTCAAAAGACTCTTATTAGACTTCGTGGGGCGCACAAGTCAAAAGACTCTTATTAGACTTCGTGGGGCGCACATATCAGAAGGTACGTTTTCTGTCGTTGAAGATCATTTGATTACTACATCAACTGCTCCATGGTGGACGGTGGACTATAATGTAAAGCACATATAAACAACAAAACTACTTCCAGTTTTCCGGTATTTTCTTTTTCTTTATCAAAACAGTCTCACAGAGTAGGCATATGCAGCAAATAAGGCAAAACCTTACGATGAAAAATCGCCATCTTTCCATGCGATTGGCGCAGTCTCTTCCGGATTTGTTGTTATTCACTAAGAAGATGCTAAATACACGTTATTACTACATCAATAACAGTAATAATTCCAACCTCATCTTTTTACACATTTCACCAATTTGATTGGTAGAAAGAAACGTTTTACACTTCAATAAAGACCAGAACAGGTATCCGTCGGATCTATTTCCCTTCCGCGTCTAAAAAGATTGGCATTTTTGGCAATATTTGCAATATTTTGATGACAAAGTTGGAATTATCAGGAATGATTAATTGCTTTTTGTGGATTTTATCGATATGTAAACTCAACGAATCACTCACAAACTTAATATAAAACCCTTTGGGCTTTATTTTATTTGTGAGTGATTTACCGGAGTCTATTACCATAAAATAAAATTCATTCCTATAGCGTTATCTGATGTTTGGAGCTCAGTAATGTGGGAACAGCATGAGATATGATAGAGTATCAAATCGCATTAACTCTTTAAGCGCCAATCACAACTGCTTCAGACGACATTGATTTGTTGTTTTTTTGTTTTTTTTTTGTTTTTGTTTTTTTGTTGTTGTTTTTTTTTTGTTGTTGTTGTTATTATTATTATTTTTTTTTTTTTCAGTAAAAATTAATCTTGACTTTTTATTTGAATCGTCTGCTTGGCTGGGTTTTACTTTACTTGTAAACAACACGCATAAGGTCAATAGTGCATTGTGGGTCAACAACTGAATCACTTCCGAGACAAAAAAGTATTTTGACCTCGGCTTTGCCAATGAAAAATGGTGTTTGGCAATTCTTTCGGTTACATAATGTCTACACTAATATGTACACACAATTTTATTACAACGTCGCCTACGGCTCAAGACTTACGGCCATTTTCATATTTTCACATTTTTTGGTCTCGGTTAACCGCAGGCAAAGAAAACTGATATTTGACAAGTCCATTGACTAGAGCTTCTTGGTGTCAATATCTGTGTGAAAAAAAAAACAAGAGGCCCACGGGCCACGGTTCGCTCACCTGAGTGACATAGCCACTGCAGACATGCAGATGTTATGCAACATTTTTCCAATCCTATCATCACAACTAATGAAAATATCATCATTTGAGCAGTTCTTAGTTTTGAAGAAGAATATATGGGCCTGACAGTCAATGGAGCATGATCATTTGAATAAACTATCAATCACATTTCAACAGAAGGATCAATGTGAAATTTAGTGGAAATTGGCTAAGTGGTTTCTGAAGAATCATGATATTATACATGTAAACAGCACAGTGGAAGGGAAATATTATAAATATAAACCAGATGATGGCCATCTTAGATTTCCAATCAGAACAATTTTAACTACTGTTGATCTCTAGTCACTTCGATACTTTCAATATAAATGTATATGGCCCACACAAATAGGGAAGCAAATTTGACATTGGTTGCAAAAAGGTCAAATTTCAACATAGAACCATCATTTGAGCAATTTTGGTAGATCTCCTGTCCCCCGTAATTTGTGCAAAGATTAGGACCCAGGGCTTATTTGGTTATGGAGAAGAAGATTTTTAAAGGTTTTTACCATATATGGGCATGGCAGCCATTTTGATCAATGGACCATACCCATTTTAGCAATCTTTCATTCTCCTGCCCACGGAGGCTCCGCATGAAATTTGAGCAACACTGGCCCGGAGGCTTCAGAGGAAAAGCCATATGAAATTATCCACATTTTTTCCAACAAATGTATGGGGCCCATACAAATGCATACAGAAGCAAACTTGACCTCGCCGTAAAAAGGTTAAATGTCAATGTATGACAATTATTTTAGCAACTTTGGTAGACCGCCCATTCCAGATGATATATGCAAAGATTCAGCCACAAGCCATCCTCGGTTTTGGAGAATAAGATTTTTAAATGTTTTTTCCCATGCAAATGCATAAGAAAGCAAACTTGACCTTGCCGTAAAAAGGTCAAATGTCAATGTATGACCATTATTTTAGCAACTTTGGTAGATCCCCTGTCCCCGATGATTTATGCGAACATTCAGCCCCAAAGCATCCTCGGTTCTAGAGAAGAAGATTTATAAAGGTTTTTAACATATATGGGAATGGCGCCCATCTTGGTCAACGAACCGTGACCATTTTAGCAATCTTTTGTTCCCCCTACCTAAGGAGGCTCCATATGAAATTTGAGCAAAATTGGCCCAGAGGCTCCAGAGGAGAAGTTGTTTGAAATTCTGAACATTTTTCCCATACAAATGCATAAGGAAGCAAAATTGACCTTAACGTAAAAAGGTCAAATGTCAATGTACGACCATTATTTTAGCAATTTTGGTAGCTCTCCTGTTCACGAAGATATATGCAAAGATTCAGCCATAAGGCATGTTCGGTTTTGGAGAAGAAGATTTTTAAAGGTTTTTCCCATACAAATGCATAGGGAAGCAAACTTGACCTTGCCGTAAAAAAATCAAACGTCAACGTACGACAATTCTTTTAGCAATTTTGGTAGACCTCCCGTCCCCGATGATTCCTGCAAAGGTTCAGCCCCAAGGCATTCTCGGTTCTGGAGGAGAAGATTTTTTACCATATATGGGCGTGGCGGCCATCTTGGTCAACGGACCGCGACCATTTTAGCAATTTTTCGTTCCCCCACCCTAAGGAGGCTCCATATGAAATTTGAGCAAAACTGGCTCAGCGGTTTCAGAGGAGAAGTCGTTTGAAAATGTTAACGGACGGACGCACGGACGGACGGACGACGGACAAAAAGTGATCACAATAGCTCATCCTGAGCAGAGCTCAGGTGAGCTAAAAAGTATAATTTTCCTAACTGTTGAATTTATGACCATTTTCACTACCTGACTACAAAAAAAAAATTCGGCCTTGTCAAAGAAAAGAGGAATTTGACAATCCATTTTGGCTAAATCTTGTCAGGGTTAATGTATATAGCAACTTTTATCAAAATATCATATATGATCTATGACCTACAACGATTTTTATGTTTTAACATTATGGGACTCGGTGTTGCCTCGGTCAATGAAAAATGACATTTGGCAAGCCCTCTCGTTTGTCTGTATCGATCTATGTATGAAAAAAAATATATCAACGTATTCCTAAGATTTCAAGATTTACGCCCATTTTCGTTAACTGACCACGGACGCCGGGATGGACGGTCGGACGGAAGCACAAATCGATTATAGGATACAGACCGGAAGACGAGGTAACAGTCGGTCGTGCAATAGTACTTATCTGTCACAGCCTTGTTCAGACGTCGTATCTATCCGATTACTCGGAGTAAAAACAGCAGGTCTCTTTCTGTATGCGGTAGTATATGTGAACAGCATCCACACAGTCTTATCTTAGTATTCTCTGTACTTTTAAATATCATCCCTGCCTTTACACTGGCCCTCATCGGGCACGCTAGTCCGGTGTAACAAGTCTTGTGCATTAAAATGCGGTATATTCTTATTTAAGTTGTATACCTGCGTGTGTCTGTTTTATTTCACATCACGAAAACCTGCCTATATAATTTTAACCCCCATAAACCCCACTTTTATATTGTAACTGGGGTTTACAGGGGTATACATTATTTTTCTTATTTCTGCTAAAAAACATAGATTGGGGTTCTCGTTAGAACCGCCTCGCCGAGGCGGTTCTAACGAGTACACACAATCTATCTTTTGAGCAGAAATATGAAAAATATCAGAATTTTTTATCTGGAAATTTTTATTTTTTGGCGGTAAAATTTTCCGTATATTTGAATAGGCGTGTTTTCGTAATGAAAAAGTCCTGTCACGAGATGCGAATGGTGAAGAATGCGCCTTTGATCAGGAGTTACTGCCTCGTAGGTACATGTATATTCGACAGTATCCAGTGATTCTGTTCATTGGCAATGAAGATCCTGATGAGACTGTGTATATGTGCAGGCTGCTCTGGGCCTACATTGTCGCCATACTTATGGTGTAAGTCACACTTTAACGCATAGCACTCTGGGTAAAATTTCAACAGAAGATGAATTTGTTTGTTTGTGTTGAGGTTTTACGGCCGTCAACCCAATGGGGTCATGTCGAGCGCGGTCAGTTTACCTAACCACACGTTTACTGGGCAGGCTTAGTCCTCTAAGCGGTTAACCAGTATTGTGCACATTCTTTCGCCAGAAACTGACAACTGCCCTTCTTGAATCAGCGGAAGGGAGAGAATGACCGTAGAAAATATTTCATGATCAATCTCTACGAAAGAATGTTGCCGACCTCGGCGGGGGTTGATTTTTTTTTTTTTTTTTTGATTTGGGTTTTACGGCCCTTTCAAGAATATTTCACTTATATCGAGCCGATCGTTCATCGAAGGTGGGCGAAAACCGGAGAACCCGGAGAAAAACCACCTGACCATCCGTAAGCAGAACTTGGCTTTCCCACATATGACCCGAGCCAGGCTCGAACCACAGCGGTGAGAAACCTAATGGATTAAGAGTCAACTCTCTTATCCACTAGGCTACGGGGGCCCGTCGGCGGGGGTTGAACCCGCGACCTCCTGGTCTCCAGTCAGACGGCGCATCCAACTGAGCCACCGAGGCCGGCTGAAGACGAATTGAAATATTTTTCTTATTTTCCCCAGAAATTAGGTTTTGACATTTCATGCAAATTGTCGCCAATGGAGAATGTCGTGTTTTGTTGTTGTTTTTTTGTTTTTGTTTTTTTTATTCGGCTTATTTAGGATCAGACTAAGAAAATTTACTTTTTGAAAGCGGTAGCTTTGTTAGGTATATGATAAATATCTGTATTGCGCATGGAAATAGTGAAGACCTAGTTTTTGACTGCAGAACGGACCAATTGTTACAATGAAAATTTATACATACTAAACGAGAGTGAAGAGAGAGAGAGAGAGAGAGAGAGAGAGAGAGAGAGAGAGAGAGAGAGAGAGAGAGAGAGAGAGAGAGAGAAGTAGATTAGTTTTCACGTAATGAAATTACTTAACCCTTAAAACACTATTCTAAATTTAAGCAGACGATATTGTATTTACTTTATTTTTGCAAGAGAATAAAGCTTGACATCTCATCATTCGCTCGGCAGATGCCTTATTTTCTTGGAAAAAATAAACAAAAATGTCGTCTCTGCATGAAGCTTTAAGGGTTAATTTCAAAAGTATATAATAAACACAGCGTTACAACAGTAACGTGATCTGATGCTCTGTATCGCATCTCGTGGATATTCCCGTATCTTTGGATCACATTCAATGAAAGCTTCTCGTGTGTTTCTCTGAGCTCTGAACATCCACCCAACAGAGCGTTTGATTACGTTGGTGTAGATTAAATTTTGCAACAACCATCATGTTCACAGAAAGAAATTATGACATTCTCACATATAGGCCTTTATCGTTTAGCACTCTGAGTATAATTTTCAGCAGACGACATTTTAAAATATTTTTCTTGTATTTCCCAGAAAACAAGGATTTGGCATTTCATGCAAATTGTCTCCATTGGAGACAATTTGCATGCCAAATCCTGTTTTTGTGGAAAAATAAGAAAAGTTTCATCAGTTTTTCGTCTGCTGAATTAGCCCAGAGAGTGGTAGAGGTTAACTAAAACGACTGCTAGTAAACCATAATAGAAAAACACACTATTTCGTCAAATAATGAATTCGTAAATGTTAAACAGTGCAAACCTGTTATATTGTTTCATAGTCAAGCTTTCATGTTATACAAAAAGACCTGTACATGCCACATTAAGAAAAAATACACCTGCATTCAGAAAATCAGCCTCCTTAATCCGGGGTGATAAAAAAACAACAGTTTATTGATATTGCTTTTGAATACTTCCTATCTGAAGGCATTTCATAGATTACGGGTAAAGTTTCAAGCGCATTTCACTACGTACTGTTCAGACAAGACTTCGCATGGCCATTGACTGATTTTTTTTTTTCAATAAAAATAAAGCTAGAAATCTTATGAGAATCGTTTGCTAGGAAATGTCAAGCCTTATGTTCTCTGTAAAAAATAATAAGAAATTAGTCTGCTGCATGGAACGAACTATAAAGTACAGTGCGCATGCGCAGATCATGTCCATAGCTTAGTCTGAGCATGCTCAGTTTGCCTACGCCGGCACACTCGTTTTGTCATATTATTACTATCATTGAAAAATGTACATTTAATATTTATGACTACAGTGAGCCCTCGTTACAACGATAGCACTTGTTCCCAATACCATCATGGAAACACGTCTATATAATTTTGACCCCCTTTAACCCCACTTTTATATAGAAAAACTGGGGTTTACAGGGGTATACATTATTTTTCTTGTATCTGCTCAAAACATAGATTGTGGGTACTCGTTAGAATCGTTTCATATTTTCGCTTCAATGGTCTGTCACGTGTGTCAGATTCTTTTCCGTAAACTGCATCGATATGTACACACGTGTAAACACTGTGTAAACACCTTACCCAAACTAACCAAATCGGGTGCACTTTGCGATCGATCGATGAATGGTTGAAAAAAGTGTTTTGTTTAAAATCCTTGCAGGGGGCAATTAAGCAGATGTTGAAAAGTATGTTCCATCCAATAGTTTAAAAAAAAATGTTTTAATTGACTGTCTGCTTAAAAGGATATCTGGGCGAATGTTATTTACACATTTACAAAATTTATGTTATGCGTAGGGTTGTTAGTTGAAATCGGATCGTACCGATCAATAAGGTAATATTTCCTATATTTATTTTCTGATATATGAAAAAGAATAAATGAATGACAGAACCATACAATTTTTTCCTTTTTAATTTTGACCGCTGCCGTTTCTTTGAAAACGACTTTTTCACTTATTCGAAACTAGCTAAAGTCCGGAACTAGCCAAATAACTACATTGGAATATTTTTTCTTATTTTTGCCAGAAAATGGGATTTGACATTTCATGCGGATTCCAATGGAGACAATTTGCATAAATGTAAAATCCTGTTTTCTCGGGAAAATGTCAATTTGTTGTCTGCTGAATTAGCTCAGAGTGGTAAAGATTAAATGAAGTGGACATCTGTTAGATTTTCTGAAACCGTTACTTTCGTCCTGAAAAAAGTAATCTTTGTCCCATGTGTGTCATGTTCGACTTTCGGTTAAGATATCCGTTGTGACGTTTTATGATAATATATTGCAATAAGGTAAGGCGTTATAGACTATACAAGAATTTTTTTATTTCAAAGTTCGATGAAATAATGTAAAGGGCAGATATTTAACATAAAAATACTGTGGTAGGTTCAACATCATCGTATCGGAGAGGTGTCATGAAACAACATCTAGTTATACAATTCTAGTCTGTACAAGAAAATAAGCACAGGGCAAGAATTATCTTCCACTCTAATATCTTATTTTGAGGTCAATCTGAGTGTAACATTTCATGAATACACACAGTGGCTTTGTAGTTACGGCTGTGCATAGATCTGATGATGTATGAGGTGCCGTTTTACTGTAAACCCCCTCTTTTTGATATCACTTAATCGATTTTGTGATATCACTAATCATTATGTGATATCACTAATTATTTTGTGTTATCACAAAATCGATTTTGTGATATCACTAATTCGATTAAGTGATATCGAAAATTCAATTCTATTTAGTGATATCACAAAATCTATCTTGTGATATCACTAATTCGATTTTGTGATATCACTAAATAGGAGTGAATTTGTGATATCACTAAACTGATTTTGTGATATCACAAATTCATATTTCTCTGTGAATTTTTGGAATAATGTAGGATCCCGAAATGATCACAGCGCATGCTTTACCACTGCGCATGCTCTTATGGAAGAATATGTCTTTTAGACAATTTGCATGAAAGATCAAATCCTGTTTTCTGGGAAAAATAAGCAAAAAAAGTCATCAATTTGTCATCTGCTAAATTAGCCGAGGGAATGGAAGTGGTTACTTTCGTACTATTTTTAGTCAATCCTTAAAATTACTGTTATATTGTGGAAGCGACAGGACGTTTTTCACCATTCATTTCGTAATTAATATCGTCTAAATCGAAAACGAGTCTTGTTGTCTTAAAGTCTAATCATAACAGCAGCAGACGGCAATTTGATATTGTTTAATTATTGTCTAGAGTAAATTAAACTTGGCATTTCATGTGACTCGTCTGACTCCACATGAAATGCCAAGTTTTATTTTCTCGAAAAATAATAACAAAAATAAAGTCGTCTGCTACAATTTTGCACAGCCTATTTTCTGCGAAAAAAAAAGAAATATTGCAAAATGACGTCTGCTGAAATTTTATCCCAGTATGCTGGGCGGCAACAAATTTATTAGGGAGTAAACATTGTATTGTTTGCGAATATAATATATTTAGTGATATCATTAATTCGATTTAGTGATATCACTAATTCGTTCATATTTACTGATATCACTAATTCGCTTTTTGATATCACTAATTTTATTTTGTGATATCACTTAATCATGTCTATACAGTGATATCACAAAATCGAATTAGTGATATCACAAAATCAATTTAGTGATATCACTAATTCGATTTTGTGATATCACAAAATAGATTTCATTTAGTGATATCACTAATTCTATTTAGTGATATCACTAAATCGATTTTGTGGCATCACTAATTCGCTTTAGTGATATCGCAAATTCATCTCTATTTAGTGATATCACTAAATTGAATTAGTGATATCACAAAACGGGGGATTTATAGTAAAACGGCATCTCATAATGATGAAGTAATAGAACAAATGAACACTATTTTAACCTGTGTATCCATCTTCGCTAGTGGCAGGGCTCGTTGATTTGGAGTTTTACGGCGCAGTCAGCACTATTAAGGTCAACTGAGCTAGTCAGTTTGCCTTACCACACTTTTTTTGTCTGGGCAGGCTTAGTCCTCTAAGTGGTTAAACGGGATTGTGCATATCCTTTTGCCAGAAAGCTAATGGCGGGGTCAAATAAAAGAACGCCAGGACCAGGATTGCTCTGTACCACAAGTGTTCTAACTCATATAAATTTTAAGCTTTTGCACCCTGTAGGCTTAAAATGCGGATGAAAACCAGTGATATTTTTTCTTTTTTTTTTTTCTTTTTTTTTCACAGAAAATTCGAGACAATTTGAATGGATCTTGTCAAGAATACATCTTGTCTACTTATATTTATAGTCAGCAGGTTAATGTTTAAGCTTTCAACTTTAGAACATCTCTAATGTGGTTGCGCAAAGCTCCAGGGCTTTTCAATGATCGATTTAATAAACAAAACGGTTTCTAAAAGTGTTCCTGAAGCTTTAAACACAGCCATCATAAGAGCTGCTTCAGTTATTCAAGATTCAGGCTAATCCCACAGTTCTCCATTATATGAAAGGTGAAATAAGGGTGTCACCAATTATAGAAAGGTCATTAGATGACTGCAGATTCAAAAATGGAAGTATAAAACAGATAAAGACTGTTTATTTTAATATCCATCTATTATAAGCTGAATGTAGCACACGTTAAAATATCTTTAGTATTTTGTCATCAGTTTTATGGGGACAGGATAGACTTTCAGGGGAGATAAATCTCTCAGATTGTTTTGCTCCTTTCTAAAATGGGGGATTCTTCAAAAGAAAAGAATCTGCTCCCATTTTTGTTTACTGAACATACTTTTTTCAGAAGAGAATACGATATACTTTTTCAAAGAGACATCTCTGTCAAATATTTTGCAACCCTCCTACAAAGAGGTCTACCCTTACCTTTTAAAGTTTGTTACCGTTTCAGAAAGGAATGGGGTATGCGTTTCAAGGGAAGCAACTCTTGTCAAATTGGTTTTGTCTTCCTTTTAAATAGGAATCTACTCTGAAAGGAGAGATTCCCTTTTAGAAGGGGGTTAGTGTACATTAAAGCAAACAGGAAGTCAAAGAGATTTTTCTCCCTTGCTTGAAAATGTGAAAAATCTACCAAAAGTGTCCTGTCCCCCTATGAGATATCCGATTATTCAAATAGTTAAAAATGTCCCGGAAATGACCTGTTTATGCTTACCGTCAGACCCTGGAAACTTGATATTGTATATGTTTGTATACATGTAAATGAATAAATAAGGTATTATTTTAACCAAACAATTACAACATAATAATACATAACATAGAGGGCTATACAGACAGATAGAAAAATGGTAGATTCTTCCTTAATATATCGAGTAACTACACCTGAATAGCCCTCACAAAGCAATCCATGCACGTATATACGTGCAAGTATACATACATACATACATACATACATACATACATACATACATACATATGAATGGATGTATGCATGCACGCATACATACATACATACATACATACATACATACATATGAATGGATACATACATACATACATACATACATATATACATACATACATACATACATACATACATACATATGAATGGATGTATGCATACATGCATACATACATACATACATACATACATACATACAATTGAATGTATGTATGTATGCATGCATGTATGCATGCATGCATGCATGCATGCATGCATACATACGCATACATACATACATGCATACATACATACATATGAATGGATGTATGCATGCATACATACGCATACATACATACATACATACATAGTAGTCTCTTAGCATAATAAATAATTATTTACAACATATATGTTCTTACATAGAGATTTTACACAACTCGTATAATGATCTGCAAGCTGCTTAAAAATTCTGCAGAGGACATTTTGAAGTAGTTTCAAATTTTTCCCAGAAATAGACATTTCATAAAAAACTGTCTACAAAGGAGACAATTTGCATGAAATTTCAAATCCTATTTCTTTCTGCAGATGACATTTTGAAATAGTTTTCAAATTTTCCCCAGGAATTGGTTTTGACATTTAATGCAAATTGTCTGCAAAGTAGACAATTTGCATGAAACTGCAATCCTATGCCCTGGGGAAACACGTCAATATCTCGTCTGCTGAAGTGGTTCAGACATAATAATTCCTTTTCTTCCCCTGAAACTGAAGCTTGCCATTACAAGCCAACGATCTCCTTACTAAACCTAAGCCATATTTCTGGGGGAAAATTAAGAAGTATCACTCATTCGTTGTCTTTTTACTTTGACAAGAAATTCTGATTCAGCCACCTGTCAAAATCTTATCATTACGAAAACACACCTATTCAAATATAGAGAAAATTTCACCTCCAAAAATTGAAAATTTTCAGATAAAAATACTCTGATTTTTTTTTCATATTTCTGCTCAAAACATTGATTGTGGGTACTCGTTAGAACCGCCTCGGAGAGGCGGTTCTAACGAGTACCCACAATCTATGTTTTAAGCAGAAATAACAAAAATAATGTATACCCCTGTAAACCCCAGTTTTACTATATAAAAGTGGGGTTTAAGGGGGGCAAAATTATATAGGTATGTTTTCGTGATGACGTATGGACTTATATGGCGAGCATTTTACCATAACCGTACATGCGCTGAATTTCAACATGTCTATTTTTACATGTCATCAACTTGTATTTATAATGTTCATTACGAAAACACGCCTATTCAAATATACTGAAAATTTCATCACCAAAAACTGAAAGTTTTCAGATACAAATTCTGATATTTTTTCTGCTCAAAACATAGATTGTGGGTACTCGTTAGAACCGCCTCACCGAGGCGGTTCCAACGAGTACCCACAATTAATTTTTTTGAGCAGAAATAAGAAAAATAATGTATATCCCTGTAAACCCCAACTATATAAAAATGGGGTTTAAGGGGGTCAAAATTATATATGCATGATTTCGTGATGATTTCCTTTGGGGTGATGGAGCCAAGTCTGATTACTCTAAAGATCGAATACTATTGTTAGGGAGTGGGGGCGTAAACAACCCCACAAATTACATTACTTATGTCTCCGATTTTCGGTTCTGTTGCGCGTTCTTTGTTTGCAAAGGCAACCTTTTAGATTTTCATTACAATAACACTGTGTTTACCACGTACCGTGAACTAAGTTGTAAAGACCTGAAGAAGCATGAAAGTCACTGTTCTTCACTGCATAATTTCAAGATAAAATCCCAGACTTCCTCATAGGTACATTACGAAAACACGCCTATTCAAATATATAGAAAATTTCACCTCCAAAAAACTGAAAATTTTCGGATAAAAATCTCTGCTATTTTTTATATTTCTGCTCAAAACATAGATTGTGGGTACTCGTTAGAACCGCCTCGGCGAGGCGGTTCTAACGAGTACCCACAATATATGTTTTTGAGCAGAAATAAGAAAAATAATGTATACCCCTGTAAACCCCAATTTTACTATATAAAAGTGGGGTTTAAGGGGGTCAAAATTATATAGTTATGTTTTCGTGATGGACGTGTCAAGTAAGAACTTAGAACTCAGAAATACGAAGTACGAAGTCGAATGTCAGAAAGTCGAAGTTGCAAATTAGAAGTTAGATTTGATCAATTGAGTTGAGGTTTTACGGCAAAGTCAATCCATGAGTGTTATGTCAAGCCAGCCATTCAGTAAAACTAACCACATTACACTGGGCAGGCTTAGTCCTCTAAGCGGTTAAGCAGTATTTGTGTACATTCTTTCGCCAGAAAGTGGTAACTGACCTTCTTGAATCAGCTGGAGAGAATAACTGTAGAAAATATTTTATGATTAATCTCCACGAAAGAATGTTGCCGGACCCGGCGGGGATCGAACCCCCGACCTCCTGATCACCAATCAGACGCGCATTCGACTGAGCCATCAAGGCCGGTCCGGAGTTGGAATTAGAAGTAGAAGGTCAAAAGTACATTCTTTTTTTTTCAACTTTTTCCCAGCAAACAGAATTCGACATTTCATGCAAATTGCCTCCAATGGAGACAATTTGCATGAAATGACGAATTCTGTTTTCTGAAGAAAACACAAAAAAAAAAAAAATAAAAAATAAAATAAAAAATAAAAACGTGTCATCAATTTGTCGTCTGCTGAACTTGCTAATAGAGTGGTAATGGTTGTACAAGGGCTGAATTTGTCTTAACGACTGGACCAACAGCCGGTCTAAACATTACTAAGGCAAAAAGTCTGACATAAATTCATACAATTACGCCATTCTAAACAAAAGTCATGTTTAATTAGAATTAAAGAAAATTTCTAAGTTCTTAATGTTAACCCTTGGTATTCTGTCGCCATGTTTCGTCAACCCGCAGGCCTCCAGGTCAAGTGACGTCACTCTCTCCCCCTCGACTATCTAGCGAGCCATCGATTTTCAGGTTTGAAGTTTCGAATAGGAATCTGAAAAACATAAGACAAAAAAAGGAGTCGGTTAACCCTTAAAGCGCTAATGACAACTGCAGCAGACATTTTATTTCTTATATTTTTTTTTTTTTTTTTTCTTGTTTTGTTTTGTTTTGTTTTAAGGCTTGATATTGATAGTTCATATGAGTCGTCTGTCTAGCGGACGATTCACATGAAATTTCAAGTCTTATTTTCTCTGAAAAACAATTAAAAATTAAATGTCGCCTGCTATGATTTTGCTTAGGGCTTTAAGGGTTAAGACTGAGATTAAACGAAAGGTAAGAGTATATCAATATCAACATGGATTTCAACAGGACGCTTCAAAGGCATATATTTAACCCTGGTCTTGCAGAACCCTGATATGCCCTGCGTTTGCAAACAGCGTAGATCCAGGTCAGTTGGCTTCTGAAGAAGCAACTGATCTGGATCTGCACTGTTTGCCATTAAGTATGTGGATTTATAGAAACAACCTGGATCAAACAATCTGATTGGCTGAAAATTATAAATGGGTGTGGCATCTTAATTTATTCACCATGACAAGGGTTAACTCATCAACTCTGTAGAATTGTTTTTCTCCTTTCTAAAAAAGGGTCCGCTCGGAAAGGAAAACATCACGAAAACATGCCAATATAATTTGACCCCCTTAAACCCCACTTTCATATAGTAAAACTGGGGTTTACAGGGGTATACATTATTTTTCTTATTTCTGCTCAAAAACATAGATTGTGTGTACTCGTTAGAACCGCCTCAGCGAGGCTGTTCTAACGAGTACCCACAACCTACATTTTGAGCAGAAATATGAAAAAAATCAAAATTTTTTATCTGAAAATTTTCATTTTTCGGTGGTAAAATTTTCAGTATATATATAATATTTGAATATGCATGTTTTCGTAATGAACTGGCTCCCCTTTACAGCTTTTAGATGAGAGTTCTTTTAACAAAATTCAGTCTAAAACTAACTGTAATATTTTTTCTTATTTATCAATAAAAACATATGTTGTGGGTACTCATTAAAAGTGCGCCTCCCGAGGCGCTTTTAATGGGTACTCACAACATATGTTTCTATTGAGAAATAAGAAAATTATCATGTGGCTACTTCCTCTTACGACTGCACAACTAATAACCTAATATAATAAAAACTATATAACTAATAATCAGTCTAATAATTCATTACGTAAACACGCCTATTCAAATATATAGAAAATGTATCCTCCAAAAATTTAAAATTTTCAGATAAAAAGAACTGTGATATTTTTCATATTTCTGCTCAAAACATAGATTGTGGGTACTCGTTAGAACCGCCTCGGCGAGGCGGTTCTAACGAGTACCCACAATCCATGTTTTGAGCAGAAATAAGAAAAATAACTTGTACCCCTGCAAACCCCAGTTTTACTATATAAAAGTGGGGTTTAAGGGGGTCAAAATTATATAGGTATGTTTTCGTGATGTAGTTTTTTAAAGTAATTTCAGACATATATTAACCCAAATAATTACTTCTGAAATAGTCTTGTGAACAAGAGTAAAAAGGAAATTCCATGCTTAAATGAAAGTTCTCAATCCTGAAATTAGGATTAATCCTGAAGTTTCCCATCCCTGTTTTAAGAAGTGATCTGATATGCAGGAAAGCAAACAGCAGGCCACTAAAAGTGTCTCCCCAGTACAATATGACTAACCAGAGGACCAATGGTCCTAAACCACTCACCTGAGTGCTGATCGTTTTTTTCTTTTTTTTTGTTTTTTTTTTTTTTTTTTTTTTAAATGAATTTAAATATCATTATAGAAGACTGTCCCATGGACCGTTAGTATGCTTATTGGAAGCCAGGCTTATGTTATGGGGCTTTATGTCCCTCCTTAGGATCATAAATCCAGGGGCTTGTACCATGAGTTTATTTGCTGATTATGTTAAATTCTGTGCTAAGTTCGAAGGTCAAGGAGTGACCATGACCTTTGATACTCATGTAGCCTTATTTACTCATTTAGTTGACTGCAAATACAAAATATAAGTTCACAGGCAACAATAGTTTCCAAGAAAATAACAATTTCCACGTTTTCCCATACAAAAGCATATGCGACCAAATTTGACCTTGATGTAAACTGGATCAAGGTCAAGCCAGTCATCATTTGAATAAACTACGATGGGCCCCGAGACCCCAATACTACATACTAAGTTTCAAGACAATCAGTACCTTGGTTTCGGAGAAGAAGGTTTATTAAATGATTTTATCATATATGGACTGGGCAGCAATATTTGTCATGTGATTAAAATTATATTTATTAATTTTTATTTCCTTGTTCCTAAAAGCTTTCCTGTGAAATTTGGTTACAAATGGCCCAGTGGTTTCTGATAAAAACAAGATTTAATTTTCATATCTGAATGACGTTGGGCCAATGTCAAGGAATGGAGTTCATCTTGAATACTCATGTAGTTTCACTTACTTATTTAGCTAGCTGAAGTTCACCTACCTTGGAAGCACATTGTAAAGAGTCGTCCACATTGATGATGAAGTCAATGCCAGGATTGCCAAAGCTAGTGCAGCATTTGGGCGATTACATGGTAGTGTTTGGGACCGAAGTGGAATCAGGACTGACACAAAGCTGAATGTCTACAAACCTCTGGTGCTACCAACACTATTGCATACATGCAAAACAAGGACAGTTTACCAACGGCACGCCAAAAGACTGAACCACTTCCATAAAAGCTGCCTTAGAAAACTTTTAAAGATTAAGTGGCAAGACAGGATTCCAGACACAGAAGTCCTGAAAACGGCAGGGATGCAGAGTGTACATACTCTTCTGAAACTGGCACAGTTAAGATGGACAGGCCATGTTATCAGGATGCCTGAGAACATTTGTCAAAGAAAATCCTCTATGGAGAACTAGAAATGGGCAAACGCTCCCATGGTCATCAGAAGAAGCGATACAAAGACACCCTCAAAGCCTCCCTTAAGGATTTCAACATACCAACAGTCATGGGAACAAATTGCACAGGACCGAGCAAAGTGGCAAGGCCTCATCAGAAGAGGTGCTAGCGAATATGAGGCAAAGAGAATCAGCGAAGCCGAGCAGAAACGTGCACAGCGCAAAGCCAGAGCTAAGGCATCACCAACAGAGCTGTCTTGCTTTGACCTCTGTTGTTCTATCTGCAGAAGACGGTTTGGAGCTAGAATTGGTCTAATCAGCCATCTTATAACACACAAACAGTAGCATTTCTCGCATGTGATTAAGATTGGTCATTGTCAGTAATTAGCTACCTGCATCTACAAATTTTCAGATCACTGGCTGGAACAGTTTCTGAAAATACACAGTTTTGACTTTTTACCATACAAAAGCCTATGCGGCCAAAGGTGACCTTGGCCCAAAATAGGCCAAGGGCATCAAGGGGTCATCATTTGAATAACCTATGATTGGCCTGAGTCCTCAATGCTACATACCAAGTTTCATGATAATCGGCCCACTGGTTCCTAAGTAGAACATTTTAAAAGGGTTTTGACCTTATATGGGCATGGCGGCCATATTGGTCATGTGATCAAACTAATTTTAAATAATTTTCATTTTCTTGTTCTAAAAATAATTCATATGAAATTTTGTTACAAATGCCCCAATAGTTTTTGAGAAAAAAAAACAAGCTTTAATTTTCAAACCTAAATGACCTTGAGCCAAGGTCAAGAAATGACATTCATCTTGAATACTCATGTAGTTTCATTTACTCATTAAGCTCACTTCATCTACCAATTTTGCAGACCACAGGCTGCAATAGTTTCTGAAAAATTCGAGGTTTCTCCCATACAAAAGTCTATGCGAACAAATTTGACCGTGGCCTAAAATAGGTCGAGGTCATCCAAGTGTTATCATTTGAGTAAATTATGATTGGCTCAAGCCCCTAATGATACATACTAAATTTCATGACAATCGGTTTACACGTTCGGGAGAAGAAGATTTTTGAAGGGTTTTTACTTTATATGGCAATGCGGCAATATTGGTAATGTGACCAAACTTATATCAATTACTTTTCCTTTCCTTGTTCCAAAAAAAAAAAAAAAACGTTCAAATGAAATTTGGTTACAAATGGCCTGGTAGTTTCTGAGAAAAGCAAGTTATTATTTCATATCTGAATGACCTTGGTCAAGGTTAAAGAATGACATTGACCTTGAATACTAATGTAGATTCATTTATTCATTTAGTTCACTGCATCTTCCAATTTTCAGACCACAGGCTACACTAATTTCTGAAAAATACAAGTTTTTTACTTTTTCCCATACAAAAGTTTATGCGAACAAATTTAACCTTGGCCTAAAATAGGTCGAGGTCATCCAAGTGTCATCATTTGAACAAATTATGATTGGCTCGAGTCCATACATACATACCAAGTCTCATGACAATTGGCCTACTGGTTCGGGAGAAGATTTTTGAAGGGTTTGTATCTTATATGGGCACGGCGGCCATTTTGGTCATGTGACCCAAACTTTTGCACTCCCACTCAATAAATTAATCCAAATCACCCCTTACTATGCAACATTTAATCAGGGCGTTCATAGTCCACCAACATAATCACATAATAAGGTTGAAAGCTTAAACTGATGACAAGGGCCAGGATGAGCAAGAAGATCTAAAGGCTTAGCACTGGATAAAAAAATCAGCAGACGAGATTTTGGCATACTTTTCTTATTTTCCCAGAAAACAGACTTTTGCCTTTTATGCAAACTGTTTGTAGGAAAGGTCAAAGTCTACTTTGTGGCAAAATTAAGAAAAATATTAATTTGTCGTCTGTTGAATTTGCCGAGAAAGTATTAAAGGTTAACATGCACATTTCACGAATGCTCGAGGACAAATTTTGTACCACGGATTGTTACAATTTCATTAATCTTGCATTACCATTTGTAAGAGACCTTTTAATCTGAGAACTAAACCAGAGAGTATGCCTATAAGACTGAATACCGGAGGAATTGTTAAGAAGGTGTATCTGGTAATAATTCTGGGATAATTTAGCTTTTTTTTTTAAAGATTGATTGATTGTGTTTGGGTTTGGGTTTAACGACACGTCAACCCTTGTGGGTCATGTTGTGTCATCTCCCACAGAAAGGGAGAAGACAGCTAGAAGAGATAGTAGAGGAGATGAAAGCGAGGGATAGGGGAGAAAGGCAAATGAATGACAGTGAAGAAACAGAAGAAATAAAAACATTCCCCCTCTACCCTTACCTGCTGCAAGGATAGCAGGCCTTGCCCAGCTGTAAGTCAGTATCAGTTGGACGCCCCCCCCCCCCCCCCCCCCCGGTGATGTAAGATACCTGACACCTTTGCCTCACCCAACCACCTCGTAAATAAAATCTAAAGAGATTACCTTAGAACACGGGCAATATCTATTTACTACCTGTTGATGTATCTAAAAGATGCTGGATGAGTGGCTAACAGCGAAGAACCTGATCAGACGCTATGTTTTGTGCCGTAAAAAAACAATATCTTTTATTTGTCTGGCCGTATACCTTGAGTAAATACAGTAAGAGAGTAAGCAAAAGGCATTTTGCTGTATAATTTTAAAGCAGATCTGATGAACCTATAACAAATTGATTATACTTTTCCCAGGAAATAGGCATATGCATTGCATAAAATGTTGAAGCATATTTTCTGTAGAAAAGAAAATATATTTCAAAATCTCGTCTGCTGAATTTTTTAACCCGGCTTGCTAAGCGTTAATGTAGAGGATTTAAGTTGGTTTGGAGTTTAACGACCCGGTCAACACTATTAGTGTTTTGTCGAGCTAGTCAATTTACCTAACCACTGTTTCCTGGCCAGCAAGCTTGTATCCAGGGTGAAGTTGGCTAGCTGTAAAAGTGCTTTAAACACCCCCCCCCCCCCCGACACACACACTCACACAGTGGTTTACTCTACTGACCGTTCTAAGGCGGTGCTCCCGGTGTTAGTCTTACTCTTTGTTGCTTTGTGGTTTATTCTACGAGGCGATTTGTTGTATGTCTTACCTTGTGTTATTTTGTTCTTGTGTTTTCAGTCCTTTTAGTATTGCGATTATCTCGCTTGGGGAAGAGAGTTTGTTTTTTTGTGTTGAGGTTTTACGGCCCAGTCAACCCAATGGGGTCATGTCGAGCGCGGTCAATTTACCTAACCACACGTTTACTGGGCAGGCATAGTCCTCTAAGCGGTTAACCAGTATTGTGCACATTCTTTCACCAGAAACTGACAACTGGCCTTCCTGAATCAGCAGAAGGGAGAGAATGACCGTAGAAAATATTTCACCATCAATCTCTACGAAAGAATGTTGCCGACCTCGGCAGGGGTTGAACCCGCGACCTCATGGTCTCCAGTTGGACGGCGCATCCGAGCCACCGAGGCCGGCTGCATGCGGAAGAGAGAGCTAATCTTAGTGCTTTTCGTACGTTTCTTCGATTTGTGCTTGTTTGGTTTTGTCGGTTTCCTCTTCCTCTTGGTGTCTGGGAAGGGCTGCGGTTTGTGATTGTGGCACTCCCTGGACTTTTCTCTTACCTTTTTTGTATATAAGCAATAAACCAGTTCAGTGGACATTCATTTGCTAGAAAGTGACAACTGCCCTTCTTGAAGAAGTGGAACAGAGAGAATAACCGTAGAAAATATTTCATGATCAATCTCCACTACAGAATTTTGCCGACCCGGCGGGGTCGAACCCGCAACCTCCTGGTCACCAGTCTGACGCACATCCAACTAAGCCACCAAGGCTGGCACATGTTTATGTATCTAAAAACTGCCGGATGAAAGGCAAACAGAGTAGATCCTGGTCAGACGCCGCATTCTGTGTTTGCTCAGGCCAGTCTGAGTAATCACTTACTGTTTCATTAGCTGAGAGTTTTCTGCTAGAAGTCGATTAAGACTGCTACTGTCATTCTGCAAGGACGCCAATCTGAAATTAAAAATCAACAGTGATATGCCTGGTTTTGTCTTAACCTTTACCACTCTCTTGGCAAATTCAGCAGACGACAAATTGATGCTATTTTTTAATTTTCCCAGAAAACAGGATTTTGATATTTCATGCAAAGTGTCTCCAATGTATCCATGAAATATCAAATCCTGTTTCCTGGGAAAAATAAGAAAAGTATTTGAAAACGTCGTCTTCTGAAAATTTTACACAGAGTGCTAAGCATTTAAAGAGTCCGGCTGCCTAACGTAAACTATGTATGATAATTTGATTTAACCCTTAAAGCGCCAATCACGCCTGCAGCATACATTTTGTTTTAATAATATCGCTCACCTGAGTACCAGACACGTTGAATCAATTGGCATTTCAATGTATATTTCATGTGAGATTATTCACATGAAATGTCAAGACTTAAATTCTCTGGAAAATAAAAAATAGACTGTTCTCTGCTACAAAGTTTGCTCAGTGCTTAAAGTGTTAACTTTAAAAGACGGACACTTAGCATTCTTTTTGTTTTCTCTGTGCTTGTGTCTTTTTGCTCATGTATTTTCCCCTCAAAGTTATTTTTGATATTAAAATCAATGGACTTCATTTGCTGCATGCAGTCTGCAAGTGTATGTTTACAGCGTTGGGTTTCTGTAATTAATCTAAAAAGTAAACAAGGCGCTTAAGTATTGCAAGGCAATACAATATCCTCTTCTGGTATGTTTTAACTGACCAGCAAACAAATGAAAACAGGAATTTCAAAAGTAGATGGCCGTATGCCCCTGGTCTCAACCCCCATATTTCAGAACACATACTGCAACAAATCAGCAGCAAAAAAGACAATAAATAAATTAAATTAGACAAAAAACTATCTACTATTTTCAATAACCCCAAAGCATTTCCATTTATCCATATCTTTAGTTGCAGAGTCGTGGAACGATTTTAGCTGTTTTTAATTTAAAGTCACCCCAACGCTTCCTATCAAGTTTCGAGTTATTTGGTCTTTCCGTTCCGGAGAGGTTCAAAGTAGATTTTCAAGATGGCCGCCGTGGTGGCCATCTTGGATTTCCAATCAGAACAATTCTAGCTCTTTTGATCTACAAGTCACCCCAATACTTCTTACCAAGTTTCGAATCAAATGTCTTTTCAGTTCAGGAGAACTAGTTCAAACAAATTTTCAAGATGGCCACCATCTTGGATTTCCCATCAGAAAGATTTAGCTATGTTTGATCTAAATGTCACCCCGATACTTCTTACAAAGTTTCGAGTCAACTGGTCTTTCGGTTCACGAGAAGAAATTCAAAAAACATTTTCAAGATGGCAGCCGCATATATTTGTCTTACTTTGTGTAGAAAACAGAATTCGACATTTCAAATAAATTGTCCCAATTTACATGAAATGTCAATCCTGACATGTTTTTGTAAATCGTCTCCGATGCTCGCCATTCACATTAAAAGTAAAAGGCTAGTGTATCAATAAAATATGAAAAAAGTTATCTGCTTTTAATCAACCCATTCAGTCCTGTAGACCAGGACAGCTACTTGTGCAAACAGTGTAGACTTAGATGCGACGGCTCATAATGAGCCGTCTCATCAAGATCTACATTGTTTGCCACTCGGTTCTTGATTTACAGCTGTCACCTTTTTGGCAGCAATGTATGTGTTCTAATGCAAAAATGGAAGAGTCTGCTTTAGAAACAGAGGGTTGACAGGGTTAAGGTAGGCTCTTTAAACGTTAAACAGAATACTAAATACAAACTTACTCTTGATTAAGCTGGTCCAGCAGTTCAGTTCGGGCTCTTTTGGGTATCGAACACGTGTCCATCTTCGACGACTGCCCAACCCCACTTCGTGACGGCAATGAACTGGCACCTGGGCCAAACTCTGGTCGTGTTTTCTCCACATAAGCACTTCTGCTTGTTTGTATTCCAAAGTCCGGACTTTGTTTGTGAGACATGGTACAACTTGTTGTGCCAGTATTTATACCGTGTTCTCTTAGAGAGTTTTTAATTTCTTTCCCATCTGGTGGGATGGAACCACGTAAAAGTCCTTCGGATTTTGAAACAAAACCAGAACCTTGAGCCAATGTCTCTCTCAAAATGTTAGTTATTTTGTCAACCATGCGCTTGCATTTCTGCTCCTCCTTAAATTGGAAAACAAAAGTAAGATACACCTACTGGAGTCAGACAGCACTACCTACAACGGAATATTTGAGCCGTAACATGAGAAAACATACCTTCTGACATGTGCACCCAATGAAGACTCAAATCAGCCTGCGCATCCGCAAAGTCTGATCAGTCTCCATTGTCAGCACGAAGAGACTTGCCATTATGAAAACACGCCTATTCAAATATGTAGAAATTTTCACCTCCAAAAAACTGAAAATTTTCAAATAAAAAAAATCTCTGATATTTTTTCATATTTCTGCTCAAAATATAGATTGTAGGTACTCGTTAGAACCGCCTCGGCGAGGCGGTTCTAACGAGTACACACTATCTATGTTTTTGAGCAGATATAAGAAAAATAAAGTATACCCCTGTAAACCCCCGTTTTACTATATAAAGTGGGGTTAAAGGGGGTCTAAATTATATAGGCATGTTTTCGTGATGATTCTTGATTATCCAAAATGCAGCCAATAAGATTCTGATCAGACTGCACGAATGCGCAGGTTGATCTAAATCTTAGTTGGGCGCACATGTCTGAAGGTACGTTTTCTGACGTTACGGCTTGTTTGTTTATACCTTTGCCTGCACTACCTAACCTCCGAAAAAGATAAAGATAAATTACATGTAATTAACCCTTAAAGCGCCAATCACAACAATTGTCGTCTGCTTTGTCTTCTGCCGGTTACTTTAAAAGTCATTGTTGCAAACAGTGTGGACCCAGATCAGACTGCTCTTTTAGGAGCAGTCTGATCTGGGTCCACACTGTTTGCCTATATGCAAAATGTAAGTTTAAAAAGTTTGCAAGAAGATGCAGCAGACGACATAAGCAGACGACATTTTCAGATGCAGATTTTCTTGGCGCTTTAAGGGTTAAGTCTGGAAACACTGTAATTGTATAAATGTTCGCGGTGTATTAATGTTCGCGAATTTCGCAGTCAGCATTAATCCGCAAACTTTTATACACGCGAGCCATATATTTTTGTATAGTAATATTTTGGCCAATTTAAAAATCCGCGAATTTTAATAACAATCGAATTGTCTAAAATTATAAAATCTCGAGTATTTATCATAGCAGACATTTATACAATTACAGTACTACTTGCCCATCGTGGTCCATCTTGTGGTTTTCGTTTGCTCTGCATTCAGACTGCCATAGAGCCCCTGCCCCTGTTTTTGTTCCATAACAGTTTTCTAATCATTTGTTTCTTACTGTGACGTTTCATTGATGAAGTAGAGGACCCTATGCGGATTGAACACATTGCTGCAAATTTGAGCGGCGTCAAATGTCAGGCTAGGTTTCGATGAGTAAAACTAGAGTAAGCCCTCAGCCACCCAGCTATCCACACCCCAGCATCACGAAAACACGCCCATATAATTTTGAGCCCCCTTAAACCCCACTTTTATACAGTAAAACTGGGGTTTACAGGGGTATATATTAGTTTTCTTATTTCTACTTAAAAACAAAGATTGTGGGTACTCGTTAGAACCGCCTCGCCGAGGCGGTTCTAACGAGTACCCACAATCTACGTTTAGAGCAGAGATATTAAAACTACTAGAGTTTTTCATCTGAAATTTTCGTGTTTTTTTTGTGGTAAAATTCTTAATATATTTGAATAGGCTTGTTTTCGTAACGAGTATTTGATTCTGCTGAACGTTCGAAATACGATTCTTCTTTTGCAGTTCGTTTTTGTTCACAATCGAGCCATGATATACAAACGCCAAAATTTCTTTGAGGTAGTTGTTTACGTAATTATCATTGACCAATGTAATCAAACCGCGCGTTAGATATAAACCCGGTTACGCCTATTTACAGTTGCGCTATTCTAGTCACTGTAACATCAGAGTGCTGTTGATAGAGGGTTATCTGTAAAACCCGGACCGGGACATTGGCAAATAGTGCAGACCCAGACGAGACGCTGCGTTTTGTGGCGTCTGATCAGGGTCGGCACTGTTTGTTAAATTACAGGAAGTAAAAGGTTAAATGAAAGTCTGAAGGCCCCCGTTCAGGACAAATTTCCAATCCTACACTAGAGACAATCTACCCATTAATGCTGTCAGCGTTTTGATTGTTTGTATGTAGGTTTCTGCAACTGTGCCACTGCGTCTTGTCATTGTACTTCCTTTCTCAAGTGCGGATCCAGAGTGGGGTCGAGGGTTTCAGTCAGTCCCAACCGTTTTGACTCAAAAGTTCGGTATGTGCACCGTATTTACTCTAAATTATTCACACGACTTTTTTACCTTGTACTTTTAAAATTTCAGCAAGCCCATTTTGCTACCTAAGAACGTGTCTAAAATTGCTGGATAAGTGGGAAACAGTATAAACCCTGATCAGCGCCTCGACTGTGGCGTCTGATCTGGTCTTACAGTGTTTGCTCAGTCTTTTCTATTCCAATATTTAGGGTAAATGTATCTATTCGACCCCCCTATTAACTAATCTTGGATCCGCCCTTGTCTCTTCTTCTTTCCGTATCTCAGTAAGGCTGTGCGTCGTCACTTTGGCTTTACCTGGATAAAGACATTTGAGCCAGCGCATGGCATCCGCCCAGTCTGATCAGAGTCTTCGCTGTGCGCTCAATGGGTAGCTAAGGACCCAAGCTTTCTTCGTGCGGACAGCGAAGACTGATCAGACTGGGCGGATGTCCAGGTTTCTGGGTCTTCACTGGGCGCATTTGCCATTTTGTAGGTTTTGTCCTGCGCTGGCTTTTATATATTTTTGCAACAGAAATATCATCTTGGAGCGGTGAACACCAGAAACGTCTAGACAGTGGGCGTCCAATCCTTGCCCACAGTCCTGATAGAACCCTAGTTATAGATGCGTGTACATGCATGTGTTCGATTCGCGTAGGGGTTCCCCAACTCATTAGTGGATCAACATTGAAAAGAATATTTAAATAAATTTATTAACACTACGATGAAACAAAGATGAAGGCGCGACTACAAACTGACATTCAGAGTAAAGAAAACCACTAGTGGAAAAAGGGTTAGCTCGACCACAGATGAGTAAGTGGGAAGCTATTTTTTAGAACTGAGACGTCATTTAGTCTATGGTCCGAACCCACTGTCGAGCAAATAAAGAGGAAGAAAGGTTGTTAAATTGATTGTGTTAACCACTAAACATGCAATCTATCGCACAGCAGCCATATTATATCCTACATTTTTATACAGTTGACTCTCGCTATCTCGACTCGCTTATCTCGAAAAACCGCTTATTTCGAAGTGAAAATCTGGTCCCTGCCTAAATAAGAAATTCTAATAACATATAAAAACATTGTGGAAAAGAGGAGAAATTGCTCCTGAGGAGTAATTTCTCCTCTTTTCCACAATATTTTCAATATATCTTGTAACTTCAAGAGTCCAATTACACATATATTTGTTAAATGTAGTTAATCGAATTAGTTTTTCCTCAATTCTACAAATCTGATATGTCGAAGTATGGCTATCTCGAAGTATTTCAGAGAGTCCCTTGGAATTTGAGATAACGAAAGTCGACTGTATTTGGGTCCGATCGCAGTTTGGCATGTTCGACATACACAAGTTAACTCATCATGTATATGTAACGAATCATGGGTGTAACCAAAATATGGTGGTTACCTAAACGCTTTGCGTTTGTTCTTATGCAGTAATGCAAGCTTTTCTGTAGTTTTTCACAGCAAGCCAAAGGCAAAAGCTATTGAGACGGCGTCTGGCCAAGAAGAGAGTGTGTTGACAGGGCAACCGGGAGAATGGGTTTGGCTACCCGACATAATGAAGTAAGTTATGATACTCTTGACCCACAGATATATGTGGCCCCTAATAAATTCAAATTATCGATTTATAATCGTTTGGAATTTTTCTGAAATATCAGAATTCATGCTTTATATGAACTTGGTTCAACTGTTGGTTTTTATTTACTCTGGCATACAGTAGAATTAGCCATGAGTACTCGTGTTTGTTTATTATAGTGATTAATTTGATTTTTGTGTTTTCGCTTTGATGCATTGACTGAGTTGGGAGCCTTTATGCGAACCGAATTTTTATGTGTTTCTGTATTAAGAGTAGCATCGGGACCCAGGGTGAAGTTAGTAAGCTGTAAAAGTGCTTTAAACCCCCGGTGGTTTACTCTACTGACCGTTCTAAGGCGGTGGTCCCGGTGTTAGTCTTACTCTTTGTTGCTTTGTGGTTTATTCTACGAGGCGATTTGTTATATGTCTTTCCGTGTGTCATTTTGTTCTTGTGTTTTTCAGTCCTTTTAGTATTGCGATTATCTCGCTTGGGGAAGAGAGAGCTAATCTTAGTGCTTTTCGTACGTTTGTTCGATTTGTGCTTGTTTGGATTTGTAAGTTTCGCTTCTTCTCCTGAACTGGAAGGGCTGCGTTTGGATTTGTCGGTTTCCTCTTCCTCTTAGGGTCTGGGAAGGGCTGCGGTTTGTGATTGTGGCACCCCCTGGACTTTTCTCTTACCTTTTTTATAATTCTTGAAGTCTTGGTAACCAGTAAAGCCAAGGAATTTGCACCTCTGGTGCTCCTGAGATGGTAAATCAAAAGCAAATACAAATACCATAACTATTTGCATTCTAGGTAAAATATTCATCAGATAACATATCAAAATATGTTTCTTATTTTTCCTAGAAAACAGGATCTGACGTATCGGAGACAATTTGCATAAAGCATCAGATCTTATTTTCTCGGAAAAATTGCATCAGTTTGTCGTCTGCTGAATTTGTCCAAAGCATGGTAAGTGTTATGCTAGCAACCTTACTTGCGACGGTAAATTTGCTTTACAAATTTATTAATGCGCGTTTCTTTTCTTCCTAAACAGAATACAAAGGCAACATTTGTCTTAGTCATATGGCACTATCCACTTTATTACTTTTGTTTTGTCTTCTCATCATAAGTTTTTATGGAGAGGGATGGATACATTTTCAGGATAGGTAACACTATCAAAAGGTTTTTCTCCTTTCTGAAAATAGTCTTCTCTAACATAAAACAATCAGCTCACAACAGAAGCAATTCCCTGCCTTCTAGAGTAGAATTTTTGGAAAGGGGTAGCTAGGCAGGAAAGTAAACAGAACGTCAAAAAAGTTTTCCCTCTTGTTAAATAATGACAATGCGGCATATCATCCAATCTTTATTTAGTCCCCTTAACGTATCTATAACCGTGGTCGTCCGCATATTATACGTAGAAAACCTCCAGTAAAAAGCTTTCACGATCTATAACCGTGGTCGTCCGCATACTATACGCAGAAAACCTCAGTAAAAAGCTTTCACGAAAGCTAACTCGTTAAACCTATGGCGAATGTAAACTTAACAATGGCGGAAAAACAGCCAATCTTTATCTCAAGTAAAACGCTTGTTGGGGGGGGGGGAGGGGGGGGAGTGCGTATGCAGCCTCGCAAACTACAGTGTTGCATATGAAGAGACTCAATCTAACCGAGTCTGGGATTTTCGTGATTTTATGTGTTTTTTTGGTTCCAAAGGCAATCCTTTTTTACTTTTATTTGACAATGAAGAAACAACAGCCAAACTTTATCTAGACCCTTAATCTATCTATAACCGTGGGCGTCCGCATACTATACGCAGAAAGCCTCAAGTAAAAAGCTTTCACGAAAGCTAACCCTCGGTTAATCTATGACGAATGTAAACTTGACAATGCGGAAAAACAGACAATCTTTATCTAGTAACCGTTATCTATCTATAACCGTGGTCGCCCGCATACTATATGCAGAAAACCTCAAGAAATAAGCTTTCACGAAAGCTAACTCTGTTAATCTATGGCGAATGTAAGCTTGACAACGGCGGAACAACTGTCAATTTTTTTCCAGTCCCCTTAATCTATCTATAATTGTGGTCGTCCACATACCATACGCAAAAAAACTCAAGGAATAAGCTTTCACGAAAGCCAAATCTCGGTTAATCTATGGGGAATGTAAACAGTGAGTTCTTTGATTTATGAACTTTAAATGGAGAAGAGATTACCGTAATGGTGATGTTCACTGGCAAACAAATTCCATTTCCTGCACCTTCCAGGGACGCTGTATTTAACAAACAAAGGCTACACATTTGTGATTTGTGATTACATTTTTCGAACGAAAGGAGCTATATAACACCTACTATCAAGCCTCTTTAAAGGCTTCAAAGGACACACCCGTTCACAGATTCACACAAATTGGCGTATTTAAGAGTATAAACAAAAACATCACCTCTCCAATCCTGTCACTCAGCTGCTGTGAACATGTGATTACGGAGGTCATGTTCTGTTCAACTTTCTTTGTACGAGCAAGATGTTTGGTCAAAATGCTGAAATGAAAAAGTTGGTCAGTAGATAGTTATAAAATCATCTTGTCAGGAAAATGCATTCTAAACAATAAATTCGCTGTTTTAGGACACACATACTTGCCATCACGAAAACAAGCCTATATTATTTTACCCCCCTTAAACCCCCTTTTTATATAGTAAAACTGGGGTTTACAGGGGTATACATTATTTTTTATTTCTGCTCAAAAACATAGATTGTGTGTACTCGTTAGAGCCGCCTCGTTGAGGCGGTTCGAACGAGTACCCACAATCTATGTTTTGAGCAGAAATATGAAAACTATCAGAAGTTTTTAGCTGAAAATTTTCATTTTTTGGTGGTAAAATTTTCAGTATATTTGAATAGGCATGTTTTCGTAATACATTTCCTTTGGGATCACTGAGCCATTCTGGTTACTTGCAAAATCAAATACCGCTTAAACCAGTGCTAGGGTGGGGCGTATACAGCCTTGCAAACTACATTGTTGTATATGCAGAGACTTAATAAAACCCAGTCTCCATTTCTTTGGTGTGGTCTGTTTTTCCAAAGGCAACCTTTTAGAATTTAATTACGAAAACACGCCTATTCAAATATATAGACAATTTCTCCCCTGAAAACTGAAAATTTTCAGATAAAAAAACTCTGATATTTTTCATATTACTGCTCAAAACATAGATTATGGGTACTCGTTAGAACCGCCTCGCCGAGGCGGTTCTAACGGGTACCCACAATCTATGTTTTTGAGCAGAAATAAGAAAAATAATGTATACCCCTGCGAACCCCTGTTTTACTATATAAAAGTGGGGTTTGAGGGGGTTAAATTTGTATAGGTATGTTTTCGTGATGGACAAGTGCGCCCTGCGAAAATGCAAGAACTGCATTCCTGCAATCTGATCATAATCTGCCCTGGGCACAGACTACAATGGGTTAGAGTAATAAAATGATACTATAGCAACTGCAAAGACAAGACTGATATTTTTAAAACTAGGCTCTTGACCGATTAGTTTCAGACAATAGATATATGAAGCAAGATAATCTATAAAATTTCAAACGGCCACAGTAAAAGGACAACTACAATAAAACTATGATACAATTTCAACAGAGTACCATTTGCATATCGTTGTGCTATCGTAAAACAATATTCATAATTTCAAACCAGTTATAAAGCTAAACCACAGAGGAATCGCGACCACAAGATCTTATACATTCAGGGTAAAAGATGACTGGCTCAAACATCCAAAACTATAAACACTTCTTCATACCACAGGATCACAGAAAGACAATCTGCAAGATTTCAAATAAATCTAATAAAAGCTGCTGAATGAGTTACAACAACATAGTCTAAGTCAGCAATGACCATTATTCTAACCACAAATAGTAGGGTCAAAATTCCAAACCCAGAAGAATTTCTTATTATCACAGGCGATAATCTTCCAGGGTTCAACAGAATTTGATGAAAGGTGTAGGAACAGTAATGGCCACAACATCTCGAAAAGGCCTAACGGACAGCTGTAAGGACGTCCAGGTGGATGGATGAAAGCACATAAGTGGTCATTTCTATAGTCTCCTGTCTGCCAACTTCCGCCTAAGACGGATGCCAAGTGCAGAAAACAATGTAGGTAGATACTGATAAATTTTACTTCTAAGCACGAAAATAGGGTTGAGTATGATTAGCAGTCCGAATCATTAAGACCTGTGGACCGTGAACCAGTCTGCAAAGGACCAAAAAGGTATTTTCTGCAGACCATTTACCTTGCAGACCGAAGAAAGTGTAAACAGATTATAAATGTGTAGAATGTGTTAATCAGAAATATCAGTTAGGTTGTCAATATTGGCCATAGCCAGACAAGTTACTTTAAAAAAAACAAACTATATTATTAATGACAATATTACAGTCTTAAGCCACACTGGGTGCAAAGTTGAGGACTTGCTTCTTCAGCCAGAAATCAAAGCTGCAATTCAAGAGGTATTAGTAAGTACTTTAGAAAAGTTTTATTATACCTCAAGCCTTCTCTGGCCGGCCAATGTCTTCATGCATGCATTTTATTTTTTATTTTACATCAGTAAACTCAGTTATTGTCAGAGAATACTCGGGCCAATTGCATAATTATCTTGAAATTGGGACATTCTTAAGTTGCATTAATTGTTGTGCATTAATTGTATACGTAACCATTGTGATGCCAACCTATAGTAAATATATGATAAATATATGAATGATGAAAGATACATTGTTTCCGATTATTACACCTGTACCAGTCTTCAGGATAATTATGACAATCATGTTTGCTAAGTATCTAAGACAGCTCTTATTTGGATACTTATGGTAATTTTTCAAAGGTGTATCAGTATTGAAACACTGATTTTTAAAATGAATTGTTAATTACAGACTGACCTCATTTGGACAATTACTGTAACGTTTTCGGTGGTTAATTTCCTGTTTTTGTCACTACTAATGTGTACCATGATTATACAAAAAATGACACTTTAAAAATTTACTTTAACTATTCTGTCTGCCTCGTAGATCTATAAAATGCCTTATATTAGCAGCTTCGCAGAAATCTCGCGATATCTTGTGGTCACATTTCAGTTAAGGATAGGTTGTTTGTAGCAAATAAAACTTGATCTGAATGTAATTGAGAAATTATTTCTTTGGCAGCGAAATACCGATTATTCGATCTTCAACACTGGACATAAATTTCATTTCAGTCAGTATTTAAAGACACGCTCTTTCCTTCTTTGGTTAGATCCGCTCTCATGATCAGTCCCAATATACAGTCCTGATAACAGAATCACATCAAAGGCATTATTATTATTATTATTATTTTTTTTTTTTTTGACAGTTTTTCCAAAATACAAATTGTGTTGCTTTTTCTTCCACTGTGAAAAAAATATAAATAAACTGAAATAAAAATATCAAACTGAAAGTTTTTATAATCTAAATTGTCTAAGAACTTTCTGGCATATTCCATAATGTGTTGTTTTACTGAAGTGATAATCATTGTACATGTATCTAAAAAATATTTAAACTTTCAGTAATACAGTTTTGTTTGCCAACAATTGATCATAAAATAGAAAATACTAGAATCAAATTCAAGTATTATTTACTGCGCAGTCTGATTATAGTCTTTGCTGATCGCATGTGCCTTCTACAGCCTCCAGGTTATCAAAAGAGAGTCCTTGCCATACTGGGTGGATGTAGAGGCTGATTTGAGTTTTGCTGGTCGCACAGGTCTTACTATAGGTTATCTCGTGCGCAGGCTCAATTATATAAATACATGTATAAAATTTCAAACCAATTGTTTGGGAGATTATTTTAGCCCTTAAAGAACCAAGCAATATTCGTACCAGATTTTTATTTCAGATAAAATGTTTTGAAAGTTGAAGATTATCGCCTGCTTGACAGGGAGACAGTTTGTATGAAATGTCAAAACTTGTTTTCTGAGAAAGATAAAATTCGTAACAGACGGCATTTTTTTTACTTATTGATACTATTATTTTTCAGAGATAATCAGTGGACGTGAAATATCAAAATATATTTTGTCTGAAAAATAATAATAATAAAAAAGTTTGCATTATCTCTGAAAAATAATAATAAAAAACAGTTGGCAATATCGTCTGCTACAGTTGTGGTTGGCACTTACAGGTAAGAATGTTGTCTGCTGGTTTTTTCTTATCCAGCATGTTAAGCGTTAGTGTATCTGACAATTTAGAAGCATTATGAAAAGGTAACAAGAGGCCTATGGGCCACAATTCATTCACCTGATACCTGTATATAGCCTAGTGGCAAGGGCAGATACCCACTGAAGGAGCAAATTTTTTATCCTAACTTCAGCAAGAGCTTAGTGGTACTAAGGCCTATGAACTACAACCTTTGGCTGAAGAGAGGTCTGTAGTTAATGACCATATCTGTAATTCAGCCACCAAGTTTGCTGTATGTGTTACTGAAGGCCAAGACAACTTCCTACGTTATATTGGTTACCTAAACTTCATAAAAGACCTTACAAAGCACGGTTTATTGCAAATTCTAGCTCTTGTACCACCACTGGACTTTCTAAATTATTAACTTCATGCCTTACTGCCATCAAAAAACATGTAATTAAATATTGTGACAAAGTTTTCGAAAGATCAGGGAGAAATCTGTTTTGGTCTTTAAAAAAATTCGAATGAGGTGTTAAATAAATTGAAATCCAGACAATTTCGTGCTTTTAGTCTGTCTGCTTATGATTTCTCCACGCTTTACACTACACTCCCTCATAATCTTATAAAAGAAAAACTAAATGATTTAATTGAATGGACATTTCATAGAGAAGTTTCCCTCTACCTTGCATGTAACGTAAGAAATGCTTTTTTTTCACTTCTGAAGTGCATAAGAACTACACATTATGCACATGTCAGAAAGTGTGTGAAGCTCTCACCTTTCTACTTGACAATATTTATATAAGATTTGGTACTAAGTTATTTAGACAAAGTGTGGGTATTCCGATGGGTACGAATTGCGCACCCCTTCTGGCTGATTTGTTCTTGTTTTGTTATGAAAGAGACTTCATGATGCCCCTTTCCGTTGAAAACCAATCTGAAATCATTGAAGCTTTTAGCTCGACTTCAAGATATTTGGATGATTTATTGAATATTGACAATACCTACTTCGACGGTTTAATCAGTCAAATTTACCCCCCAGAACTTCAGTTAAATAAAGCTAATTATTCTGATACCGAAGCCGCGTTTTTGGATTTACATTTATCTATTGTAGATGGGTTTGTTTCCTGCAAAATTTATGATAAACGCGATGATTTTGATTTTGAGATAGCAAATTTTCCTTTCTTGGATGGTGCTGTTCCTCGTGCGGCATCCTACGGTATTTATATTTGACAATTTATTCGATTTGCCAGAGTGTTTAGTCATGTATCTGACTTCAACACTCGTAATAAATTGCTAACTGCTAGACTTCTTAATCAGGGTTATCGGTATCATAAACTACATAAAGCCTTTTCTAAGTTTTATAGACGTCATTCCGATTTAGTTTCTAAATTCGATGTTGGACTTAAATCTCTTCTGCAACAAGGCCTATCGGAATCCGAATTTTATGGTGACTTAGCATATAAATTCAGGCTTGCAATGACTTCAGTACCCAATTTCATAAAATCATTCTTCGATATAAAAAGATTGGGTATAAAATAAATGTTATACGACAGACTGTATGCACGGCTGTTAATCCAATCACGGTTAATATCTTTGCTTGAGTCCTTGATGCTATGTACAAGGATTCTGCTCCAAAGCTTTCTTGTTTCTGGAGAAGAAGATTTTTAAGAGTTTTTACCATATATGGGCATGGTGGCCACATTATTCAATGGCAAGGAACCATTGGAATAATTTGGCAATACCCTTTCGATAGAAGGCACCATGTGAAATCTGGTGAAAATTGCTCTAGCGGTCTCAGAGAAGAAGACATTTAAAAATTACACAATTTTATACATATATATAGCCCATGGGCAAGGGCAGATAATCCTCAGGGACAAAAGTTTATAGTTAAAATGTTTTACTTTTTTAATCAGTCATTGTAAGTTTCAGCCACTAGTCTTTAAATCATTGAGAGAAAATGACTTTTCAAAATTTTCCCCATATAAATGTATGGAAACACAAATTTGACCTTGCCGTCAAAAAGGTCAAACGTCAACCTCTGGTCATCATTTGAACAAATTTGACAGACCTTGAGTCATCGATGCTACGAGGGTCGTGCAAAAAGTTCTGTCACTAATAGGCTTCCTTAGTTTTATCCCAGGTATATTTTAAAATGCTTCACTGCACTTGAATGGTGTGTTGAATAGCTAACGATACCCGTTTATTTCGTGCAAATTGCTTTCCAACTGACCGAGTTATTTCAAATTGAAATAGATGCAGTCATATACACTGACCAATTTACTTGTTACATTGGAACATGGACCAGAAGACTGAAATTCTTAGCTATATTAAATGCCGAATTAGGCTTAATATAGATTCAAAGCAGATATATAATGAATTGTGTGGTATATATGGACCTCAGACCATTTCAATGCGCACAGTTTTTAGGTGGGTTAAAGCTTTTAAAGCTGGAAAATTTTCTGTTGAAGATGATACCCGTCCTGGAAGGCCTAAAACCTCTGTTACCAAGACTAACATCGCTGCTGTAAAGATTGTGGTTGAACAGGATGCACGATTGTCTGTCAAAGATATAGCTAGTTGTACTAGCATATCAGAAGGCAGTGTGCAAACACTTCTGAAAAAGCGTTTGGACCTGAGAAAGGTTTCCTCACTGAGGAGCAAAAGACACAACCCCTTAAATGTGCCCGGGAACTTTTGAAAACATACAAAGGCTGTAATAGTCAGGTTATTTCTAACTTGCTGATTTATTAAATATTGACAATATTTAATTTGACCAAATGGTGGACCGGATATATCCTACAGAACTCCAATTAAATAGAGCAAATTCTTCCGATACCGAGGCACCTTTTTTTGGATTTGAATCTATGTATATCTAATGGTAAAGTTTCCACCAAAATTTATTATAAACGGGACTATGATGGCTATGCTTCACTCTTTAATTGCACGACGGCGGTTCGGGCCTCAGACTCAATGACGGCCTCTTCGTAAAACTTTAACCAGTGGGTTGGGGCTTGACGATATGTCTTTGACTTGGCCCGCCGTGGTTCAACTATTGGTTTTCATTTACTCTGACATACAGTAGAATTAGCCATGAGTCTTCGTCTTTGTTTATTATAGTGATTACATTGATTTTTATGTTTTCGCTTTGATGCATTGACTGAGTTGGGAGCCTTTATGCGAACCGAATTTTTATGTGTTTCTGAATTAAGAGTAGCATCGGGACCCAGGGTGAAGTTAGTAAGCTGTAAAAGTGCTTTAAACCCCCGGTGGTTTACTCTACTGACCGTTCTAAGGCGGTGGTCCCGGTGTTAGTCTTACTCTTTGTTGCTTTGTGGTTTATTCTACGAGGCGATTTGTTGTATGTCTTTCCGTGTGTCATTTTGTTCTTGTGTTTTTCAGTCCTTTTAGTATTGCGATTACCTCGCTTGGGGAAGAGAGAGCTAATCTTAGTGCTTTTTGTACGTTTGTTCGATTTGTGCTTGTTTGGATTTGTCGGTTTCCTCTTCCTCTTGGGGTCTGGGAAGGGCTACGGTTTGTGATTGTGGCACTCCCTGGACTTTTCTCTTACCTTTTTTTGCTAACAAGTGATGAAACCTGGGTGCACATGTTTGATCCAAAAAGAAGGGCTGATAATAAGCAATGGTAGTGAAAAGATAAAAAAACGCCCATATATTGCCAAGAGAACCATAAGTTCGAAAAAGATGTTATACGCAATTTTCTTTAATTCAAGTGGACCAGTCGTTCAAGTGCCTTGTCCATCTGGTCACACAATCACTGGCCGATTCTATAAGAATTCTGTACTGAAGATATAGAAAGAGTTTTACAATAATAAACGACAAAGAAAATGATGGTCAGGAGTCCACCTTTCACATGACAACGCCTCCTCTCATAAGTTTGAGGTGTTAAGTCTTTTTTTGGCTTCTGAAAAGGTGAAAGTTTTAAACCACCCACCTCATCTTATTCACCTGACTTGAGTCCCTGTGACTTCTTTTTATTTCCAAGGCTTAAGAAAATGCTTTTTTCTGAAAATAAGTATACGTCTAGAAGTTCTCTTGGCAGCGCTATTTATCAGTGTCTCCAACAGATACCAAAAGAAGACTATTTATCTGCTTTTCGCGACTGGATAAAAAGGTTACAAAAATGTGTTTTAGTAAAGGGTGAATACTTTGAAGGTTTGTAATAAAAATATGTTTGATGAAACGTAGCACTGAAGAAATCCGAACCCAGTGAAAATCTTTTTGCAGGACTCTCGTATATACCAAGATTCTGCTCTAAAGCTTTCATGGTTCTGGAGATGAAGATTTTTAAGGGTTTTTTTACCATATAGGGGCATGGCGGCCATCTTGATTAACGGACTGAGACCATTTAAATATATTTTTAATCCTCTTTTAACAGAAGGCTCCACGTGAAGTTTGACGAAAATTGGCCCAGGGGCTTCAGAGATGTTCAATGGTGTGGACGACGGACGGACGGACGACGCACAGACGGACGACGACGGACGGCAAGTGGTCACAATAGTTCATCCTGAGCTTTCAGCTCAGGTAAGCTAAAAAAAGACCGGGGAAACAACCCTTTTAAAAGCACCACTACGTAAACGAAGTACTCTGGGCACAGGTACTAGGACTATGATCAATATGCGCATCGGAGCGGTCTTATCTGAATCTACACTGTTTGCTCACATAATGAATGGTTCATAAACACGTCATATGGTCGTTTTCTATGTTGAGTAGCCATAATATATGTCTTTGTGGAGAAATAAGAAAACAAACCTTATTTGGGGATACGAGGGCGAGTCAATAAGTAACCTGCCTAACTTATTTCCGGTTGAGATCCACCTCTTCTGTTTCGATGTAATTGCCCTCTAATGTGATGCACTTAGACCAACGGTGTTCAAGTGCCATAAGCCCAGAGCAGAACTGAAAACGCCAGGGTCCTTTCCATTGACGCACTTCTCAACAGCCGTCATGACTTCTTCATCAGACCGGAAATGAAGTCCACGGATATCCTTTTTCAAGTTTGGGAATAGGAAGAAGTCGCTAGGAGCTAGCTAGGTCAGGTGAATAGGCAGGATGTGGTATTAATTCATACCCGTTTCGCTCTACAGCATCCATTGCAACTTTGCAAGTGTGGACTCTCGCATTGTCCTGTTGCAGCAAAACACCTTTAGAGAGTTTACCTCGGCGTTTTTCACGGATGGCGGTTCTCAGCTGGTCTAACAAGTTTGCATAGTACACTCCAGTTATTGTAGTTCTCTTAGGTAAAAAGTCCAAACATAATAACGCCTTTTGCGTCCCAAAATACTGTGGCCATCACCTTGCCAGCAGATGGTTGGTCTTGAACTTCTTTGGCCTCGGGGACCCAGGCCCTACCCACTGACAACTCTGAGCATTATTCTCTGGCTCATAATAATGAACCCAAGTCTCTTCTACAGTCACCAGATGCAAAAGAAAATCATCTTTTGACCTAAAACGATTCAACAAGGCACTGCAAACTGATGCTCTGGTTGCCATTTGCTCATCGCTAAGGGATTTGGGGACCCAACGGGCTGTTAGCTTGCGCATACCTAAACGATCATGTAAGATTGTTGCAACGCTACCATGTGAAATGCCTAATGCCTGCGCTGTTTCTTCCACCTGAATTCGCCTATCAGAGTATACCAGATCCCGAACTTTCTTACACATTTCTTCATCGGTGGCATCCAGTGGGCGTCCAGACCTGGCTTCATCGTCTAAAGACGTTCTACCGCGTTTGAATTCCCCTACCCAGAATTTAACCTGAGCATAAGATGGTGCAGAAGACCATAAACATCGGCTAACTCGCCGTGTATTTCCTTGCCTGTTTTACCTTTTAAATACAAGTACCAAATTACAGCACGGTACTCAACTTTAGATGAAAAGCATGCTTTGCATCACTAGCCATGTTTGACGTTCAATATCTTATTAAAGAATGACTCGATACGTGTGCAATTTTGTACCCATGTATAAAACATATATTGAAAAAAGCATGAAAATCGTGACCGTCTCGGTCCATCGGAAATGGGATAGGCTGGTTATTTACTGACACGCCCTCGTGTATTTATAAGTCATTTATTGTCATTTTCTTTTTTTTTTTTCTTTTTTTTTAAATTTTCCAAAAGGTTTTAAACTGTTTATTTATTATTTCATTATTTAATTCATTTACTTTTTTAAGAAATCTGCATATACTGATTCTGGCTCACCATTTCAGTTGTGTTGACATATTTGAGAGTATATATGGCACATCTGGCAGTACAGTTTATGAGGGATACTGATAACATTACACAACAGTAGCTATATTTATAATAATCAGATTGATCAATGCACAATCGAATACGTCCAATTGCAAAATACTAATAACTTTCAGTTTACAAAGTACTTTATTGATGTTTCTCACCCAAATTCAATAATTTGTTTGAATATGACCGCTAGACAGTTTTGTGCAAATGTGATTTTTTTTTTTTTTTTTTTTTTTTTTTTTTTTTTGAATAGACCCCTTTCACATTGTTACCTTACCGTACACTCTTCAATTGAAAAATCGATTAAGTATATGTAAGCAAATGACGAGATACGTAGCAGATCTGATACACTGATTAAATAGGTTACGATGAAATAAAGTCGTTTAAATTGGCATTTTGACGTTTTGATGAAGTTTACTGAATGTCAATTATAAAAGGTGTAACATTCCGATAAATAAGTTTTACACCTTGTAACTGATTTCGATAAAGTTTCTCGTGGCAGTTAAAGTAATAAAACACTATACCCGGCCATACTATTGTCTCGTATGTTTTGCGAATCACCCTATTATTCGTAAAGAAGTGCACACTACACTTTAATAAATTAATAAATAAATAAATTTGCCATAAACAAAATAACATTCAACAAAATACTAATAATTTCATGTGTCTTTCTTCTCATATGTTTTGATAATAAACAAAACATTACTTAACCTCTATAATCACGAGCGCATCCAAAAGTGGGTATATCCATTTTCGGTAAATTATGACACTAACCTTTGATTAAATGGGTGATTTAGCACCTAAATATACTAACCACACGTCTTCCGAATGAGAGGTACGCGCTCAAGTAGAGGTCCCGTCGTTTTATTGCATTTCAAAGCAAATCCGGCGGCTCTATGAAAGCTCAACACGAGACGGGACATGTTTGAGGTGCCGCATGATAATACCTGAAAACTGACATGTGTGTCTAGCTATGACTCAGATCAGCTTTGGCATCTGTCTAGCCTGATCAGAGTTTTCATTGAAAATTCAGTGGATGACTATTACCCAATACGTTTGTTCTGTTTTTTGCGAACAGCGATTTCTGACAATACGGAACAGATGATTAGGCTGATCTGAGTCTTCGCTTGGTGTACATGACAGAAATGATCGTATGAAAAGAGACAATAATATTTGACACCTGAAATAAGGTAGAAGCCGTGAAAAAGATTAAATGGAACGGAACATTAAAATGCGACTCGAATTTCTGATACAGATAGAAGTTATTTCATGATGATTATAAATATAATAGTGACAAACTCTGATTTTAAGACGATTGTATCTACAGTTCTTAGTATGATATTTCGGGTATAAAATATAAATCAAATTTCAGTTGATGGTTGATGGTTTTGTTAGTAAGTTGGTGCAAAATAAAACAAGAGGGCCATGATGGCCCTGTAACGCTCACCTGAGCAACATAGCACTTTGAGAGCCTGATCTAGAACTGATCAAGGCAAACATTCTGATCAAAGTTCAAAATGATTATATTAACAAGTAAGACAATGTAGCAGGTCTAATGGACTGTGAAATAAAGGTCAAGGTCAAATATGGATGACTGCACTCAAGAGGCCATGCTAAATTGTATGCATGTACTAAGTACATTGACCTAGAAATCATCAAGACAAACATTCTGAGCAAGAATCATGATGATTGCTTCAAAAATGTGACCGCTAGAGTGTTAACAAGGTTTTCTGCTGATTTGGCCAGGTGACCTAGTTTTTGACCCCAAGTGATCCAGTTTAAAACTTGACCTAGAAATCATCAAGAAAAACATGTTGAGCAAGATTCATGATGATTGCTTGAAAAATGTGAACACTAGAGTGTTAACTAGGTTTTCTGCTGATCCGGCCAGGTGACCTAGTTTTTGACCCCAGGTGACCCAGTTTCGAACTGACCTAAAAATCATCAAGACAAACATTTTGAGCAAGATTCATGATGATTGCTTAAAAAATGTGACCGCTAGAGTGTTTACAAAGTTTTCTGCTGATTTGGTCCGGTGACCTAGTTTTCGACTCCAAGTGACCCAGTTTCAAACTTGACCTAGAACTCATTAAGACAAACATTTTGAGCAAGATTCATGATGATTGCTTCAAAAATGTGACCGCTAGAGTGATAACAAGATTTTACGCTGATTTGGCCAGGTGACCTAGTTTTTGACCCCAGGTGACCCAGTTTCAAACTTGACCTAGAAATCATCAAGACAAACATTTTGAGCAAGATTCATGATGATTGCTTCAAAAATGTGACCGCTAGAGTGTTAACAAGGTTTTCTGCTGATTTGGCCCGGTGACGTAGTTTTTGACCCCACGTGACCCAGTTTCGATTACATCCTAGAACTCATCAAGACAAACATTTTGAGCAAGATTCATGATGATTGCTTGAAAAATGTGACCGCTAGAGTGTTAACAAGGTTTTCTGCTGATTTGGCCCAGTGACCTAGTTTTTGACTCCAAGTGACTCAGTTTCGAACTTGACCTAGAAATCATCAAGACAAACATTTTGAGCAAGATTCATGATGATTGCTTGAAAAATGTGACCGCTAGAGTGTTAACAAGGTTTTCTGATGATTTGGCCCGGTGACCTATTTTTTGACTCCAAGTGACCCAGGTTCAAACTTGAACTAGAAATCATCAAGACAAACATTTTGAGCAAGATTCATGATGATTGCTTCAAAAATGTGACCGCTAGAGTGTTAACAAGGTTTTCTGCTGATTTGGTCCAGTAACCTATTTTTTGACCCCAAGTGACCCAGTTTCGAACTTGACCTAGAAATCATCAAGACAAACATATTGAGCAAGATTCATGATTATTGCTTCAAAAATGTGACCGCTAGAGTGTTAACAAGGTTTTCTGCTTATCTGGCCCGGGGACCTAGTTTTTGACCCCAAGTGACCCAGTTTCGAACTTGACCTAGAAATCATCAAGACAAACATATTGAGCAAGATTCATGATGATTGCTTCAAAATTGTGACCGCTAGAGTGTTAACAAGGTTTTCTGCTGATCTGGCCTGGTGACCTAGTTTTTGATCCTAAGTGACCCAGTTTCGAACTTGACCTAGATTTAATAGAGGCAAACATTTTGAGCAAGTTTCATCAAGATTGGGTCAAAACTATGACCTCTAGAGTGTTAACAAGTTTTTCCTTTGATTTGACCTGGTGACCTAGTTTTTGACCCCAAGTAACCCAGTATCGAATCTGACCTAGATTTCATAGAGGCAAACATTCTGACAAAGTTTCATCAGGATTGGGTCAAAACTGTGACCTCTATAGAGTGTTAACAAACTAACTGTTGACGACGAACGACGGACGACGACGGACAAAGGGTGATGACAATAGCTCACCCTGAGCTTTTGCTCAGGTGAGCTAAAAAATTAATCTGATGTCCTGAAGTTATTTATTCATCAGAAAGTAACTTTGTTTTTACGTGGAAATAAAGGAAAGTGACATGCATGAACACGAAAGTTTTGCTTGCGGTAAACGAATTGTTGTTATTTTAGGTCTCTAGCTCTAGGCAGTATTTTGAGGTATAATACTACTTTAATGAAGCAATAAAATCAGTTTTTACACCTTCGATGAAGATGATTTCATTTTTGTTTATTTGATTCCTATGTTTCAATCTATTATCTCCAAGAACCTCTATTCTGATATGCAGCATAGTGAAGATTGCCCCCTCGATTGTAATCTCGCTGAGATAACGCCGATTCGAGACTTACCTGGACAATTTGGCACATGTGCACAACAATGTGAAACAAAAGGGCCATTATGGCCCTATAACGCTCACCTGAGCATCATAGCACTTTGAGAGCCTGATCTAGAACTGATCAAGGCAAACATTCTGATCAAAATTCAAAATGATTATATTAACAAGTAACACAATGTAGCATGTCTAATGGACTGTGAAATAAAGGTCAAGGTCAAATATGGTTGAATGCACTCAAGAGGCCATGCTAAGATGTATGTATGTACTAAGTATCACTGGAGCAATAGTAACTGAGATACTGACCTAAACACAAACACTTCACAAGTACCAAATATCACTCTGTAGGACCAATAATTACTGAGAAACTGACCTAAACGGAAAAACTTAAGAAAGTCACTGGATAGAAAAAATATACATCACTTTGAAATCATCAAGACAAACATTTCATGATGACTTCTTCAAAAATATGACCGCTAGAGTGTTAACAAGGTTTTAGCTGATTTGGCCAGGTGACCTAGTTTATGACCCCAAGTAACCCAGTTTTGAACTTGACCTAAAAATCAATAAGGCAAACATTTTGAGCAAGATTCATGATGATTAATTTGAAAAAATGTGACCGCTAGAGTGATAACAAGGTTTTCCGCTGATTTGGCCAGGTGGTCTAGTTTTTGACCCCAGGTGACCCAGTCTCGAACTTGACCTAGAAATCAAGACAAACATTTTGAGCAAGATTCATGATGATTGCTTAAACAAGTCACCCCGAAACTTCCTAGCAAGTTTGGAGTCAACTGGCCTTTCGGTTCAGGAAAAGAAGCGAAAAATAGATTTTCAAGATGGCTGCCATGGCGGCCATCTTGGATTTCCGACCGGCACGATTTTCGCTTTTTTTATCTACAAGTCACCCCAATGCTTCCTAGCAAGTTTGGAGTCAATTGGCCTTTCAGTTCAGGAGAAGAAGCGAAAAATAGCCCTTCCCATACCCCAAGTGGAAGAGGAAACCGACAAATCTAAACAAGCACAAACCGAACAAACGTACGAAAAGCACTAAGATTAGCTCTCTTTTCCCCAAGCGAGGTAATCGCAATACTAAAAGGACTGAAAAACACAAGAACAAAATGACACACGGAAAGACATACAGCAAATCGCCTCGTAGAATAAACCACAAAGCAACAAAGAGTTAGACTAACACCGGGACCACCGCCTTAGAATGGTCGGTAGAGCAAACCACCGGGGGGGGGTGGGGGGTTTAAAGCACTTTTATCCTCATTGCTTAGTACTGATTCAACCCAGGAAAACGTCCCGACATGATCGAACAAGAGCTCCGCCAAGCGGGACATTATACGCCCGTGGCAAGTTTCATTGGGGCGTAGCTCTGCTGATATTCGGTGAACTGTAACCTAAGGGTCTAAGCTGGCCCAGAAATTAAGGGAGAAGTGACTTCTCACTCCTGGGAAATAGGGAGGTTTGCTGCGACTAGAGAGAAGTGCTTTCGGACGGAGGACACAGGACAGAAGCATAGCTATATTATAAGCTCATATGAGCCTTTGGCTGATTTGTTTTTCCTATACTTCAACATCGGACCAAACACTAACAAAACAAAAATAAACAACCAAAAAAAAAAATGCTGCAAGAATTTTTTTTGTAAATCTTTAACTTGTTTTATACTGATTTTATTTTTGTTCTTCAAGGGAGCCAACTCAGAGGAGTATTAAAAAAATCAACATTTCCTTGCAAATCTAATAAAAGATGTTAAAAAAATAAATAACTTGCCCATATGGCCATAACTTTAATTATTTTCAAAAATTATACCTATTATAAAATAAAATTTGCACACTATTACGTCTAAACAATATGCTGCGAAAAGTTTACAAAAAAATTCAAAGGGGCATAACTCTGCAAATATTTGGTGCACTGTAACCTCGAAATAAAATGTACTGCTCTACATCATCGTGTAACTATTTATGAAGTTTCAGCTTGATCGGATGAAAACTGTAGGAGGATTTAGCCGGAAACGAAAAATTAATAGAAATTTTCAAAGGGGTTTAACTCTGCTAATATTTGGTGGATTGTAACCTTGAAACAAAATGCGCTGCTCCACATCATGGTCTAACTACAAATCAAGCTTCAGCTTGAACGGATGTAAACTGTAGGAAGAGTTAGCCGGAAACGAAAAGTTTACAGAAATTTTCAAAGGGGCATAACTCTGTAAATATTTGGTGCATTGTAACCTCGAAATAATATGCACTGCTCCACATCATTGTGTAATTATTTATGAAGTTTCAGCGTCATTGGATGTAAACTGTAGGAGGATTTAGCCAGACACTAAAAATTAATAGAAATTTTCAAAGGGGTAATATTTGGTGGACTGTAACCTTGAAACAAAATGCGCTGCTCCACATCATGGTCTAACTACAAATCAAGTTTCAGTTTGATCGGATGTTAACTATAGGAGGAGTTAGCCGAAAACGAAAAGTTTACAGAAATTTTCAAAGGGGCATAACTCTGCTAATAATTGGTGGACTGTAACTTCAAAACAATATGCGCTCCTCCACATCATGGTCTAACTATAAATGAAGTTTCAGCTTGATCGGATGTAAAATGTAGAAGGAGTTAACCGGAAATGAAAAGTTTACAGAAATTTTCAAAGGGGCATAACTCTGCAAACATTTGGTGGACTGTAACCCCGAAACAATATGCACTGCTCCACATCATGGTCTAACTATATACCAAGTTTCAGCTTGATCGGATGTAAACTGTAGGAGGAGTGAGCCGGAAACTAAAAAGTTTACGGATGGACGCCATACCCCATAACATAATACATCCTGTTTTTCAAACGGGCGTATAAAAATTGATGACTGGGACGTAAAGCCTCAACTCAAACAAAAACATAGATTGTGAACGCACCCTCGATCCACCACGATGAGGCAGTTGTTACTAACATCTTAAACACTACGTTGACAAGTCTGGCATTAGTAGCTGTGCCCGATGTACTAGCCACATTAGTTATGCTTAATTATGCAATTATGACATGAGAATCTTTTTGACAGCTTTTATGAAATAATTTTGTTTGTCTTAAATCTTATACTTTAGAAAGAAATGGTTTATATCTAAATAATATATATTCTTTGCTCATTATATTTGTCAATAATATATCACAAATTGAATTAGTTTCACACATTCTGTTTTGTCTGTTTCCATATACCATAATAAATACATTGCTCATTGGTCTTGATAAATAAATGTCGAAAAGATTGTTTTTGGAAAAAGAACACACTACAGATAAGAAAATAGGAGTCTCGGTTTTATTGAGACTCTTCATAAGCAATAATGAAATTTGCAACACTGCTTACGCCTAACCTGGTCTGCAAGGTAAATGGTCTGCAGAAAATAACCTTTGGGTCCACTGCAGACCCGCCCACGGTCCAAAGGTCTGCATGATTTGGTCTGTCTGCAAATAAATACTCAACCCGCAAACAGCATAAAGGTTGGGTACTAATCAGCATATCATAATAGAATGACGGAGATATTGCATTAACTCAAGAGTACATTGCATATATTAAGGTACCATGTACAATACACTCATATTGGAATCCCTACATAAGAATTTGCATGTATCAGATCATTGCTGTTTTGATTCATACCTGACCTGTTTCATCACTGATCCATACACTTTTTTCAGGTTCTTCAAACAATGGTCTTGGTAAATAGACATCAAGGCCACACAGTGTTCTTCTAGTTTTTGTCTAAAAAACAATCATTACATAAATACAAAAATAAAGTAGAACTTCTATAAAAATATTATTTTTCTTCGCTTTTGAAAAAAGAGTCTTTTCTAAAGTAAAAGATTGTGTTCCTAAATTATTTCCTTTAAGAACAGACCCCTTTTCAGAACGGCATTTGTGTGCAGCAAAACAAATAAGAAAAATGGTAAGAGAAAAGTATAGGGAGTGCAACAATAGCCACAAGTATTGCTTACCTAAAAAAATAATAGAAAAGTGTATACCAAGTGTACACATTCACCTTAAAATAAATCAGTCATGCAGGCTTTTACAAATATATCCAGTGTAACAATTTATGGCGAGATAAACAAATAATACCAACTCAACAAGCTTACAATTCTTCAGCACAGTTTGACTGGATGAGAGTAATTTGAAAACCGGATTAATACTTTAATAAATTCAATGTGTGGGAATCTGATAACTATTCTCCTCGTGGAGACTTTTACAATGAGCTATTTTACCCAAAGTTTCGATGTAAAGATGATCTAGTTGAAATTACAACAAACCATTTTTATTTTTGTGGATTTTACCGATTTTTAAACGCCGGGAAACCATTCACAAACTTAACTTCGGGCATTATTCACAAAAAAGAAATTCACTCCTACAATGAATATTAATCAATGCTTACTTTTCACATTTATGTATAAACTCTTCGTGACTATGGAGATCTCTGTATTTTCTATGTTTAGACATAATTCCAGCTACTGTTGTTATCTTTTGCTTAAGATTCTCCACTTTAGATTTACTGCAAAAGAAATCAAGATACATAACACACTCTAACAAGTAAAGACATATAATCATACTACAAGTAGGGTTGATAATATCAGTTAGAATATTTTACTATTCATTTTATTGACCTAGCTATTTGATATTTGCCTTTTGGGATTTTATCATTTTAAATCACATATTTTCACCTAAGCGTTCCCCTGTTACAGATTATCTTCAGATTTGACACCATTACTTATTTCATATATTGTTTTCTTCCATTATATTTATATTAGATTTGTTTTGCCAAACTTGAAGCAATGCCTAAATGAAAACTCTATAGTATTTAGACTGCCCTCCTTATCTCCCTAGTGGAAAATTTATACCAAGATGCGTTTCACAGTCGACGCCAATTGATGTTGAAATAGTAAAGCTGTCCAGGAAGAGCCACAATCACAGTACATGTACACAGTCTACAATGACGAGAAGAATATTGCTTAACGAGGTGATAAGAATGCCCAAGACAGCCCTCTATACTGTTCGAACTGAAAGTTTTGTAAGGTGTAATACTTTGCCACAAAAAATAATGTACAAGCAATCAATCATAAAAATGATCTCATCCATCCATTATTATCAAACTATATTCACAGAGAAAAGTATGAATTTCCATCAATCCCTTTCCATCCCCCATCCCCTCCCCCTCTCCCTACGCATCCTCCCACACACACCACACATTCCGGCCCCTGCATCCTTTCGGTCCATTATTTCCATGAAAAAATTTCTTACCAGCTGATATGGATAAACAGCAATTAGATGCTGTCATTGCATCCTTTTGTGAAAATGTCTGCTTGTCTCTATGATAAAATAGGCCATTATGTTTATATTTGCAAACCAGGGCTACTTGTACGTACAAAGTTGTAAACGGGCCCCTATAAATGATGCAAAGTATTTAAGTAGAAGAAATAGGTATTTTAATATGCATAGAAAAACATGTTCAAATGCCGAACTCGACTTTATAGACGTCTCTACATTCGTACCCAAAGCAGACACCACAACGGATCAATTTAATTGAATATTTATCATGTGCAGAAACCATCCCGTTGCCAAAAATGCAAGAGTAAACTGACCATCCAAAATTTTTTTTAAAGAAATGAGCATTTTCCCAAGACCTAAGAAGTCATTATCTTGAAAAAGTATTCATTCTATAAAAAAAATTAACAAAGATTGGTGGAAAGAAACAAAAGGAACAAACAAAGGACAATAAAAAAGCCAAAAGTTGTCTGACATCCGAAGTAAGTCAGAACTTTTTTAACACTTCTCGCCATTTTCTGAATCCTCATACTATCGCAGTAAAATTTTTCCATAAAAATATGAAGCCATATGATAGGACGTGCAAAAGGATACACTGTAGACAACAAGCCACTCTGTACATTACCTAATAGGCATTACCAAAGAATCCTATGTAAAAGCCTTTTACGAAGGAAACAAAAACAAATGACAGTTACTTCCTCTCCCCTGAAAGTGTATCCATTCCTCTTAATATAGGCAAACACAAGTTGGAAGATCTGGGCCGGAAACTATAAATAGTACAAAGAGACTTTTATCACACTACATTTTTGTGGAGAAGAGTTCAGGTATCCAAGAAAGGCAGCGACCTCAATCACTTTATGGAATATAGAACAAAACGGACGGACTTGATCTGGTAAATTGTCAGGTGCAAAGGTGGAATTATATGAACTGCAAAACGGAAAATAAAAAAAGTTCTACTCTCATAATAAATAATTACCAGTGGTCGTCATCTAGACATCCCTCAACAGTATGGAAACGGTCTTGTTCTTGTTCATTTATCTTCGTACTGAGGACGTCAACATAAACCACGATCTCCTCTAGCCGATATCCTATCTAATATACATTCATATATATGAATATACAGTAACATTTCCCCATTAAGAGCACCGTTGGGACTGCCTAAAATAGGTCTAATTAGTGGGGTGGTCTTATTTATTATGGAATAATAAGTAAGAAACCACTTTGGACTGGCGAAAGCTTTTCTTCATAGCGGAGTGGTCTTAGTTTTGAGTGGTCTAAATGGCGTATTGGTTGGCGTAGGGGTTTAACGGTCCAGACAACATATCAAGGTCATGTCCAGCCGGTCAGTTTACCTAACCACACTTATCCGAACAGGATTAAACTATTTTATATTCTTCCGCTTAACTTTTCTGGATTACATTTTTATTTTTTATTTTAGTGAAATTAGGTTCAGCGACAAAGTTGTAGCGATCAACCTCCGCAAACTTCTCCAAACAGTCCCTGCTGCCTACATTTTGCAGGTATGGCTTCAACTAGATGAACATTTTCCGTTTTTCAAGATTCGTCGATAAAATATCACATTAAGATCCGCCTTTAAATAATGTTTGAAGAGCTAATGCTGGTCAGTCAAACAGATATGAGGATACATAAAATATAACCTATTATTAATATTCATTCATGTACCAAGAAAACCGTTGATTTTTATTTACTTATTTATTTTTTTATTTGAGTCACACAATGCTCAATGGTTCTGTAAGCGGACAGCGAAGTCCCTGATTAGACTACGCGAATGCGCAGAACACTTTAGGCATTGCTTTATTTGACTTGAGGTTTAATGTCAACTGCTTACACTTGTTTAGTCATATCATGAAGTTTCCTGGCTGTGACGAAAGGAATTGATGCTATTTTAGTGAGAGTCGCCTCACTACAGGATCATGTCCTAGACACACTGACTTAATAGTGCCACCAGCTACATTATACTGCAGCATAACCATTTCTAGCTCTTCTACCTAATATTGATCGCCAAGAGAAATAGTTGCTAGTATCCGGCAATTTGGACCGGCTGGGAATCAAACCCATAACCTCCTGTTCCGAAGGCGGTCTCTCTGCCAACTAGGCCACTCGGACACGTCACGTGCCTTTGTTGTCTATACAAAGGCCAGACACGTTTATATTTTAATACTATTGAACTACTGTCAAATGACCATACATCAGGTATGGCTTAATGACATTCATTCTCTGTGAACTGATATGACTAAAGATATAGTTGAAACAGTCTATGATCTGGAAACAAGGGGTAGGTAGGTATTCTTTTATGCCCCACCCCATCCCATACAACCTCAGTAAATTTAAGTAACCGTTCGTAAAATCACTTCCCATGGTTAAAAAAATGACAGCCTCTTACCAAATGCTAACGGTCAACAAGAGAATGACATTTTACCCTGTCCACTAAGTTGTTTCCATTCCCAGTATATAGTTTCCGTAACGACCACTACATATACATCGCAGTGAGTTCATTGATTGCTGACACATGACTGCAATATGTTCAACTTATTAGAACAAAAACTCCAAGATCTTAGGAGCTGGGATATTTTGGGCGAAGTCGGCGGAGATTCCTCTAAAATTATGTCGCTGGACATATTTCACGAAGTTAAAATAAAACAAGAGGCCCACGGGCGACAGGTCGCTCACCTGAGTGACATAGCCACTTTAGATATGCAGATGTTATGGAACATCTCAATCACATTTTAACCGTAGGATCAATGTGAAATTTGGTGGAAGATGGCTAAGTGGTTTCCGAAGAATCATGATTCTATACATATAAACAGCACAGTGGCAGGGAAATATAATAAAATAAACAAGATGGCGGCCCGTGATCTTGGATTTCCAATCAGAAATATTTTAGCTACTGTTGATCTATAAGTCACCTCTATACTTCCAATGAACTTTGAGTCATTGCCATTTTGGTTCAGGAGAAAAAGTTCAGAATAGATTTTCGATGGCCTTCATGGCTGATATTTAGGATTTCCATCAGAATCATTTGAACTATTTTTGATCTACAAGTCACCCTGATGCTTCCTACCAAGTTTCGAGTCAACTGGCCTTTTGGTTCAGGAGAAGAAGTGAAAAATAAATTTTCAAGATGGCCGCCATCTTGGATTTCCGATCGGAACGATTTAAACGTGGCCATCTTTGATTTACGATGGGGATGATTTTAGCTAATTTTTATCTACAAGTTACCCCGATGCTTCCTACAAAGTTTCAAGTCAATATGCTTTTCGGTTCAGGAGAAGAAGCAAAAATAGGTTTTCAAGAAGGCGGCCATGGCGGCCATCTCTATCAGAACCATTTTAGCTATTTTTGATCTACAAGTCACCCCGATGCTTCCTACCAAGTTTTTAGTCAATTGGCCCAGGGTTGAGGCTTTCAATTCAACTTCAAGATACCTTGACGATTTATTAAATATTGACAATATTTACTTTGACCAAATGGTGGACCGGATATACCCTACAGAACAATTAAATAGAGCAAATTCTTCCGATACCGAGGCACCTTTTTTGGATTTGAATCTATGTATATCTAATGGTACAGTTTCCACAAAAAATTATGATAAACGGGACGATTTTGATTTTGATATAGTCAATATCCCTTTTTTGGATGGCGATGTCCCCCGGCGTACCTCATATGGGGTATACATATCTCAACTTATAAGATTCGCCAGAGATTCTTCAAATCTTAATGACTTTAACTGCCGTAATAAAGCCCTTACTGCCAAACTTCTTAGGCAGGGCTATCGTTATTTTAAACTTCGTAAGGCGTTTTCGAAATTTTATCGCAGACACAGTGTCTTGTTAGAAAAATATAGCATCAGCCTGAAAATACTTCTGCAACAAGGTATATCCGAACCAGAATTTTACGGTGACTTATTGTACAGATTTAGAAAAATTGTAGGTAAATCTTACTTTTCGGAGCAATTCAGAAAACTTATTAACCGTTATAAAAGAATTGGCTATAGCCTGGATATTATGCGGCCGACTGCATGCCTAGTTGTCAACCCAATCATTGTTGATGGCTATGCTTCACTCTTTAATTGCACGACGGCGGTTCGGGCCTCAGACTCAATGACGGCCTCTTCGTTAAACTTTAACCAGTGGGTTGGGGCTTGACGATATGTCTTTGGCTTGGCCCGCCGTGGTTCAACTATTGGTTTTCATTTACTCTGGCATACAGTAGAATTAGCCATGAGTACTCGTCTTTGTTTATTATAGTGATTAATTTGACTTTTATGTTTTCGCTTTGATGCATTGACTGAGTTGGGAGCCTTTATGCGAACCGAATTTTTATGTATTTCTGTATTAAGAGTAGCATCGGAACCCAGGGTGAAGTTAGCTAGCTGTAAAAGTGCTTTAAACCCCCCGATGGTTTGCTCTACCGACCGTTCTAAGGTGGTGGTCCCGGTGTTAGTCTTACTCTTTGTTGCTTTGTGGTTTATTCTACGAGGCGATTTGTTGTATGTCTTTCCGTGTGTCATTTTGTTCTTGTGTTTTTCAGTCCTTTAGTATTGCGATTACCTCGCTTGGGGAAGAGAGAGCTAATCTTTGTCCTTTTCATTCGTTTGTTCGATTTGCGATTGTTTGTTTTTGTCTGTTTCCTCTTCCTCTTGGTGTCTGGGAAGAGCTGTGGTTTGTGATTGTGGCAGTCCCTGGACTTTTCTCTTACCTTTTTTTGTAGGAGGAGTAGGCTTTTAAATTAATTTTGACGCCGCACGACGGACGACGAACGGATATTGACTGACCCCAATAGCTCACCATTAGCACTTTGTGCTCAGGTGAGCTAATAAAAAACAAGAGGTCCATGGGCCAGGATTCGCTCACCTGACTAAAACAGCTATTGCGTATCTGCAAATGCCATGCAACATTCTTCCAATATTGCCACAGCAACTAGGACACAAATTTGTCAATGTTGTAGAAAGCTCAACGGTCATCGTAAGATCATCATTTGAACAAACTGGTAGATCTTGGTTCCCCGATGCTATTTCGCCTAAAACCTTTCTTGTTTACAAAGAAGAATAGTTTTAAGTGTTTGTTTTTTGTTTTGTTTTTTTACCCAATATGGGTATGGCGGCCATGATCATTGAATAAATTGTCAACATCACTTCAACAGATGGCCCCATGTTAAATGTGGTGAAAACTGGTTAATCAGTTTCAGAGAAGAAGACGTTTTAAGATTACATAATTTTAAAGATGTATATAGCCAAGAGGCAAGGGCTAATAACCCCCGGGTGATAAGATAAAATTTTCTGTAACTGAAAAAAAAAATCCGTTCTTTGATCATATATTGTGAGTTGCAGTCATTAGTTTTTAATATATATTGAGGAATTATTTTTCAATATTTTCCCCATACCAAACCTATGGGGAGGAACGCAAATTTGAACCTGCCATAAAAAAGGTCAGAGGTCATCCTAGGATCATTTGAACAAATTTTGTAGACCTTGAGTTCCCGTTGCTATATACTACGAATCAGCCTAAAAGCTTTTTGGGGGGTTCTGGAGAAGAAAAATTTTACGTGTTTTTACTAAATATGTGCAGCGCCTCCATCTTGTTAAATAGTGCGGAATGATTTGAATAAACTATCAATACCCCTTTCACAGAAGGCCCCATGTGAAAAAAGAGGTAAGAGAAAAGTCCAGGGACTGCCACAATCACAAACCACAGCTCTTCCCAGACACCAAGAGGAAGAGGAAACAGACAAAAACAAACAATCGCAAATCGAACAAACGAATGAAAAGGACAAAGATTAGCTCTCTCTTTCCCAAGCAATGCTAAAAGGACTGAAAAACACAAGAACAAAATAACACAAGTTAAGACATAAAACAAATCGCTTCGTAGAATAAACCATAAAGCAATAAAGAGTAAGACTAACACCGGGACCACCCCTTAGAACGGTCAGTAGAGTAAACCATCGGGGTGGCTGGGGGGAGGGGTTAAAGCATTTTTACAGCTAGCCTACTTCACCCTGAGTCCCTATGCTCCTCTTAATACAGAAATTCATAAAAATTTGGTTCGCATAAAGGCTCCCAACTCAGTCAATGCATCCAAGCGAAAACATAAAAATCAAATTAATCACTATAATAAACAAAGATGAGTACTCATGGCTAATTCTACAGTATGCCAGAGTAAATGAAAACCGATAGTTAAACCACGGCGGGCCAAGCCAAAGACAATTACTCAAGCACCAAGCCACTGGTTAGTTTTACGAAAAGGCTGTCACTGAGTCTGAGGCCCGAACCGCTGTCGTGCAATTAAAGGGTGAAGCAAAGTCATCAACAATGATTGGGTTGACAACTAGGCATGCAGTCGGCCGCATAATATCCAGGCTATAGCCAATTCTTTTATAACGGTTAATTAGTTTTCTGAATTGCTCCGAAAAGCTATTTTACTAAATCTGTACAATATATCACCGTAAAATTCTGGTTCCGTTATACCTTGAAAACTGGTGAAAATTGGTACAGCGGTTTATGAAACAAAGATCTATAAAGATTACATGATTTTATACATGCATACAACCCAGGAGCAAGGGCAGATTACCACCAGGGGACAAAATTTTGATTGTAACTAAAGGGTTTTACCGCTTTAATAATACATTGAAAATTTCGGCATTCAGCTTTTAATACTTTTTTAGAAAGATTTTTTACACTTCACCCATTCAAACCTATGGGAATGCAAATCTGACCTTGCCCAAAAAGGTCAATGTCCTAGGTTCATCACTGAACAAGTTTGGTAGATCTTGAGTCCCTAATACTATATACCATCATTCAGCATCAAAGCTTTCTTGGTTCTGGAAAAAAAGAGTTTTAAGTGTTTTTGATCGCATATGGGCATAGCGACCACCTTGTTCAATGGAGCAAAACCATTTGAATAAATTGTCAATACATCTTCGACAGAAGACCCCATGTGAAATCTTCTGAAAATTGGTCTAGCTGTTTCAGAAAAGGTGACTTTAAAAGATTACACAATTTTATACATTAACACAACCCAGGAGCAAGGGCATATAACCCCCAGGGGACAAGTTTTGATTTGTAATTAAAATCTTTCAGAATTTACAGACTAAGTCGTCATTCGATTCGGGTTCCGATCGAATTTCGTGCAGAAGAGTAAGTATCAACTAAATATATCCAGACATTGAGGAGTAAAAGAATTTTGAAAAATTTAACCTCTCTGATGGAGGTGTGGGATAATTGTATCGATTCCTGATCATTGCCTTCCTTTCTATTTAACAGAAACCTGTGAAAAATTTTCGGTTTGTTAACTTGACCGTCCATGATGGGGAAGGCACTTACACTGGAGAAAATGTTTGGACACGTATCTGAAATCAATCACAGCATCAACTAAATCTAGGCAGGCATTCCGGAAACATCGATCTATAAAAACTTCAACATAAAACATTCACATTTTGAGAATGAAAGTCTGTGATCTTGACTCAAGTCATGCTTGTACCGAACATAACTTTTGGCCAGTATCTAACATCAGGTTTCATATCACTGGAATCATCAAGCCATTCTGGACAGGTAGATCTCTAAAACTTTTACATAAATCTTCAACATCTTGAATGTAAAAATTCAAAGTCTCTGTGAGGGGGGGGATGTAGGGGTTGTACTGAACAAAATACTTAATTATCACATTCATTCATTAAGGCTTCAAGGAGCTGTTTACAAACAACTAAGATTAGTGTACGCCTGTGCAAAGGCGGGCGCCAACGCTGATGCTCAGGAGTGCAATAGCTTTTCCTGTACTTTCGTATGGGCGAGCAAACTGTCAGGCAAATTCTTCTGTTGCCCTCTAGCAATGTTGTTAAATTCATTTGATTCGCTTCTACTTTACATGAAATGACAAAAACAGCACTATAACAATACAGAACAAACAAACGAAAACGGAATGCGCTAACGGAGAGGACCACCATGAAACAGTCAACAGCAAAATCAATATGAATTTTAAACCTGGCTTTAAGGATATAAAACTCGCCCTTATTCCTGATATAGTTCCAACAGCATGTGCATATAATTTTCAGTCCACTAATTAGGATCCCCTAATTCATTACCAGATCATCAAAGGAAAAATACATATGAATTAATGTCTCAACATTATGATAAAGCAACTATTTGTGGTGAGGTGTTATGGCCCAGTCACCCAATGGGGTCATGTCGAGAGCGGCGAGTTTGCCTAACCACTCTAGTACTGGGCAGACTTTGTCCTCTAAGCGCTTAACGAGTATTGAGCACATTCTGTCGCCAGAAACTGACAACAGCACTTCTTGAATCAGCGGAAGGCAGAGAATGACCATAGAAAATATTTCATGATCAATCTCTAGGAAAAAATTCTGCCGAACCGGCGGGGGCCGAACCCGCAAACTCCTGACCACCAGTCGATGCGCATTCAACTGAGCCATCAAGGCCGGCCACTATGACGTAATAAAGATGGTGTGACTACAAACTGAAAGTCAAAGCAAAAGAAAATCGCTAACAGAACCAGGACGAGCCCTATCACAGATGCTTATTTGATTATCTTTGCTATGAGTTCAGTTTCATATGTTCCTGATAAGAAAAAGCAAATAGAAGAGGTGTATGACAAACACACTTAGTTGATTTTTTTTTTCAATTTTCGGCTCAAAAAGAAAAGTTGTGTGTGTTTTTTTTCGCTAGCATATATATTATATATATCAGCTCAATCGTTTTGCCAGAGCATCAAGTAACATTAGTAATGACCGTTAACTTCTAACCTCTACTCTTCTGAAACAATGAAACGGAACAAAACTTACTTTATCGCTGAATTCCTTGAGACTAGTATTATTTAAAAATTCCGCCATATGCTTAAAGCTGTCTATTAATTGTTTCGCTGCATCTTCTCTTGAAAATGACAACACACCAACATCCACTAAATGCTTTAAAGTTTCAAACAATACAACAACAGATTTATAAGCTGTATGAAAAGTACTTTGTCTCCTTTCAGACTCTATTAATGTTCTTTTAAGTTCTGGTATGAGAACTTGAAATCGAAAAACAACAGTCTTCACGAATCTCCTGAAAGAAAATGATGATAACTTTAAATCATAAAAACTAAATAAGAGAACTCAGGAACAGATACAACCAGATCCACATCAAGCCCCAAACACCAAAAGAAAATGCAGACAAATACAATAAAGCAGCCACAAAACAAACAGACAGCAAGCAGAGTTGGCAGCTCTTTCACAAAAAGGTGGGAACTCTGTTACCCAAACTTAATTGAAAATATAATTAATTTACATAATTATTAAAAGAAAAAAACATTAGAAAGGGAAACATCACATATCAATTAACAAAAAGTACCACAATGAAAGTGCCGCCTTGAGTCGGTCAGTAGTGAAATACAGGGGGAGGGGGGGAGGGGGGCTCTAAGCTAGCTTTATGGGATCCCGACCCTCGCCCTCAGCTTCCATTGTGGTAAAACATAAATTTGTTCGGTCCGCATGGAGGTCTTCTAACTAATCCATGAATTATGACTGGCAACAGACAAATCACAGATAAAGTCTTTAATGAAGTATATATGAGGAATCAAAAGAAATAATGGGCTGAAACTTTTGGAGATCCTGGGTTATCAAACAAACCAGTGGAATACTGGAGCAAAAGAAAAGCACCAGTTGAACCCCGGTGAGCCGAGAAACAGACATAAAAAGTTCCGGCCCAGACCATTTAATGAATAGTTTTTAAGTCGGAGCCATCATAGTCTGAACCCAGACCTGTGTGCAATTAAAGATTTAAGCAAATGGTCAGCCGTGAGTGGATTAAGCACTAAGCAAGCAGACTGTTTACGACATCAATCTTATACCCATTTTGTTTATAACTTAAGGCAGTTTCACTAAAATGATCAGTAAATTCAGGTTTACGGCAGACTGCATGCCAAGTTGTCAACCTAGTCATTGTTGATGGCTATGCTTCACTCTTTAATTGCACGACGGCGGTTCGGGCCTCAGACTCAATGATTGTCTCTTCTAAAACTTTAACCAGTGGGTTGGGGCTTGACGATATGTCTTTGGCTTGGCCCGCCGTCGTTCAGCTACTGGTTTTCATTTACTCTGGCATACAGTAGAATTAGCCATGAGTACTCGTCTTTGTTTATTATAGTGATTAATTTGATTTTTATGTTTTCGCTTTGATGCATTGACTGAGTTAGGAGCCTTTATGCGAACCGAATTTTTATGTGTTTCTGTATTAAGAGTAGCATCGGGACCCAGGGTGAAGTTAGCTAACTGTAAAAGTGCTTTAGATCCCCCGGTGGTTTGCTCTACCGACCGTTCTAAGTTGGTGGTCCCGGTGTTAGTCTTACTCTTTGTTGCTTTGTGGTTTATTCTACGAGGCGATTTGTTGTATGTCTTTCCGTGTGTCACTTTGTTCTTGTGTTTTTTAGTCCTTTTAGTATTGCGATTGCCTCGCTTGGGGAAGAGAGCTAATCTTGGTGCTTTTCGTACGTTTGTTCGGTTTGTGCTTGTTTGGATTTGTCGGTTTCCTCTTCCTCTTGGGGTCTGGAAAGCGCTGCGGTTTGTGATTGTGGCACTCCCTGGACTTTTCTCTTACCTTTTTTTCCTACAAAAGTCAAAACAAGAATACCAGATTACCCTTCTCCGGATGAAATTGAAATAAAAAATTAGCTGCTTGTTTTTCCAAGCCCACACCTATGTTGTCCGATGCAGAAATGAAAGTTGTTGGGAACAGCATTGTCCTATTTTTCAAAAAAAAGTCTGTGATATTTACTAAAAATCAATAAATCGGGAGAATTTATCCGTTTGTTGACATTTGGTTGTATCGTAAGTCATGGCCGGACGTTCGCGTAAGGGTTCTGAGTGCATCACTAGCGAATAAGTCGAGAAATGTAAACACCATAAGCAGGGAATTAAGGAGCGTCACCATCCAAAAACGGGAAATTAACCATGTAAAAATCATAATCATTGCGTTTGTCATAAAGTTTAGATGAAACAAAACTCTCAGAAATTAATAAATGCAAATCTAAATATGTGTTGTATTTCCGTGTGTCATTTTGTTCTTGTGTTTTTCAGTCCTTTTAGTATTGCGATTACCTCGCTTGGGGAAGAGAGAGCTAAACTTAGTGCTTTTCGTAAGTTTGTTCGGTTTGTGCTTGTTTAGATTTGTCGGTTTCCTCTTCCTCTTGGAGTCTGGGAAGGGCTGCGGTTTGTGATTGTGGCACTCCCTGGACTTTTCTCTTACTTTTTTTTTCGGTATCAGTAGAATTAGCCTAGTTCAATTACAATTCATTATGATTAATTTGAGTGACCATTCCTTCAAAGTAAGGATTGTCGATATTCAAAAGGTCGTCCAAATATCTGGACGTTGAACACAGGAACACAGCTATTACCCATCGAAATTCCCACAATTTGCCTGTGTATCTTAGTGCCAAATTTAATGAAAATGTTGTCTAAAAGGTATGATATTGCGTTAAACCAGTTTTGGTGATCAGAGGTTAAGAATGCATTTCTATCATTACAAACAAGAAAGCAAAGCCCTCCATTTGAGAGGTACTCTCAATTAAGTCTGTAATTTCTGTTTGATTAAATTATGCTGCAAAATTGTATAAAGTGTAGAAAAATTATATGTTGACAAACTGGACCCGCGACCAGCGGAATCCTCTTGATTTTGTTTATTAAGTACCTCCTCAGAAATTTTAACTGACAAAACAAATTTCTGCCTGATCTTTCGTAAACTGTTTCACAATATCTAATTACATGAGTTTTAATAGCAGTACGGCAAGAAGTTCATAATTTAGAAAGTTCAGTATTGGTACAGGAGTTTGAATTAGTGATAAACCTTGCTATGTATGGTTTTTATGAAGCTAAGGCAACCAATACATCGTAGGAAGCCTATCTTGTGGTTCTTTAACATTAACAGAAAACTTCAGGGCTAAATGGTTGCTGTGGCCGAAGACAACTGACTTCTCTTCTTCTGAAGTCTTTATATGCCTTGGTTCGGCTCATTTCCTGTTTAAGCGTATTGATATAATGTAACCGTCTAACAACAACTACATTGTTTGCGGCCTTGTCAGCTGGAACCAAATCATACTTTCTATGAAATTCTTGAATACCCTGCTTCAGATGACGGGAAGCAGATTTAGGTTTAGGAGCTAACAGATTATTATTTTGGGAATAAAATTTAATATGTTTATCGATAAAACTGAAAATGTTTAATTTCCATTCCTTTAAAGCATCAAACTCAACATGCTCTCGTTTACGCCATCAGTTACCAATATTGTTCAATGCAGAAGCTATTTCTTCTCTTCATTTATTAAAATCTATATGTTTAGAAAATCTGTATTTTGGGCCCTTAGAAACTATTTTAAGAATTCTTGAATCTGAAATGACTTTAAGATTTCCTGTAATGACATGTCCAGCTGCAGGAAAATTAAACATTGAGTCTTTACGATCTGAAGTGTCAAGGGTATTAGTATGAATGTCACGACCTGAAACAAGTTTATTGAAATAAATTATAGTATTTCTTATGGGCTTGACAAATTTATAATAAATAATTGGAGGTTCTCTATTTTCGAAATAATTAGGTATTGATGAAGTAATGTATGTCATTAAAAATACAAGGTAAATTAATAAATCTGATACCTTATTTATGAAAGGAATTTTAATAGAATGTATTTTATGGTTGACTTTGGTATCGATAAATGAACAAAGGGTATGTTGAGTATAACATCTAGTCAGGAGTGCAGCATCATACAGCTGATGACCCTTATTGTAGAACGTATTAGCCTCAAGATCTAAAATACGTTTGACGAAAACAGGAAGGGAACTTCAAAATGAAAGCATAGAATTCGACCATGTTTCTTTTAAATATCTCATAAAACCTTAAGTGAAGCAGTGGATCTCTTTACTGCAGTGTTTTTTTTTTCTTTTTAGATTTCCATTTTTTCTTAAACCATGGCTTCTATGCTTACGTTTTCGGACATCCAAGAGAGACGTCAAAATCAGGCATTTTAGAAATATTACATTCTGGGTAAATGTAACATAAAATCCCAGTGGAAAAGATGTACGTAATAATTTAATCAGTTTAACTGAGTTTGACGTCTTCTGATATTTTTGAATCTGAAGAAGAGTTTCCATCATAGTTAATTTTCTCCACTGGCTGCACTGAAACATTAACAGGAGAAGGGTCTGTACGTTTAAAATAGCGATAAAGAAATGCATCCATCTTTTTCAGTTTTTTTTTTTTTTTTATGCGATAATGTTTACTAACTCGTTTTCTAAGAGCACGCCCAGTTTGACCAACATACTGCAAGTGACAGTTATACAACGAGAAATAAAGTTCAATAACAAGACTAATAATCTAAATTGTGTAGATATTCAGATGGTAAAATATTAAATAGAAATATATCACAAAAACACTTTCTGCCAAAAGGTATTAGCTTCTCTAGGAACATTTATTGACGTTACCCTTAGGGTTCAGTGTTAGTATTTTCAAAACAAGCCTATTAAAATTTCTCTTCCACTAGGTGTTAAGTGCAATATAGCCATATTATATGGCAGCACAATGACCAGCAACAATAACTTAAAATTAATAAGAAAGGTCAGGATCAAACTTTTTTTATATATATATACGTAAACTTCTGCACATCCCACAGAAGGGAACCAACACTATCCAGTACATCTGATATATAATCAATGACAAGATAAAGAACACAGCTTCCAATATATATATAAGCTATGTTGTGACAAAATCTTGTCTTTGGGCATATGTAAATTACGAATGTCTTTTGTGATTCCTTTATTTTTGTTTCCTAACTATTCACGCTGTTTTGCACTTTGTGCTTATGTAGCTCACTCTCAAACATTGGTTCTACTTTTGATGTTTAGTGTGTGATTATGGTCTAACGGGATGATACTGGCAAATCTATTTTTGCATAGTTTGGTCCAGATAATTGAGGATCACAATTAAAATCGACAAAAAATCCTTGAAACATTGAAAAGGGACTATCTTCTCATGTAATGTTTGAGTTCAATAATCCAAAGGACTAGAAAGTTTAATCATATCATTTAATAAGTTTAAAATACAGTGTTTGAGAAAAAAGAGACAGGTAATGCTTAGGACACTAATATCTCTGAACCTTCTAAATAGTAACATTCCTATCCATATCATATTCAGAGATATGAATCAATAAAAGCTATGTTTATGTTTCGGATATTCAATAGGTACATTCAGTTGCAAAGAAATGCGAATTAAAAAGATCTTGTAAGTGTACTAGTCAAGTCAAGAAACGTACATACTATATAAGGGAATATATTCTGTAACGTGACGTACCTGTAATGTAATTCTGTCTCCTGTAGAAGAGCCTGCTCGTTTAGAACCATTTCAATAACAACAGAGTAATAGTGTGCTACGGCATTTGCTTTCTTTGCAGTTTGTGCATCTGTCTCCAAATTCTGTAGATCCGACATATCAGGAAGTACGGCTATAAAATCAAATTCGAATAATTGGTATTGAGTTATAAAACGGCGGTCAAGTTAATGGCAGGTGGAGGAATTTGGGGTTAATATAATTTTAACATACTTTGGAGAAGCTGTTTGAATGATGACGGAAACAAAAATGCTCTTCAACAGACCAGCTTTATTAAGTATGACAAATGTCATGCCTAGTAAGTCCTTAATGGCTACACCAGGAAAGTGCATCCGCCATTTTACTATTTGAAGAATATTTTTCCCGATAGCAACTTGCCTCCCTAGTGACTTTTCAAAATAGGAATTATTCTTAAAGGATATAATTTGTGTCAGGAGAAAGCAAATGCGTTTTTAGAGTAGCCCTCAAATAAAAGATAGGATAAAAGCCCGTTGCGGGCAAGCGTCCGCCGACGACATGGCTTTGCCAATAAAGGGTTGTGACTTTTAAATCCGTACGATAGGAGGTTAAACCCAAAACCAAACACAATTCTTCAGACCATGTAGAACAAATATGCATAGTTTCAAAATGATCAGTAGAAAGTTCTAGGAGGAGTTGCGCCCACAAGGTATCTATTCCAATACTAATTAGACCTGGAAAATCTAAGTAAAAAAAGTGGAAAAAGTTGATAAAAAAATAATAGGAGGATAACCCCAAAACCACATGCACATCTTCTGACAATGTAAAACAAGTATGCATAGTTTCTAAATGATCAGTGGAAAAGTTAATTTAATGACATTTGTCATACTTAATAAAGCTGGTCTGTTGAAGAGCATCAGTGTTAGTCTTACTCTTTGTTGCTTTGTGGTTTATTCTACGATGCGATTTGTTGTATGTCTTTCCATGTGTCATTTTGTTCTTGTGTTTTTTAGTCCTTTTAGTATTGCGATTGCTCGCTTGGGGAAGAGAGAGCTAATCTTAGTGCTTTTGTTTGTTCGATTTGTGCTTGTTTGGATTTGTCGGTTCCCTCTTCCTCTTGGGGTCTGGGAAGGGCTGCGGTTTGTGATTGTGGCACTCCCTGGACTTTTCTCTTACCTTTTTTTTTAAGGAGGAATTGCGCCCACATCTATTCTAATACTAATCGGACCTGAAAAAAAACTATGCCGAAAAAGTGGAAAAAGTTAATAAAATAATAGGAGGAAAACCCGAAATTCACATGCACATCTTCAGACTATGTGGAACAAGTATGCATAGTTTCAAAATGATCGGTGGGAAACCCTAGGAGGAGTTGCGCCCACAAGGTATCCATTATAATACTAACGAACCTGGAAAAAACAAAGTAGAAAAAGTAGAAAAAAAATTGATAAAAATAACGGGAGGACAACCCTAAAACCACATGCACATCTACAGACCATGTAGAACAAGTATGCATAGTTTCAAAATGATCGATGGAAAACTCTAGGAGGAGTTGCGCCCACAAGGTATCTATTCTAATAGTAATCGAACCTGGAAAAAAATTTAAAAAAGAGGTAAGAAGAAGTCCAGGGAATGCCACAATCACAAACCGCAGCCCTTCCCAGACACCAAGAGGAAGAGGAAACTGACAAACCAAACAAGCACAAATCGAACAAACGTAGGAAAAGCAATAAGATTAGCTCTCTTCCCCAAGCGAGGTAATCGCAATGCTAAGAGGACTGAAAAACACAAGAACAAAACAACACAAGGTAAGACACAAAAAAAATCGCATCGTAGAATAAAAAAAGGGTAAGAGAAAAGTCCAGTGATTGCCACAATCACAAACTGCAGCCTTTCCCAGACACCAAGAGGAAGAGGAAACCAACAAAACAAAACAAGCACAAATCGAACAAATGAACGAAAAGCACTAAGATTAGCTCTCTTCTCTCTTCCCCAAGCGAGGTAATCGCAATGCTAAAAGGACTAAAAAACACAAGAACAAAACACAAGGTAAGACATAAAACAAATCGCCTCGCAGAATAAACCACAAAGCAACAATGAGTAAGACTAACACCGGGACCACCGCCTTAGAACTGTCAGTAGAGTAAACTACTGGGGGTTTTAAAGCACTTTTACAGCTAGCCAACCTCACCCTGTGTCCCGATGCAACTCTTAATACAGAAATACATAAGAATTCGGTTCGCATAAAGGCTCCTAACTCAGTCAATGCATCAAAGCGAAAACATAAAAATTAAATTAATCACTGTAATAAACAAAGACGAGTACTCATGGCTAATTCTACTGTATGCCAGAGTAAATGAAAACCAATAGTTGAACAACGGCGGGCCAAGCCATAGTCGAAAAAGTAGAAAAAGTTGATAAAAAATAACGGTAGTATGACCCTAAAACGACATGCACATCTACAGACCATGTTAAACAAGTATGCATTGCTTCAAAATGATTGATGGAAAACCCTAGGAGAAGTGGCGCCCACAAGGTACCTATTCTAATAGTAATCTGACCTGGAAAAAAAAAAGTCGAAAAAGAGGAAAAAGTTGATACAAAACAAAGGGCGGATAACCCTTAAACCAGATGCACATCTTCAGACAAAAACACCTGCAATGTTTCAAAAAGATCGGTTAAAAACTGTAATAGGAGTTGTGTCCACAAACTGCCCATCTCATTGTATCTACGGACAGAGGAAAGGACAGACGGACAAATGGACGGACGAACCCATTTTAATAGTCCCCTTCGACTAATGTCGGGGACAAAAAAGTTATTGTTTGAGTTGAGGTTTTACGGCTAAGTCAACCCATTAGGGTCACTCTGAGCGTGGTCAGTTAACATATTCACACTCTTCCTGGGCAGACTTAGTCCTTTAAGTGGTTAACCAGTACTTGTGCAAAAACATTCGCCAGTACTTGACTATTGCCGTCTTGAATTAGTGGAAGCTGGGGAACGGCCATAGAAATTCATTCATGATCAATCTCCACGAAAATCATGTGGCGGAACTGGTGTTCAAACTCGCAACCCTGGATCTGCAGTCAGACGTGCTACTGACTACGTGACTGAACCTGGCAGGAAAAGAACAGTTCAATCGGAGCTATTTGCTTGTGCATCATATCTCCTCAATCATCTTAGCTAACACTATAAGCCACCCGACTATTGAGGCCACTTCCCTGTTCAAATCCAACTACATGTATATGCTGCAGCTTTCTCCCGGATTTATGTTTCTTCAGCAATATGTGGTGAAATAACGGAACAGGTCATTTTTCATTCCCAATGTGTATAGATCTATTCTGTATCAATGTATATATAAAACATGATCAAAAGCCATTCGTTTGTTCTCAAGATATTGAAAGGAAACGAAATTCTAACGTCAACTAAGGACACAACTACATTAGGAGTTAAAGTAATGTCCTCATATACAATCCTATATACCTCATATACAATCCTCTCCTCCTCAATATCATGCATATGCAAAGTTTCAAGAAAATTCATAAATCAAAAAGTAGAGGGTTAAAAACGTCTCCCCGTACTTCACCATAGTGCAGATTATATTCCATTTCATTGAGATCATTGGGACCATTGTGGTATCTTTGAAAATGGAGTTATGCTCATGTATACGCTTGAGGGCGTAAGCAGTGTTGCAATCTTCATTACTTTTTTATGAAGAGTCTCAATAAAACCGAGACTCCCATTATCTAATCTGTAATGTGTTCTTTGTTTCCAAGGGCAATCTTTCTGATGTTTATTAGAAGAAGGAAAAATACCCGGACACTGTCGTCTGGCACGGTATAAAAACAGACTGTTATTATTTCCTGTCAAAAGGGCCTAAAACGAATTCAATTGTACAATTAATAATGTGAACTGCTGTAACGGTCAAGCTCTGGTAATAGCTAATGACTTATATTTATGACTTCTATCTCCCAAAGCACAGATTCAATACATTAATTCCTCCTATAACTAGACAAAATGACCAGTGGGTCACGTGTACCAGTCTTTCCCCAGATCTTGACCTAAACATGGTATTATGACACCTAATATTCTTCAAGATATAAGACGAAATCTTTTAAAAGTGAAATAAAGCTAATCTCTATCTACATTTATGAGCTCCTTCTTGGAACACATGGAACAAATCTACGAATTCTGATTTTCTTCAATCTAATAGTCTTCAAGGTATAAAAGATTCTAAAAGGAGTGACCATTGAAAGCAACGCACTCATCAAACTGAAAATACCTGGATTCTTTATCAAAAGTATGATAATGATACATCAAATAGTCTTTAGGATATAAAGAAAAATCGCTGTAGCACGAAATATAAGGACCTGGTTTCATATGTCGCGTTTTTTTGTGTCCTTTTTTGTTCCTCATCTCCTTCTTTTGGTGCCTCGGGAGGGCTGTGCTTCGTGACTTATACTTTGCTTATATTATAAGGCCAATCTCGGACCTACATAAATAAACGGCCAATCTTGGTGTCACATGAAACTATAGTATCCCAAGTATAGATCTCTTTAAATTATCTACATATAATACAACCAGCAAGACAAAACATGAAACACATTAAATGAGAGTCGTAGTATTTGAACACCAGCCCTGCCGAGGCCATGAGCTGTGGGTTCAGTATTGTAAGTATTAAAACTTGGGAACTACATATAACAACTTTGAAAACAGAAACTAAATCCATCAACAGATCTTGATGATATGACGTCTTAAAAATTTTAACAATAAACTTTTGACTCAGATGTCCACTAACGCTATGCTGGGAGAACAATAGAACATATGAACGGAAAATGTGTAAACTATATACCCCTTCGGCATACAAGTATGCTGTTGTTACAAAAATAACTTCTGCCAACATCCTGTCAATGTATTTCCAAAACTAACTGTTGAAAAAGCATCATTGTATGAATTTAATATTCCACAGTAATTATCTTGTCAACCTCTTTTACCCAACAATATTTATGTATTAGTGATGACACACTGCTGACATCGAAAAAAGTTGTCTCCCTTGCAAAAATGGAGGAAAACCTACCAAGTGTATCAAGTCCCTTTAATAATACCAGTTATCTTCCAAGTGGTATAGGACGAATGACGTTTGCCTCATTAAATATCGAGTGCATGTTTAAACTAATTTATTACAGGAGCGAAGTTTTCAACTGAACAATATTAACTGAGCAAATGTGCATGCCGATCTGAATCTTCGCTGGGTGCACATGTCCGGAGTTACATTTTCTGATGCTGCGGCTCAAATATAGCTGTATATATAAAGACTGAATATAATAACAATATGGACAAAGTAAACATACGTATCTCGACTGACTTCAGGCCGTTGCTGTCCATACATGTTCTGCTGACTAGAAACAACTGTCCTTTTCTAACAGATCTCGGAAAATCATAAACCGGTCGGCTTGTATCAATGACATCAGAGAGCTCTTTGTCAGACCACAGAATCAACTGATCGCCAGCGTGAATGTCAGTAAGTTTAGCAAGTCGTTCTTGGAGCACTGAAAACCTTTGAAAAAAGAATACAACACAACATAGTAGTATTAAATATGCAGTAAGAAAACTCAGGAACTGATACTATCTGTTCCACATCAAGCCCCCAACATCAAAGGGAAAGACAAACAAATGCAATAAAGCAGCCAGAAAATGAACAGACGGCAAGCAGAACTGGCAACTCTTTCCTAAAAAGGTAGGAACTCTGTTACACATATTTAACTGAATACATAATCAACTTACATAAGCCTTCCATTTCACCCAAGGAAGAACTTTTGTTTTGAAATTCGGAAACACAAACAAAACAGAAATGAATACAATCAAAAGTGACCAATATAAAGCTAATTACGACTCATTTTTCAACTTTTCATTGGACGTACATCAAGAATGTTGAAAGCACTTTGACTTAGCTGCTTGCTGGAAACTAGTACAAACATGTCCAGTAATAGCCACACGCACAGAAAATAGCTCACCAATGACACCAAGAGAGCAAACCAAACACGACAGTACACAAAAATATAAGTGAAGATACCTAGGAAATGGCACAATCACGAAGCACAGCCCTCCCATTGCACCAAAAGGAAAGATGAAGAACAAATAAGGACTAAACAAAAGGCCCATATGAAACGACTGAACAAAGAAGAATCGCAACAGTGAAAGTCGGTAGGAAAACAAGCCACAAACTAAAAGAAAGCAAAGCGGCCAGTCCTCTTCCCCAAACAAGATTTAAATGCTAGACAGGATTCAATAAACACAACAATAACTCAACGAAAAGGACAAAACACCAAAAGAGAACTGCAGTGAACAGCAACAAGGCTACACAAAGAACGAACAAGAAATGGGTCAATAGGAGACACATATCGCCTGTAGGGGGGGGGGGGGAGGGGGGGAGTGGGCATCCTTACCCGGAAACATGCACTTTACAAAAGAATTAAGTTGAAAATGGGCCATAACTCCCAAAATAATTGGCGGCTTTTACCCTAAATCGAACTTGACCTACATTTTATGATTATATACCTGTGTATAAAATATGATTCCAATACACTAATCTTTTCAAAAGATATTAAACTGAAACCATTTTTCGTACACAAAGACGGGACGATACAGTTGAAAAAGGGCCATAACTCCCATGATATTTGGTGCGAACTTGACATATTTTTTAAGATTATATACCTGTGTATAATATATGAATCCAATTCACTTTTTTCAAAAGATATTGAGTAGAAACCATTTTTCGTAAGTACGGACGAGATGTACGTATGAACAGCGGGGATTTTTTATGTTCCAACTACTCCTTCTCCCCACCCCGAAAATGATGAACGGGGGGGGGGGGGGCATAAAAACACCAGAACTAACATTATTAGTGACTGAGTAGTGCCCCTTTTTTGACTTCGGCGTTTGTTGCATTATTGTTATCTGGATTTCTAAGTATTTGATTGAGAGTTTCGATTTATGGCATAGTACACTATCTGATTAACTTTTGAATAAAAAATTAAGGCGACAGTTTATGCTATATGTAAGAAATATGTTCTCCTGTCCATAACTTTATAACAAACCAAACTATTTTGTGAAACCTACTCCATCTGCTGATATATAGTGATTCTTCACTGTTCTTAATTTTGAAAAGAACATTTCAATATAATTAAGATTTTTGGGGTCAAATCATGCTTTTTAAAACACTCAAATTACAGCATTAAGAAAAGAAAAATAAATAGATTACTCGGAAAAATAATTTGACATATATTCTTTGATATCACGAAATACGAATGGTATTGTTTAAATCGTAAGGAATTTGTCCCAGAAGCTAAATTTGACAAGAAATATGACAAGTCTGTTTACAGAAATATTGCTATATACAGGCGCATGTCACAGAGAATTAGGTTAGTTTTTTTGAAACTATTCCTACTTACATGGTCAGCTTTTGATCGATCTCATGGCAAAGAGAAACTTTACTAGCTTAAAAGAATATAAACATTGGCAGATGTTAGTTTATATAATAGTCAGTACCAGCCCAGGTAATGTTTTTTGCTGTTGTTTTTTTTTTCTGTTTTTTTTTTTTTTTTTTGTTGTTGTTGTTTTTTTGTTTGTTTTTTTCAAATCAGTTCTTCAATCACTCAATTCGAGCCTATGCCATTCATCTGCAAATAGCTTTTGGATTAAATCTGAATCAATAAGATTAATGATCGGATCAGGTTAGTTTTCGAACTTGTCCGAGATTTCACCCAAGTCCACTTTAACTGCTAATTTCAGGAATATCTGATAAAAACTCAATGAGTTACGCTGATGACTAAGTCTTTTTCAACAATCAAGGGGAGGACTAATTCTAAGATTAACGATCCCAAACGAGTTTTCAAACTCGTTCGAGATTTCATCCATGTCCACCTTATCTGCAAAAAAAGGTAAGAGAAAAGTCCAGGGAGTGCCACAATCACAAACCGCAGACCTTCCCAGACCCCAAGAGGGAGAGGAAACCGACAAATCCAAACAAGCACAAATCGAACAAACGTACGAAAAGCACTTAGATTAGCTCTCTCTTCCAAAGCGAGGTAATCGCAATACTAAAAGGACTAAAAAACACAAGAACAAAATGACCCATGGAAAGACATACAACAAATCGCCTCGTAGAATAAACCACAAAGCAACAAAGAGTAAGACTAACACTGGGACCACCGCATTAGAAAGGTCAGTAGAGTAAACCACCGGGGGGGGGGGGGGGTTTAAAGCACTTTTACAGCTAGCTAACTTCACCCTGGGTCGCAATGCTACTCTTAATACAGAAACACATAAAAATTCGGTTCGCATAAAGGCTCCCAACTCAGTCAATGCATCAAAGCGAAAACATAAAAATCAAATTAATCACTAAAATAAACAAAGACGAGTACTCATGGCTAATTCTACTGTATGCCAGAGTAAATGAAAACCAATAGTTGAACCACGGCGGGCCAAGCCAAAGACATATCGTCAAGCCCCAACCGCACTGGTTTAAGTTTTACGAAGAGGCCGTCATTGAGTCTGAGGCCCGAACCGCCGTCGTGCAATTAAAGAATGAAGCATAGCCATCAACAACGACTGGGTTGACAACTAGGCATGCAGTCTGCGCATAATATCCAGGCTATAGCCAATTCTTTTATAACGGTTAATAAGTTTTCTGAATTGCTCCGAAAAGTTAGATTTACCTACAATTTTTCTAAATCTGTACACTAAGTCACCGTAAAATTCGGGTTCCGATATACCTTGTTGCAGAAGTGTTTTCAGACTGACGCAACATTTTTCTAACAAGGCACTGTGTCTGCGATAAAATTTCGAAAACGCCTTACGAAGTTTAAAATAACGATAGCCCTGCCTAAGAAGTTTGGCAGTAAGGGCTTTTTTACGGTAGTTAAAGTCATTAAGATTTGAAGAAGCTCTGGCGAATCTAATAAGTTGAGATATGTATACCCCATATGAGGTACGCCTGGGGACATCGCCATCCAGAAAAGGAAAACTGACTATATTAAAATCAAAATCGTCCCGTTTATCATAAAATTTGGTGGAAACTGTACCATTAGAGATAGAAAGATTCAAATCCGAATTCCAGAGAATTTGCTCTATTTTATTGGAGTTCTGTAGGTTATATCCGGTCCACCATTTGGTCAAAGTAAATATTGTCAATATTTAATAAATCATCAAGTTTCAAAAACAACCAATCAAAAATGAAGTTATTGTGATCACAAGCATTTTCCCATTGATAGCCTATGGGACCTTGTGGTTGATATAGCAACCAAGGTTTTCATTTCAAGGTTTCAATCATTGTTGATGGCTATGCTTCACTCTTTAATTGCACGACGGCGGTTCGGGCCTCAGACCCAATGACGGCCTCTTCGTAAAACTTTAACCAGTGGGGTGGGGCTTGACGATATGTCTTTGGCTTGGCCCGCCGTGGTTCAACTATTGGTTTTCATTTACTCTGGCATACAGTAGAATTAGCCATGAGTACTCGTCTTTGTTTATTTTAGTGATTAATTTGATTTTTATGTTTTCGCTTTGATGCATTGACTGAGTTGGGAGCCTTTATGCGAACCGAATTTTTATGTATTTCTGTATTAAGAGTAGCATCGGGACCCAGGGTGAAGTTAGCTAGCTGTAAAAGTGCTTTAAACCCCCCGGTGGTTTGCTCTGCCGACCGTTCTAATGCGGTGGTCCCGGTGTTAGTCTTACTCTTTGTTGCTTTGTGGTTTATTCTACGAAGCGATTTGTTGTATGTCTTTCCGTGTGTCATTTTGTTCTTGTGTTTTTCAGTCCTTTTAGTATTGCGATTACCTCGCTTGGGGAAGAGTGAGCTAATCTTGGTGCTTTTCGTACGTTCGTTCAGTTCTAGCTTGTTTAGATTTGTCGGTTTCCTCTTCCTCTTGGGGTCTGGGAAGGGCTGCGGTTTGTGATTGTGGCACCCCCTGGACTTTTCTCTTACCTTTTTTCCACGAAAAGCTTATGTCATCAATGCCCCACCAAAGGGATGCTATAAAAGAGAAATGATCGAGATCTGCCTGCAGACTATGGAGCTTTAACTTGTCAAAGATGTTGATGCACGGTGACAGATGACCTATCATTCTATAAGCTCTCCTGGAGCCTTAGGCCCAGATGAGCGAAACACATGGAAATTGATAACTGATTTGTTGCACAAAAAAAAGAAAATGTGTTCTAGACCATGGTGATTTTGTATGACTAGAAATACTCAAACTATTGATGATTTGCGAGGGATTCTTCAAAAAATTCCTTTGTAAGTCCTGAAACAAGTAAAAAATAATTTCTCTTACTTTCAGACGGATCTTTATCAATAATTTGTTTCAATGTATAAGGGTAACGAAGGGTTACGAAGTGGCACCGTCCAAGAGAAGTATACTTTTTTGAAGCTTATGATTAATTTCAGTATACAACCAAGTTTGCATTAGTAAAATATGTCTTTAGCCAATTTTTATCCTGAAAAGGACAGTATACGTATCTTAACACTACATTCTAAGTAGCCCATATCTTATAATAAGACGGGGTGGTTGGGTGTGGTGAAGGTGTCGTGTATCTTACTTCACCGGGGCGTCCAACTGATATTGGCTTACAGCTGGGCGAGGATTGCTATCCTTGTTGCAGGTAAGGGTAGAGGGGGAATGCTTTTATATCTTCCGTTTCTTTACTTTCATTCTTTTTCTTTTTTCTTCCCTGTCCTTCTCTTTTTCCTCCTCTACTTTCTCTTCTATCTCATTTCTCCCTTCCTCTGGGAGACGACACAAAATGACCCACAAGGATTGAAGTGTCGTTAAACCCCAACACAAATCAAAAATCTTGTAAAAAGAAAGATTATCTTCGTTTTTCATATTCTAAGGTAAACAAGAGGATCATGATGGTCCTATATCGCTCACCTGAGCAAACAGATTTGCATACTTATATTAGTGTTTAGTTTCAGCCAAGTTCACTGCTCTAAATTTTATAGCCCTGCACCCCCCCCCCTCCCCCCACCAACCCCCCCCTCCCCCCCCCCCCCCCGCACACACACACACAGCAGCCATGTTTTTTTTTCTTTTTAACGCATCATGACAACTAAATCTTGAAAGAGGGTCACCAAAGGAACATTTCTGCCAAGTTATATTGAAACTGGTCCAGTGGTTTCTGACAAAAAGATTTTTAAAGTGTTTTATATTGCTATAAAGCCCTACCCCCTAACAGCCATTTTTTTCTTTTTGACGAATCATGACACCTTGAAAAAACTTGGTTGAGGGTCACCAAAGGAACAATCTGTTTACCAAGTTAAACCAAGTTAAACTGAAATCGGTTCAGTGGTTTCTGACAAGAAGATTTTCAAAGTTTTCTATCTAGATATATAGGGAAAATAAGCTCCACCCCCTAACAGCCATGTTTTTTTGACAAATCAGGATTGCTTGAACATTCTTGGTAGAGGGTCACCAAAGCAACATTGAAATCGGTCAGGGGTATTTGACAAGAAGAATTTCAAAGTTTTCTATACAGATATATACGGAAAATAAGCCCCACCCCCTCTGGGGGCCATGTTTTTTGACGTATCATGAAAGCTTGAACAATCTTGGTAGAAGGTCACCATTCCTGTCAAGTTACATTGAATTCGGTGTAACGAAAAGATTTTTAAAGTTTTTTATATAGATATATAGGGAAAATAAGCCCCGCCCACATAGCGGCCATTTTTTTTGACGAATCATGACAGCTTGAACAACCTTGGTAGAGGGTCACCAAAGAAACATTTCTGCTAGGTTATATTGAAATCGGTCCAGTGGTTTCTGACAAGAAGATTATTAAAGTTTTCTATATAGATATATAGGGAAAATAAGCCCCATCCGCTAGCGGCCATGTTTTTTTGACAAATCACGATTACTTAAACAATCTTGGTAAAGGGTCACCAAGGAAGGGTCACCAAGGTAACATGTCTGCCAAGTTATATTGAAATCAGTCCAGTGGTTTCTGACAAGAAGATTTTTTCAAGTTTTCTATATAGATATACAGGGAAAATAAGCCCCACCCCCTAGCAGCCATGTTTTTTGACAAATCATGACGGCCTGAACAATCTTGGTAAAGGGTCACCAAGGAAACATTTCTGCCAAGTTATACTGAAATCGGTCCAGTGGTTTCTGACAAGTTTCTGACAAGAAGATTTTTTTTCAAGTTTTCTATATAGATATATAGGGAAAATAAGCCCCACCCCCTTGCAGCCATATTTTTTGACGAATCATGATGGCTTGAACAACCTTGGAAGAGGGTGACCAAAGACATATTCGGTGAAGTACCATAATACACGTGAAAAATGACAAAGTCACTGGACTTTGATTTCGGCCACGGACATAAAATGATACCACAGTGTTTGATAGGGAGTAAGTGTATGTAACGCTTGATGACTGTTTGTCATGTTTAATCCGTAAAGGAGCTTAATGCTAGCGTGGATGCAAAACATGAGCTATAAGCTATAAAATGATACCGCAGTGTTTGGGTCCCTGTTAGTAAGTGTGTGCTACATCTGATAAAAGTAGGCCAACAGTTACTTAGACATGAAGCTAAAAGCTGGGGCTAATGTAAGAATACCAAAATCATTTGACCGTGAAATATATCGGTCAAGACTATAAAATGACACTGCAGTGTATGAGTACATGTAAGGGAGAAAGTATATGTCACGTTGGAAGGTTGTATGACCTGATAATCAGAAATGACGCTAAATGCTAGGAAATAGCAAAGCCGTTAGACCATGAAAATAGGTCATGTCATAAAATGATCTCTTTACGTTTAAGTCCATGTTAGGGAGAAAGTGTATGTCAGATAAATGACTGTAGGTGTAATAGTTACATTTATTCAGAAATGGACCTGAAGGCTGGCTCGGGCTGAAGCAAATGTTGACTGATGGACGAACAGAAGAGCGGACAGATAAATGGATGGGAAGACCATGAACAACAACATGAACAAAGTTTACGAACATTACTGGAATGAAGCAATATTTTGACTTACGTATCCATCTTCTGTAGGTACACGAGTATCTGCTGACCTGTCCAACAGTTAAATATCTTCAAAACAACCATTGTATCAACAGCTGTAACGGCATCGAAAAAGCGATCAAAAGACCACATCCTGTTGCTGTCATTTTCTAACAGGCCTACCAACATTTTAACTATGAGTTCTTGCAACATCCTGTAAAATGCGGAGACTTAATAAAATGTTGCTGACACAAGGAGGTATAATGACTGGAGTATCATACATGCAAATGCTGATGCGAATGATACTTTTAACTCGCTGAAATCAAAACTGCAAGAAGAAACACTATCATTTAAGGGTGCGGGCCTGACCTCAACTCATAGTAAAATAGATGTTTGACTTTTTCTGTAATATTTAAGTGTTCCTTCAATGGTAATTTAGATATCATTCTTTAGTTTGACGTTTGTGTGAAGAGCTGAGAAGGCTTCTTGCAAGGGGAAACGTACGGGCATGGCAAGACCCACTACGAGCGTGATTTGAAATCATGCCCACTAGAGAAGAAAGCGATAGCTAGGCATACTGTGTTGTATTTCTGTTGAAGTTCTGCTTTTTTGTTCGTTATTTTTTCTTTAGAATGCTGTTTTGTAAATACTGTTTGGCATCAATAGTGTAAATATGGAGATGCTCAGGGAAGGCCACAAAATCGAGGAAAAGAGCCTCCCAAGGAAACGAATATGGTTAGAATTACATTAAAAGATGACATTACAGAACAGCAATCTAATAAAAATCAGAACGATAAAACGAAGTGAAATTGCAATATCTCCCTTATTTGTCGCCTTTAGAGGGCTAAATTCTGTGACTGCGACCTTTCTGTTATCACAATGCTTAGATAATTCTAACTGCGTTTATTCTTACTCTCATGGAGTAAATTGGAAATGCTGTGTGTGTGTGTGTGTGTGTGTGTGTGTGTGTGTGTGTGTGTACGTCTCTCTCTCTCTCTCTCTCTCTCTCTCTCTCTCTCTCTCATCAAATTATAAAACAGATTGGTGAACAGGAACCGATTCAATAAGAATCATATCAGAAAAAAGGTTTGAGGAAATGCCAGGGACAGCCACAATCACAAACTGCAGCCCTTCCCAGACACCAAGAGGAAGAGGAAACAGACAAAACCAAACAAGCACAAATTGAACAAACGTATGAAAAGCACTAAGATTAACTCTCTCAGACCCAAGCGAGGTAATCACAATGCTAAAAGGACTACCTAACACAATCAAAAAACACCAGGAGGAAGAGGAAACGGAAAAAACCAAACAAGCGAAAACCAAACAAACGTACAAAAAGTCCTCAACATCAAAGAAAAGAAAGATACTTAGAATAGCATAGTCACAAAAGCACAGAAGGTGGGTAGAGTCAGCAGCCCGTCACCCAAAAGACGGCAATCTAGCTCAATCTTTACATTGGATTAGATACTATGATACTGTTTACAAAAGGGACGGAATTAACTATTTTTGGTCAATTAAAAATTCTAATGATGTTCTCAATAAATTTAAATCTAAAAACTGTCAGGCTTCAAAATTGTCTACATATGATTTTTCTACACTGTATACTACGTTACCTCATCATCTTATAAAAGATAAACTTATTGATTTAATTAACCGAACGTTTATTCGGGAGAATACCCAATATTTGGCCTGTAACGAAGAATGTGCTTTTTTCACTTCTGATGTATATAATAATCACAATTTATGGTCGTGTCAAAAAGTCTGTGATGCCCTTGTTTATCTTTTGGATAATATTTTTATTAGATTTGGAACTAAACTTTATAGGCAAACTATTGGTATTCCGATGAGAACTGATTGTGCTCCTCTTGTTGCAGATTTGTTTCTTTTTTGTTATGAGAGAGATTTCATGAAGTCTCTCTCACGTGAAAATCAGGCTGACATTATTGAGGCTTTCAATTCAACTTCAAGATACCTTGATGATTTATTAAATATTGACAATATTTACTTTGACCAAATGGTGGAACGGATATACCCTACGGAACTCCAATTAAATAGAGCAAATTCTTGCGATACCGAGGCACCTTTTTGGGATTTGAATCTTTGTATTTCTAATGGTACGGTTGCCACCAAAATTTATGATAAACGAGACGATTTTGACTTTGATATAGTCAATTTCCCTTTTCTGGATGGCGATGTCCCCAGGCGTACCTCATATGGGGTATACATATCTCAACTTATTAGATTCGCAGAGCTTCTTCAAATCTTAATGAATTTAACTACCGTAATGAAGCCCTTACTGCCAAACTTCTTAGGCAGGGCTATCGTTATTTTAAACTTCGTAAGGCGTTTTCGAAATTTTATCGCAGACACAGTGCCTTGTTAGAAAAATATAGCGTCAGTCTGAAAACACTTCTGCAACAAGGTATATCGGAACCAGAATTTTACGGTGACTTAGTGTATAGATGTAGAAAAATTGTAGGTAAATCTAACTTTTCGGAGCAATTCAGAAAACTTATTAACCCGTTATAAAAGAATTGGCTATAGCCTGGATAATATGCGGCACACTGCATGCCAAGTTGTCAACCCAATCATTGTTGATGGCTATGCTTCAATCTTTAATTGCACGACGACGGTTCGGGCCTCAGACTCAATGACGGCCTCTTCGTAAAACTTGATCCAGTGGGTTGGGGCTTGACGATATGTCTTTGGCTTGGCCCGCCATGGTTCAACTATTGGTTTTCATTTACTCTGGCATACAGTAGAATTAGCCATGAGTACTCGTCTTTGTTTATTATAGTGATTAATTTGATTTTTGTGTTTTCACTTTGATGTATTGACTGAGTAGGAAGCCTTTATGAGAACCGAATTCTTATGTGTTTCTGTATTAAGAGTAGCATTGGGACCCAGGGTGAAGTTAGCTAGCTGTAAAAGTGCTTTAAACCCCCTGGTGGTTTACTCTACTGACCGTTCTAAGGCGGTTGGTCCCGGTGTTTGTCTTACTCTTTGTTGCTTTGTGGTTTATTCTACGAGGAGATTTGTTGTCTTTCTATGTGTCATTTTGTTCTTGTGTTTTTAGTCCTTTTAGTATTGCGATTACCTCGCTTGGGGAAAAGAGAGCTTATCTTAGTGCTTTTCGTACGTTTGTTCGATTTGTGTTTGTTTGGATTTGTCGGTAATCTCTTCCTCTTGGGGTCTGGGAAGGGCTGCGGCTTGTGATTGTGGCACTCCCTGGACTTTTCTCTTACTGAGTTTAAAGTGGACAGGCAGAATCCCTAAATATGCAGTGGCAGGACATGAATACAAGGCTGTAAGAATAATATGGGTTTAAACACTTCGCTTTTCTGACAGAAATGCCGATGAAAAAATGCCGGCATCAAATCCACAGAACAGCACCACTTTAGTGGCACAGTTATAGTATGAATTGGAAGTATAATGTACAGTTCAAGAAATCTTACTCGGATAGCAAACATGTTGTAGGTAGCGTGGAACTCCAGTTGATAGCTCCATTCAAGGACGGCTGAATCCCGGAAATAATACCACTTGGTTTCTGTGACGTGATAGCATGCCTGAAATAATAATGTAACTGCGCCTGATATCAAATGTACATTACTATGAACACAAAGCTCTAGTTAAGGTGGGTTTGTTTAGCCAAGAAGTACTGATACACTGTATTTATCTTATTTCTCCACGAAAACCTATGCCCCGATGAGGCGCTTCTAATTAGTACAAACAATGTATGTTTTCATGAAAAAAAAAGAAAATATTTTGTGGATACCCCTCTTATCTGGAGCTATGTGGCCCCAGACAAGGATCTGAAAAACATACAAATAAAGTTGTATGTAACTGTGCCTGGTACTAAATGTACATAATAAGCTGAACACAGAGCTCCAAATTCAGCATTTTTTCAGTAAAAAAAAACTACTGGGCCTAGTTGTTCAAAGCATAGTTAGCTTAACAAGCTCGTAAGTGGTCAAAATATTAACTGTTCTAGTATATACAATATGTAATTCACAGGTATTTTTGCTGAAAAAAATGTGAGTAGCTTGTGCAAATAAAAGCTACTCACATTTTTTCAGCAAAAGTATTAGCGTATATGCCACATTTAATGATCAAAATTTTAACGATATGTTAACTAGTGACATCGTTAGTTTTGAACAACTGTGTCCTGATGTTTATCTTATTTCTCCACTAAAATCTATGTTGTAGGTACTTATTAGAGGCACCTTGGCAAGGCGCTTCTAATAAGTACCTCCAACGTATATTTTCGTGAGAACTCACTCTTATTTGGAGCTATGTGTAACTAGATAAAGACCTGAGAAACATACAAACGTGGTTGCTATTATCATTTCTGTATTACCTTTATAAAGTGCAAACTTCATATAAAAACGAGGCATACCGATTTCTTGACCAAGATTTTGTCAAGTAACTCACTCTTCTTTGCAATTTCGGCTATCGCTCTCGCATTAGCTGACATGTGTACATGTCGAGATTAGTACTTTCAAATTAGGAGGAATGGATACCTTTTCAGGGAAGGCAACTGCAAATGTTATTTTGCCTCCCTCTTAAAATGGTGTCTCACTAACAGAAACGAAATTGCTCCCGTTTTATGACAGCCACATGGCGTCATATATGTTGTCTCCCTTGTAAACAATAGTGGTAAATCTTCCAAGTGTATCAAATTCCCTTAAGTCCCATATCCTTAGGAAAGATGTATTAACCAAAATAGTAACCAAAATGGATTCTAAAAGAGAATTGTTAAGGAATAGTAATAATTGCTGATAATTCTGAGATATTTTTCTTATTTCTCCATAAAAAAACATATGTTGTGGGTACTCATTAGAACCTCGCCAGGCACTTCTAATAAGTACACACAACATATGTTTTTTTATGGAAAACTGGAGAAAACTAGCCCAACATTATCAACAAATACTCCTTTTTAACAATTCCTCTGAAATAATGAATAAACGCAAACACAAAAATGAAAATAGATGAAGTGTCGAAAGGTTAATACAAGAGAAACTTCTTTCTTCCTGTAAAAGCGCCTCGTGGCCGAGTCACACATAATGAAACCTTAAGGCAACAATAAACAGCAAAATGTACTAAACAACGCATCAGTACATCAGTGTGAGTCTAAACAAACGTCATTTCCATCAGTAGATCCCGTAGTGCACAGAATTTCTAAATATGAAGAGTGAATGCCCTGAACAGACTGCACCACTTCGCATGTCGAACTGGACCGTCGAACTGGATCATCGCTTTTCATTGTTCAATAATATTATGGTAAGCATTCAATGAACCTTTGTAAAAACAAAATGATGATCATTTATACCAGTTAAAACTTTTTACACTAAACGATTTTTAGTTGCTGTAAAACACCTAGTGGTCATGTCACACATAACGGCAAAAATATATGAGCCAGCGCAGGACAAAACCAGCAAAAAGGCATGTGCGCCCAGCGAAGACTCAGATCAGCCTGGGCATCCGCCCAGTTTGATCAGACTCTTCGATGTCCGCATGAAGAAAGCCTGGGTCCTTAGCTACCCATTGGGCTTACAGCGGAGACTGATCAGACTAAGTGGATGCCCAGGCTCATCCATCTTCACTGGGCGTACATGCCATTTTGTAGGTTTTGTCATGCGCTGGTTCATATGTGAAGACACCCAGGTGCCTTAGCGCAACAATGACCAGCAAATGGCCAAACCTGCGCATCGGTACATTGGTGTGAGTCAGTAGATTGCGTAGTGTCCAGGATTTCTACGTGAAGAGTGAATGCCCTGTGCAAACTGCACCACTACTCATGTGTAACCGGAGCATCGAACTGGACCATTACTGTTCACATAAGTCGATTTTGTTCGTTGATCTTTACCACTCTCTGGGCAAAATCAGCACACGACAAATTGATATTTTTTTTTTCCTTAGGGGACAATTGCAATGAAAAGTCAAAGCCTAAAAGTAAGAAAAATATGCTGAAAATATTACCCAACATGCGATAAGCTCATTCAATGAACTTGTGAACACAACAGTGAAACTGGTCCTGCACTTGCAAATCTGTTCAGCAAACCTCATTAAATTTCAAACATCAATTACAATTGGGACCTACATTGTTTCTGCATTCCGTCGGCCTCCAAATGGTTGGAATGGCAGCTGTCCAGTGCATACATGGTATATTGTAACTCCTATACTCCAAATATCCACTGATGCATCGAATGTTTGGGCCCCAGCTGTCGGTTTTCTAAGAACTGCAGTTGCATACATTTCTGGATACTGGAATCAATAAAAGCATATTTATATACAAGGGTATGGTGATCTACTGAAAAATCCGGGCTAAAAAAGATATAAGCCGCATCACTGGAAAAGAGCTGTTAAACATATGTGAGCTGCGTAGGCTCAGGTGAGGTAATTTTCAGCCGATCAGATTACTTGATCCAGGTTGCTGATACAAATTCACTTACTTAATGGCAAACAATGCAGATCCAGCTGGTCTTGTGCCGTGTGGCGGCCGTAAAAAGTCTCCCCGTACATCATCATAGTGCCGGTTATAATTTATTTCCTTTGGGATACTTGAGCCCGTCCTGGTTATTTTGAAGATCGAATACCGCTTAAGCCGGCGTTAGGGGGCGTATGCCGCCTCGCAAACTACAGTGTTGCAGATGAAGAGACTCAATCAAACCGAATCTCCGATTTTCGTGATTTTGTGTGTTCTTTGTTTCCAAAGGCAAACCCTGTTTACTTTTATTCTGAATTGTTTGTAAAGGCAGGGAATATCTGGGTTCAGCAGGACCAGGGTTAAATTAAAATGTCTGAATACTGTTTACGGTTATTGGAAATACGTGCTACTTTCCGACATAACTTTTATTTACTATCAAATCTTAGTACACACTGTTACTTAAATCAGAGACCAATTCATAACATCAGTCCAACCGGCTGCGCGGGCTAGAGATTTGCTATTTCTATCCAAGGGCCGTTTCGTGGGATTTCAATTTCCTTAAATTCGGGAAATCATGTTCTGTTTTCAAACGAAATGAATCTCTAAATGCGTTCGTGTTACGTGGCAACCGTAAACCGTCTCCCCGCACATACAGTTATATTGTTATCATTTCATCTAATTTGGATTACGGCTTTGGTACCATGACCGCAACTACTTCATCCTTAGGGATTGCATTTACAATCGCTAATCACATTGTCTTGAAGGCTGTGCTTCGTGACTGTGGAATTCAAGGCCATGGAAAAAGGATGTGAAATAAAAATACATAACACCATGTCCTGATAAATACAGATCTGCGCACAGTTAACCATAAAACAAAACTACATTGCAGCGTATATAACCGAAACAAGAAAATACATACATACAGCAACCATGGTCTGAGCTGTTGGCTTCTATATCTAATAGTCATCAGATTTTACCAGGTCCAGATAATGAATATCTGCTAAAAAGATTGCACAGGTAGACCAGGGCGTGAAGCCTTTTTTATAGATAAAATTTGCTTTGCTATTCGTTTTACTTTGTTTTTGATTGTAGTAGCTCCAATATGAATAAAATTTGTTAAGTTTATTGATTTTGTTTTTCAGTCTAACCGTAAGTGACATTTTTTCTTTTAAATATGGTAAGGGGACTGGATATACTTTATAGATTTTCCAAATTTGTTTACAAAGGAGACCATTGTTTGTTATTTCCTCTGTGATTTCCTGCATACCAAGCTCATTCTTAAATGGAGTCTACTCTAAAATAACAGAATTTGCTCCCCTTGGGATCAAACGCTTTCCTTTTAGAGTAGACATATTTTCGAAAGGGAAACAAAAATAATTTTGACAGGTTGTCTTTTTAAAAGTGTATATATTCCCTTAAGTTGCAGATGGAATTATACTTGTTATTTCTGAGTTCGCAAATTGTAAAATGAACGTCTTAAACGCACTGATGTGCAAACACGTGTAACATAATATTGTGATTTTCTGTAAATATCAAATGCGATATAAGTGTGGGAAACATTTTATCACATGACCTTTAATACATACTTACCTAATAACCAAATATCTCTTTATTCCAGATATAGACATAAACATTTCATCATCCTGAAGTTGCCTAACAAATCCCCATGTAATACATACAAACTAAATATTCCTCTTTTCTATATACAGACGTTTGGTTATATACAGACGTTTCGTTATCTTAGAATTTCATGCTTCGCACCAAAGTCTATGATACAACAAAAGACCTTGTATAGCATACTTATCAAATATTCCTCTGTTTCATATAGACATAAACGTTTCGTTATCTTGAAATTCACGTTTTGCACCAGTTTGTGATACAACAAATGAACTTGTAATACATACTTTCCAAATATTCCTCCGTTCCATATACATACATAAAAGTTTCATCATCTTGAATTTCTAATTTCGCACAAAAGTCTGTGATACATCAAATGACTGATGATGCATACTTACCAAACATTCCTCTATTTTATATACAGACATTAGTGTTTCGTCATCTTTAAATTCACATGCCGCACCAAAATCTGTGACACATCCAATTACCTTGTAATACATACTTTACAAATATTCCTCTGTTCCATATATAGACATAAACGTTTCTTTCGTCATCTTGAAATTCATGTGCCGCACCAAAGTCTGTGATACATCAATTATCTTGTAATCACTACATACCAAATATTCCTCGGTTCCATATACAGACATAAGCGTTTCTTTCGCTAACTTGAAGCTCACGTGTCGAATCAAAGTCTGTGATACACCAAATGGCCTGTAATACCTGCTAACGAAATATTTCTCTGATCCACATACAGACATAAACGTTTCGTCATCTTGAATTTCACGTTTCGCACAAACGTCTTTGGCCTTGTAATACATACTAATCAAACACTCCTTTGTTCCCTATATAGACATAAACGTTTCGTCATCTTGAAGTTCACGTGTCGCACAAAAGTCTGTAATACATCAAATGATTTTTCAATATATGCTTACTAAATATGCCTGTTCCATATATAGAATTAACCGTTTCCTGATATTTAAGTGCACGTGTCACACCAAAGTCTGTGATACATCAAATGACCTTGTGATATATACTAATCAAATACTCCTCGCTTCCATATATAGGCATAAACATTTTGTCATCTTAGAATACACGTGTCGCACCAAAGTCCGTGATACATCAAACAACCATGTAATACATTAATACATACTAACCAAATACTCATCTGTTCCATATACAGACATGAACGTTTCGTCATCTTGAAGTTACTTGCCCACCAAAGTTTGTGAGAATAACCTTGTAATACATACTAACCAAATATTCCCCTATTTTATATACAGACATAAAAGCTTCTTCATCTTACAGTGTATTTGTCGCTCGAAATTTCACGATACATCAAATGACTCTATAATACATACTTACTAAATATTCCTCTGTTCCATAAATAGACATAAAAGTTTCGTCATCTTGAAGTTCACGTGCCGCACCAAAATCTGTGATTTTATAAACTGACCTGAGAAACAAGTGACATATTGTCATATTATGATGAAAAATGGAATTTTAAGGATACTTTCTACTTATTTTTATTCAAGGTTAAACAGAACAATACTGATAATCCTATATATCAAACAGAACGATAACACTTAAGTACGCAAAAATCGTGGTAGACCTTGCATCAATGCCAAATCAGTTTCGAACACTCTACTTTATTGCTGCGGGTTCATTCTATTTATTATACTAGTTGTTGTTTTGTTATATTAATTGTTGTTTTGATTGGTTAATACTAGACAAAAAATCAACTAGTACAATTTTTTGTCTTTGGTATCTCAGCCAGCGAATAAACCTGCAACCCTCTGCAAATTTTCTGAAATTAAAGCTAATGCTCTACTTCTACGCTATCCCGAGATAATTAATCTTGCTTGGAGATCGAAAACATTCTATGATTGTCCACAAAGAAATCTACTTCACTTGATCTATAGTTTCAATACCGGTTGACAATCATACATTCCATCTTAGGGTGAATACAAATGCTACAGCAGGAACTATTGGAACCCGAGTTCTACAGTGATTAAGTTCTTCAACTGTGATCAAATCAAAACGATCACTTACTGATATAATCGATGTAAAAGAACATGATACAGATACAATGTGGATGTTCAGCATCAGCATGCATGCCCAGTGGTTAACCAAATCAAGGTTAACCACCCTGCTTCCTTCTTTAATTGTACAATGGTGGGTCGGGCCGCAGACTCAAGGACGGGTCCATCCATAACTTTTTATAAATGCATGGACCCGACCTTACTCTTCTGTGATCGGGGTCACCGTTGTCTTACTGTCGTTTTTTTTTTTTTTTTTTTTTTTGGTTTGTTTGTTTGTTTGTTTGTTTTGCTTTTTCTTTTGTTTGTTTTTCTTTCTTTTTTCCGTTTATTTGTTTGTTTGTTTTTGTTTTGTTGTTGTTAATGTTGGCTTGTTGTTGATTTTTTTTTTTTTTTTTTTTTTTATAGTTAATGTGGTTGCTTTCTGCTCTGACTATAGTTTGTAGTAGTTGAGACCTCGACTATGTTTCATCATAGAAGTCGTTTATGTATTTGTAACTTTTGTAAGTTGATCAACTGGTGAGTTAGTGAGCCCTTATAAGGACCAAACAATTATTTGTAGCTGGAACCGTATTAGGATTAACGGTGACAGTAAAACCGCTTTCAGCCCTAACAACAGTTTTACTAATCACTTTTCAAAGGCGGCATTTCTGTTGCAATTCCTCTTTGTTTTTTAGCTCTAATTTTGTAACAGTGTTTTTGGTGATGTACTTTCATATCACTTAAAACTTATTCGGTGCCTTGGGAGGGATTGTTCAATGAATGGGCTCTCCTGGGTATTCTCATATTTATATTATTAATTAGACCTTTTAAACGCATTTTAAGCATCTCAAGGAGTATTTTATGATAATTCTGGGATTATCCCCAGTTTTTCAAAGATTATATGTCATGGTAACGTTTTACAAAGGCGTTTTTAATAAGTACCCATAACATATTTTATTGAAATATAAGAGATTTTATCCTACAGTTATCATATATTCCTCCTCAACAAGTCCTCTGCCTACAGCGTAGGTGATCCATGAAAATTTGAAAGCAGAAACGCACAAGTGCAAACGCAGACAGAACCAGAAATAACTGAAAAGACTGTTAAAAATCCCAAAGCAAAACATGACAATCCTAGTTATAAAAATACGCTCACAACTCACCTTCCATCTTCTCCCATGAATCTCATTATGTTACCAGGCTTTATGTCTCGATGGATAAAACCACACTGTCTCAAGTACTTCATACCAGATGCTTCAATGACAAAATTACAACTGTACAGCAAGGTTCAAGGGGAATGAATACACTTTCAAGGGATACAACGCTTCCTAAATTGTTTTGGCTGCCTTTTGTACAGGGGTCTATTCTATAAGGAAAGAATTTGTTCTTTAAAGAAGCAGATTTTTTTCCTTTTAGAGTAGAATAAAATAAAATCTATAAAGATTAGCTTTGGAAACAAAGTGCACATTAAAGTAGAAAAATCGGGAGTCTCGGTTTAATTGAGACTTTTCATATATGACAGCATTGCAGTTTGCAGGACTGTGTTCGCCCAGTTAAAGTCACAAAAGTTGCCTCTCTTGTACCAAGACCCCTTAAGTTTATTTCAAACTATCATTCCACATTAAAATCGGCGGATAAAATATTACTTGTTATTTAATGGTTCAAATTACACAGAAGTCATACAAAATCTTCTATTACTGTGAACATACATTGTATGTTGAATGTTGTGACATCACTATTTTGTCATGTTTCATATGACAGTAAAACTACTGTCTCATTTATGACTCAGAATTAGTAACGATCTCCTGTTTATTTAATAGCGTCCGTTCCACTCAGCTCTGATTTATATATCACTGACCTCAGATTATGCATTAAATCACCTCGATGGCCTGAATCTTTCAGACTGACGAACATATTCTGAAAATATGTTTTATTTGTTATTGTTTTTTATTATTATTATCAGATAACTATCTCATTCATATTCCTATGAAGTAAGGAAATATTGATCTTAACCCATTAAGGACTGAATAAACTCGCACTATATATTGGAAAAGTCCATTTTCGATTTTAGGAATGTCGGACTATATCATGTAGATATTCCTAAAACAAATTGGTTGAAGTTATTTGCAAACATTGGAGACCCTGATCAGATGCCGCGTTCTGCGGCGTCTGATCTGGGTCTGCACTATTTGCCATATACCCGTTTAGGTGTCTCCAGTTCTTCTTAACTGTTGCCCAGACAATCTGCTTCACTTTCTTCGGAATATCTTTCTTTGTTTTTTTTGTTGTTGTTTTTTTTTCTTTTTTTTTTTTTTTTTTTTTTTTGTTTGTTTGTTTCTTGACACTATATCGTAATACGCCACCCAAAACGCATATTACTTTCTAGTGTTTATTAGAAATAAACAAATATATATCGTTTGTCTCTACAAAAACATGTGCTCGGTAAATCATTTCGTCCTGACTATCCTAATGACTCCCCAAACAATGTGCCTCGTCAACTTGATATATTTTGATGCAATTATTAGAAAAATACCGATATTTAATTAAAAAAAGTATCTTATAATACAGCGACGAATTTCTTATGATAACCCGTACTTAACCTAAATATTGGGGCACATTAACTCCTTACCATAATTCTTCAAAAACATGAACAGGTCAATTTTACTACTGTTCATGTCCTTAAACATGTTGGACGAGTGGCATGATCAGACACCTGCGGCATTTGATTTTGGGTCTACACTGTTGTCTTCGTCATTATCACATCACTGATCAGAGACTGCGCACAACAAAAAAAAGGTAAGAGAAACGTCCTGGGAGTGCAACAATCACAAACCGCAGCCCTTCCCTGACCCAAAGAGGAAGAGGAAACCGACAAATCCAAACAAGCACAAATCGAACAAACGTACGAAAAGCACTAAGATTAGATCTCTCTTCCCCAAGCGAGGTAATCGCAATACTAAAAGGACTGAAAAACACAAGAACAAAATGACACATGGAAAGACATACAACAAATCGCCTCGTAGAATAAACCACAAAGCAACAAAGAATAAGACTAACACGGGGACCACTGCCTTAGAACGGTCAGTAGAGTAAACCACCGTGGGGGAGGGAGGTTAAAGCACTTTTACAGGTAGCCAACTTCACCCTGGGCCAATGCCAATCTTAATCACAACAAGTAAAACAGAAAGCAAAATGGGCAGCTGTTTAAGGTGACCAAAATGCTAGCATCACAAAACTAGTAAAACACAGAGCAAAGTGGGCAGCTGTTGAAGACGGTAACCACAATGCTAGCATCACAACACATACAGAAGAAAAAAAAAAACAGAAAGAGCTACAAAGAGTGAGAACAGCACCAGGACCACCGCCTTAGAACGGTCAGTAGAAAAAACTACTTTTACAGCTAGCTAACTTCACCCTGGGTCCCGATGCTACTCTTAATACAGAAACACATAAAAATTCGGTTCGCATAAAGGTTCCCAACTCAGTCAATGCATCAAAGCAAAAACACAAAAATCAAATTAATCACTATAATAAACAAAGACGAGTACTCAGGGCTAATTCTATGCCAGAGTAAATGAAAACCAACAGTTGAACCAAGGCGAGCCAAGCCAAAGACATATCGTCAGCCCCCAACCCACTGGTTAAAGTTTTATGAAGAGGCCGTCATTGGGTCTGAGGCCCGGACCGCCGTCGTACAATTAAAGAGTGAAGCATAGCCATCAACAATGATTGGGTTGACAACTAGGCATGCAGTGTGCCGCATAATATCCAGGCTATAGCCAATTCTTTTATAACGAGTTAATAAGTTTTCTGAATTGCTCCGAAAAGTTAGATTTACCTACAATTTTTCTAAATCTGTACACCAAGTCACCGTAAAATTCTGGTTCCGATATACCTGGTATACTGTCAACAAACGACTGACAGGTAGAGGGTCAATAGAGCAAAGTTACTACTGGCTTATGGCATATCTATCTGTTCCTTATCTATAGGTCCTTCATGGGTTACATAATCACTTCTAATGGCATGCCTTTGATCACTCTTGCATATCACCTAGGTAAGGAGAATAAAACCATTAGTTAGTGGTACCACTTGTGATTTCTTTAAATACCATACTTACTTGTATGGCTCAAGAAAAGCAGAAACTCTTCTTCAGGAAAGCCATATGCATAAAGGGGTTGCTCTAACATATTATAAAGACTGCCCCCAGAGCAGTATTCCATTATTAAAACTTCATGGCCAGATGTCGTCTGAAAGAACAGAAAAAAAGAAAAAGAGTTATATGACGTGATAGATAATATAGCGGCCTCATATTAACCTATATATGCCTAGCGTCCCATAACATGGCCTCATATTAATTCATATACGCCTAGCGTCCCATACAATGGACATTCGCAAACAGTATTACCCAAGATCAAACGCCCCAGAACGCGGCGTTTATATATACATAATATACATACTGTATATTATATATATATATATATATATATATATATATATATATATATATATATATATATATATATATATATATATATATATATATATATATAAGTGATTTTTTTACCTGCGCATCCTGAGTCCTGTACTCACAGTTTTTGGTTTGGGACTCACATTTTAAATCTCAGCGAGTCCCAGGACTCACAAAGTTATAGTGAAAAATTCTGTAATGGACGCAATGATCTTCTAGTAGGACTCACTTTATATAGCCGAAGCGAGTCCTAGGATACATAGGTATAAAGTTGTAAATAAATCACTGTATATATATATATATATATATATATATATATATATATATATATATATATATATATATATATATATATTAAAATTGATTTGATTCAGCTGATACTGACAAGAAGATTTTTTAAAGTTTTCTATTTAGATATATAGGGGAGAATACGCCCCGCCTCTTGGCGGACATGTTTGTTGACGAATCACCAAGGCTTGAACAATCTTGGTAGAAGCTCATAACAGAAAAGAACAACATAACGAAAACATACCTATATAATTTTGACCTCCTTGAACCCCACTTTTATATAGTAAAACTGGGGTTTAGAGGGGTATACATTCTTTTTCTTATTTCTGTTCAAAGACCTAGATTGTGGCTACTCGTTAGAACTGCCTCACCAAGGCGGTTCTAACGAGTACCCACAATGTATGTTTTGAGCAGAAATATGAAAAATATCAGATTTTTTATCCGCAAACTTTCATTTTTTGGTGGTGAAATCTTCAATATATTTGAATAGGCGTGTTATCGTAATGTCCAGTACTTTCAGACAAAAAGATATTTAAAGTTTTCTATACAGATGTATAGGGGGAAATAAGCCCCGGTCGTTGGCGACCATGTTTTTTGACGAATCGTCGCGGCTTGAGGAATCTTGGTAAAGGGTCACCAAAGGAACATGTCTGCCAAATTATATTGAAATTGCTTCGGTGGTTTCTGATAAGAAGACTTTTAAAGTTTTCTATATCGATATACAGGGGAAAATAGGCCCCGCCCCTGGTGGCTATATTTTTTTACCACCATCACGGCTTGAACAATCTTGGTAGAGGGTCACCAAAGGAACATTTCTACCAAATTATATTGAAATTGCTTCAAATGTTTCTGATAAGAATATTTTAAAGTATTGTTCTGGTTGCCATGGCAACCAGAATTCTGCTTGGATTCCAAATCTTTGAACAACTTTCAGTCAAGATCATTCAAAGATCATTCCTGTGAAATTTGGTTAAACTTGGCTCGGCTGGTTTAGGAGAAGATGCAAATGTTAACAGACGACGAACGTCGACGAAGGGGCAACGGAAAACTGGCCTATCAAAATAGCTCACCTTGAGCTTACATGCTCAGGTGAGCTAAACACTTGAAAATTAAACTTTAAAGTAGTATGACGGGAACACGAACGTGAATGCAGACGCTGACGACCGGGTTGACTACAATAGCTCTTAATGTACTTCATACAGGCGAGCTCAAATATTTCAATTTGTCGCCAGACATAAGATGATTGTGTGTACCACTTCAAGCTATAAGTTTATCCATACCTCTTCCTCGACTCTCTCTTCCGCCATCAGAAAAGATTCTAGCTTTCAAACACAATTATGAAACATTTAGTTTTCCAGAAGATAACTAGAAGAGACTATTATGTAATACAGTGCTGTCCAACCATCATCTTTAGGCAAGTAAACACGAACAATCCTCTACTATATGATACATCATTGCACTGAATGAGTTCGAGGCATTCTTAATTCATTTCGTTCATGAAGTTCTGCAAAACTTCAATTATTATTTGCAACAAAATTATTAGTTCCTGGATATTGTCTGGCTGACCTCCCACATGAGCGATACTCAGAAGAAGATCTTGTACTGAAGCTGGAAACGCCATGTCCTCCTTTGGGTATTATGTTAACAACGAGTGTTTCCGTCCGAAAAATACTTCAAATGTGAGAGCAAACTTTCCTAACCCATCACGAAAACATGCCTATAAATTGTGACCCTCTTCAACCCCACTTTTATATAGTAAAACTGTGGTTTACAGGGGTATACATTATTTTTCTTATTTTTGCTCAAAAACATAGATTATGGTTATTCTTTAGAACCGCCTCGCCAAGGCGGTTCTAACGAGTACCCACAATCTATGTTTTGAGCAGAATTAAGAAAAATATCAGTTTTTATCTGAAAAATTTCAGTTTTTGGAGGTGAAATTTTCTATATATTTGAATAGACTTATTTTCGTAATGCGTTCCGCAACAGAAATGATTATACACAAAACATCATGTGCCAAGACAAAATTGTTTACATTACCAGCCAGATGACTTATTAAGGAAGGGTATTTGGTGATATTTCTATGATAACGTTTCTTATTTCTCCATAAAAGCACGTTATGAGTACGCATAAAAAGCGCATCGCCGAGGCGCTTCTAACGAGTACCTGCTACATATATTTTTCATGAAGAACTGGATGAGATTATCCCAGAGGTTACTACCTAATATTCCTCTTAACAAGAATTTTGATCAGCTGATAAGATTTTACCAACAATGATAAATGTCGACTGTAATGTCATCGTTTCTTATCTGTATTTCACCCGGTAATTCTGGTTTCTCTTTACTCAGTGTATTTCGGTTAGAATTTACACACCGAACGTCCCGGTTAATTAATATATCTATAATTTAACTTCCGTCAATCTATACCGAAACTATACCATTTATATATGGTGGTTGGATGTGGCGAAGGTGTCGTGTATCTTACGTCACTGGGGCGTTCAGCTGATATTGGATTACAGTTGGGCAAGACCTGCTATCCTTTTAGCTGATAAAGTTAGAAAGAGAATGATTTTATTTCTTCTGTTTCTTTACTTTCATTCATGTTCCTCTTTCTTCCATTTCCCTCTCTGTCTCCTTTCTCTTTTTTCCCTTTCTCTGGGAGACGCCACAAAATGGCCCAAAAGGGTTGACGTGTCGTTAAGCCCCAACACAATCAATCAATACCATTTATATTATATGCCTACCAAAAGAAAAAATACTTATCCACTGGTTACCAACGCAGCGAAACAATTAGAGCAACACTCAGGAGTTTGTTGACACAAAAAAGGTAAACAAAGTTTGCATTCTCTGTCTTTCATGAGCGATATAAATTTATTAAGGATTTTTTTAAATCGGGGAATGACATTCAGGAGCTCATTTACATCAATACTTGTGCAGTAAATATCAGACCACCTACTTTGCGCATATTGGCTGGATTTATTTTCACGTGCCGAAAAAGAGAAGTATTTGGCCTGCAAGTGTATTGATAGCCCTCGAGATGACGCAGACATTGGTGATGTACGTGGTATTTTTTTTTTTTTTTTTAATTTTGCGGATCGCCAGAAATTAAAGGTTCCATATCCCTCAAAAATAAATATTTTTTTTTGATATATGGTATAAATACAATCATAAAATGTTGCACCTGACAGCCTGTAAAGTTTCAGTTAGTCTCTTGTTCTTGAAATGAAATGACTTTTTTGTATCTCTGAATTAATGTTGCCAACATTAATTCAGAGATACGATAAAAAATCATTTCATTTTTGATCCAGTTCAAAAACAAGAGACTAACTGAAAATTTCCTATATATCTATTTACTATATATCAATTTATTATTACAACACTAAAACTATGTGTGGTGCAGACTGTCGGAAAGATCACAGACTTGTTGTCAGCAAACTCAACCTGCGCATTCAGCCTGTACGACGACCACAATGCAAGAAGGTGCCAAAGAAATTAGATGTCTCCAAGCTGAAACAAGACAGCAAGAGGCAAGCATTCGTCAACGATCTCTGCAGCCATTTAGATGCACTGGAACACAGTTCAGAAGATGTAGATGAGAGCTAGACAGTCTTCAGAGGCACCGTTCACTCTTCAGCAATGGATTCCCTAGGACCAGTATCTCGCAAACACCAAGATTGGTTTGATGAGAATGACAACGAAATTCAGAGACTCCTTGAAGAGAAACACCAAAAACACAAGGCTTACCTCAGAAATACCAGCTCAGTATCTAGCAAGACTGCCTATTCAAACATATGCAAGACAGTTCAGACGAGGCTCAGAGACATGCAAGACTCCTGGCTGAGAAAAAAGGCTGATGAAATCCAGTCCTTTGCAGACAGAAAGGACATGAAAAAGTTCTTAGATGCACTCAAGACAGTATATGGTCCCCCAGAGCTCAGGAACCATCCCACTCCTTAGTGCAGATGGAACTGGCCTTCTGACTGATAAAGAAGCTATCTTGAAAAGATGGGCTGAACATTTTGATGGTGTCCTAATCAGCCATCATCTATCAATGATGAAGCTATCAACAGACTACCACAGGTGGAATGTAATCCGCTGCTTGATGAGCTCCCAACCGTCTCTGAAACAGTGAAAGCAATAAAACTCTTGTCATCTGGCAAGGCTCCAGGATCAGATGCAACACCTGCAGAGATCTACAAAGCAGGAGGTCCTCCAGTTGCAGAGAAACTGACAGAGTTATTTCACATTATGTGGAGAAAAGAAGCCTCTCTCAAGAATTCAAGGATGCAACAATTATCCACCTATTCAAAAGGAAAGGGAATTTTCAAGTCTGTGACAATCATCGAGGCATCTCTTTATTGTCAATTGCTGGGAAGATTCTTGCTAGGGCCCTACTGAACCGATTGAATGAACACCTGGAACGGTCAGGGCTTCTACCAGAAAGCCAGTGTGGATTCAGGAAAAACAGAGGAACAATAGACATGATCTTCACAGCATGACAGCTTAAAGAAAAATGCCAGGAACAGAATGTGGACCTCTACATGACCTTTGTCGACCTTACCAAAGCATTTGACACAGTCAGTCGTGAGGGACTTTGGAAAATTATGGCAAAGTTTGGTTGTCCTGCCAAATTCATAGCAATGGTGCGACAGTTCCATGATGGTATGCTTGCAAGGGTCCAAAATGATGGCGAGTTTTCTGATCCATTTCCTGTGACAAATGGAGTTAAGCAAGGCTGTGTACTAGCTTCAACACTGTTCAGCATGATGTTTTCTGCCATGCTTACAGATGCTTTCCAGGATGGTGACAATGGTATACCTATTAGGTATCGCTTTGATGGGAAACTTTTTAACCTAAGAAGGTTGCAAGCTAAATCTAAGTGCAGACAGAGATGCTAGACGAGTTCCTCTTTGCTGATGACATGGCAAAGGGTGCTCCAACAGAAGAGAAAATGCAAAAAGGTGTGGATCAAATATCTGATTCATGTGACAGCTATGATCTCACAATCAGCATCAAAAAGACTGAGGTAGTATATCAGCCAGCACCTGGAAAGCCTTACAAGGAGCCTACCATCACAGTGAAAGGTCAACGACTGCAAGTGGTAGACAAGTTCAACTACCTTGGAAGCACATTGTCTAGAGTTGTGCACATTGATGATGAAGTCAATGCTAGAATTGCCAAAGCTAGTGCAGCATTTGGCCGGCTACGTGGAAGTATTTGGGACCGAAGTGGAATCAGACTTGACACAAAACTGAAAGTATATAGATCGGTAGTGCTGCCAACACTATTATACGCATGCGAAACTTGGACAGTTTACCAACGGCATGCCAAAAGACTGAACCACTTCCTATAAGGTGTTTTAGAAAACTTCTAAAGATCAAGTGGCAAGACAAGATTCCAGACACAGAAGTCCTGAAAAGGGCAGGGATGCACAGTATACATACTCTTCTGAAATTGGCACAGTTAAGATGGACAGGCCATGTTACCAGAATGCCTGATGAACGTTTGCCAAAGAAAATCCTCTGTGGAGAACTTCAAGTAGGAAAACGCTCCCATGGTGGTCAGAAATAGCGATACAAGGACACTCTCAAAGCCTCCCTTAAAGACTTCAACATACCAACTGAGTCATGGGAACAGATTGCACAAGATCGTACAAAGGTGGCGAGGCCTCATAAAAAGGGGAGCTGGTGAATACGAAGCAAAAAGAATCAGCGAAGCCGAGCAGAAACGTGCACAGCGGAAAGCCAGAGCTAAGGCATCACTAACAGAACTTTCTTCCTCAGACCTCTCTTGTTCTATCTGCAACAGGCAATTTAGAACTAAGATTGGTCTCATCAGCCATCTTAGAACACACAAATAATAACACATCACACAGTTGATTAGGATTGGTCATTGTCAGTAATGACAGACGAACAAGAAGATCAATTTATTAACTCTTTCTTGGATAAAAAATGTCTATATTTGAGGAATATGGAGCCTTTTCGGGACAATTTTTTCTTTTTTTTTTTTTTTTTTTTTATTTATTTATTTTTTTTTATTTATTCATTTTTAATTTTTCAAATTTTCATTTTTTTATATTTTATTTTCTAACAGAAACAAACGAAACGTATGAAAAATATATGAAAAATTCTGAAATTGACTGAAACAAAATGAAACAGACCAAAAGCAGTTCTCACTGGTCGTCAGTTTCATTCGTTTCTTTTGATACAAAACAGGATGAAACAGACCAGAAACCTTGGTCAGTGCTCGTTACGAAACAGGGCGAAAAGAAATCAATCAAAATGAAACAGAATGAAACAGCTACTAATTCTAGTCTTTTACTTTTTTTATAAACCCTCGTTCTGTTTCGTTGTAAATGAAACGAATAAGATATATCGGGAAAACTCTAAAGCAGGATTAAACAGACCAAAAACCTTGGTCAATGTTTGTTACGAAACGGTGCGAAATGTAATGAATAAGATACATAATAAAATCTATGAAACAGGATGGACTAGACCAAACAAGTGTGGTCAATATTTGTTACAAAACAGGGCGAAACGGCATGAAACAGATTGACACAGATACTATTCCCAGCCGTTCACTTCTTTATAAAACCCTTTCTGTTTCGTAGCAAATGAAACGAGTAAAGCATTTAGGGAAACTCTGAAACGGATGAAACAGACAAAAAACTTGGATCAATGCTGGATCAAGGTGAAAAAATGAAACGGAAATGAAACGGAAATGAATCAGATTCTATTCCAAAAAAAGGTAAGAAATGTCCAGGGAGTGCCACAATCACAAACCGCAGCCCTTTCCAGACACCAAGAGGAAGAGAAAACCGACAAAACCAAAACCACAAATCGAACAAATGTACGAAAAGCACTAAGCCCGGGTTCGATCCCCGGCTGCCGCATGGGTGATTAGAATTTTTTCACGTTACATCTGGCGCCCAACGTAAATAACCCCATTTGATGGGCTGGGTGGCCCTATAGACTAAGTGGCTTAGTATTCAGTGGTTGCTCAAATTAATGGGGTTATTTACGTTCAGCGCCAGACGTAACAGGTGAAAAACTTCTAATCACACTTATGCTGCAGCCGGGGATCGAAACCGGGCCGTCTGCGTGACAAGCCAACATTCTACCACGTCGCTATAAAAGCCGGCTTGTACCGCACGGCAGTACAAGTCTGATATACCTATCACTACTACAAATGCATCAAAGCGAAAACATAAAAATCACAATTTAAACACTATCGAGGAATGATTTTACGATAATGAATGCTAAAATCATTGCAAGCATACAGTTTCCTGAATTAATATACTGAGTCACCATAAAATTCAGGTTCCGAGTCTGTTGGGACATTTGCACCTAATGACCTTTCTGAAATTCTGACGTCATGTCTATACATATCTGGGTTTTCCAAGATTGCAAACGTCTAAATATAGCCTTGTGTGGTTTCCCAGGATAAATAAATTCTGTGGTTTTCCAAGATTGCACAACAGAAAGTCATAATTCTAAATATAGCCCCTGGGTTTTCTATAGCACAAAGCGCAAAATCCATTTTCTGAGCCAAAGTTAGAACCTAGGCTCACACACGCCGGTTCACCGCAGGACTTTTTCTCTTCCACTTATTGCCCTGGGTAGACTACGTTTTGTGGATCCGTGTCCCTTTTTGTTGATGTTTTCATGCAGAAGAATTTAAAAATTCAATTCGCTTAAACTATAAATCAGTGCATACATCATATCAGGCAGGATTTTCTTTTTACCTAGCATAAAACTATAACACCAATTTTCGTCTGCTGAATTTGCCCAGAGCAAGGTAAAGGTTAAGGTGAACTGGTTAGTCAGTGGAGAGAAGGTACGCTAAGCTGAAAGCATTGTCTGTCTGCCTTTTCAAAGCAAGACCACTACATGAGAAAACTTGCTTCCCTTGACCATATAGGTATACCCTCTCAAAAGCTTACTCTTGAAGGAACTATTTGCTGTGGTGATGATGTTAGTCGGAACTCGGAAGGACACAGCGATAATGTTAACGCATTTCACAGTGACCTACTTGACTCGAGTAGGTATATGCGCTGGTGTAATTTGATTCGATGGCTGTGGGAGCTGTAATAGGTGGCCGACACAGAAGCCACTTTTAATATTTGTTAACCCCAGATCACCATGAACAAAACAAGTGTTACGAGCCAGGGGTAACGAGAAAGAAATGAAAGTGAAACCAGCAATAAGCTTGAAATTATTAACAATATTTATTCACAAAAAAATAAGACAAGATTCAAAACAAAAGAATGTAAGTAAACAGTACCTTTCAAGTTTATGCGACAAAGTCCCTCAGAAAAAATCCACAAGAAGTTATTAAACAAATCCTTTGGATCACAGTTTCTGTTCCCACAATTTTAAGTTCCTGAATTCAGAATTTAAGTCCAAAATGAATACAATATTAAAGTAATCCAGTATAGAATAATTTCCGATGAAAGCATACAAAGATGCCCATATGAACATCTTTTCTCCTTATATAATATCAAAGAACATTCTAGAAAAAGAATTTACTACCGGCATCTCTCATTTTCCAGGTTCAGTCAAGATACTTCTAAATATTCTATGACATGCCAAAAATAGCTCAGTCCAGAAACAAGGATATAAACAACATGTTATTGTAAACATATTGTTCCAAAAAGTTATTTATGGAAACATAGTAAATAAAGTTATTAATGGAAACATGGGGAACATGATGCTTAAAATAACTGAACACCCTATATATAACACTTCCCCTCTTCAAGGAAAAGAAAGCTTTCTTTTTCCATTAAATTATCATAAAATAAAATCCTGATAAAGGATTTGATTGTGTTGGGGTTTAACGACACGTCAACCCTTGAGGGTCATTTTGTGTCGTCTCCCAGAGAAAGGGAGAAAAGAGATAGAAGAGAGAGTAGAGGAGATGAAAGAGAGGGACAGGGAAGAAAGAGGAACAGGAATGAAAGTGAAGAAACAGAAGAAATAAAAACATTCCCCCTCTACCCTTACCCTTACAAGGATAGCAGGCCTTGCCCAACTGTAAGCCAATATCAGTTGGACGCCCCAGTGATGTAAGATACACAGCACCTTCGCACCACCCGACCACCCCCCCTGATAAAGGAAACTATTATCTTATATACAGCAAGTTACAGGAAACCACAGATCAAGACATCGTGCTCTAGACAAGGCATCGGGAATAATATTATCTTTTCCTTTGATATGCCTGATGTCAAGATTGTATTCCTGTAACAACAGGCTCCATCTGAGCAACCTCTGATTCTTGTTTTTCGTCTTATGGATGAAAGTCAATGGATTGTGATCGCTGAAAATAACAATAGGTGAGGATGAAGAAGTTAGATAAACTTCAAAATGTTGAAGAGCAAGAATGAGAGACAAACATTCTTTCTCTACTATAGAATAATTCTTTTGATGTTTGTTCAACTTTTTGGAAAAGTAACAAACTTGGATGATCCACAACACTGTCATCCTCTTGCAGCAATACACCACCTGCACCAACATCACTCGCATCTACGGCTATCTTAAATTCTTTATTTAAATTTGGTGCCAAGAGAACTGGCTCATTCCTCAGTATAGCTTTTATTTTATCATTCTGACAATCACTGGTCCACTTAAACCTCATTCTTTTACTACGTAAATCAGTCGCTCAGCAATGACAGAAAAATTATTACAGAATTTTCTGTAATAACCAGCCATACCAAGAAACCGCATCAGTTGTCTTTTGCATGTGGACACCGGAAAATCTGAAATAGCTTCAACTTTAGCTTCTATAGGTTTAACCTGACCATGACCCACAACATGTCCTAGAAATGTTAAAATTGCATGACAGAATTCACTTTTAGCAAGGTTTATTGTCAGTTTTGCTTCACTCAGTTTATTAAAGAATTTTCCAAGATGTGATTCCATTTATTATTGTATATGATGGCATTATCGATGTAAGCCTCGCAATGCTCGATTCCAGCTATTATGGTGTTGATTAAGGTTGAAATGTTGCTGAGAGTTTTTCATTCCAAAAGGCATTACTTTATAGTGATATAATCCATCAGGAGTAACAAATGCTGAGATCTCTTTGGCTCTTTCTGTGAGAGGAATTTGCCAAAATCCTTTCAGAAGATCGAATTTAGTTATACATTTTGAATTTCCAATTTTGTCAATACAGTCATCCATTCTTGGGATGGGAAAAATGTCTGTTTTACTCAAATTATTGACCTTCCTGTAGTCGGTGCACATTCGATATGATCCATTCGGTTTTGGTACAAGAATACAAGGAGAACTCCATGCACTTTGGCTTGATTCAATGAAATCATTGTCCAGCAAATACTGAATTTTCTCCTTAAGGTATTTTTGTTTTGTTGGGTTCACTCTATATGGAGGTTGTGGGTCCTCAACATTCACATCATGATAAATTTTGTCAGTCCTTGTAGGAATATCCGGAAATAAGTGTTCATATTCATGAATTATTTCTTTCAGTTCCTTTCTTTGGACTGGATCTAGGTGTGAAAGTTTCTGGTCGAGATCCTTTAGAATGTCAGAATTCTGGAGTTTTGATGAAGCAGGATCAGATTTGATCAAGTTCATGTCTTCAGATTTCACTTCACTTTGTTCCCGAGGGACAGAACTAACAACACTTATTGGTGTAACAGAAGAACTATCCCTATCTGTGTATTGTTTAAGCATGTTAGCATGACATAACTGTTTTTGTTTGCGTCTCCCAGGAGTGTTAACAATGTAATTTACATCACTAATTTTTTTATCTATAGTGTAAGGGCCGTAATATCTGGCTTGCAATGGTTTCCCAGGAATAGGCAAAAGAGCAAGTACCCTGTCTCCAGGCATGAATTTTCTTTCTTATGCATTTTCATCATACCAACGTTTCATTTTTCTTTGCGCTAAGATTTGTCCCAGCAGACTCACAAACTTTTGACAGCCGGTCTTTAAAATCTGATACATAGTGAAGTAAGTTCAAAGCACTATCATCATTTGAGAGAAATTTCTCTTTCTAAAGTTTCAAAGGTCCACTTACAGTGTGACCAAATACCAGTTCAAATAGGCTGAAACCAAGAGATTCCTGAACAGATTCTCTAACGACAAACAACAACAAATGAATCTTTTTCTGTGTCGAAGCAGTATCACCTGATCATATTTTTCAGTGTCTGATGAAATATTTCAAGGGTACCTTGACTTTCCGAATGATAAGGTGACGATTTATATTGAGTAATGCCCAACTCATGCATGACCTGTTGAAAAATTCCAGACGTAAAATTTGAGCCCTGATCCGACTGAACAGACTTTAGGAGGCCTACAAATGTGAAAAACTTTTCCAAAGCCTTAACAATATTCTTTGTTTCAATACTCCTAAGTGAAATGGCTTCTGGGAAACGTGTAGAAGCACACATTACAGTGAGAAGACACTCATGGCCTGACTTGGTTTTGGGCAAGGGACCAACACAGTCAATAATTATTCTGCTAAAATGTTCATCAAAAGCAGGTATGGGCTTTAAATGAGCTTTTGGTATTGTCTGGTTGGGGTTTCCTACCATCTGACAAGTATGGCAAGATTTGCAAAACTGAGAAACATCAGACTTTAATCTGGCCAACAAAAATGATTAAGAATTTTGTGATAGGTCTTATTTATACCTAAATGACCTGACATGGGAGTGTCATGGACCAAGTTTCCAATTTTAGGGCGATAAACCCTCGGAACCACTATGTGGTGGTTAACAGTCCACTCGTCTTCTGCTGAGACATCAGGAGGACGCCATTTTCTCATTAAAATGCCATTTTTGACATAGAAACAGACTGGAACTTGATCTATTTCTTTCTCATCAAACGCCCTTTCAAGTAAAGGCAAAATTTCAGGATCATTATGCTGTTTCTTGCAAAGTTGTGACCTTGACCTTGGTCATTTAATATTGAAGGGTAATGACTGGACTCTGACTTGTTACTTAAGTCTGTCTGCTTGTTAGACAGGCTGGATGAAAGAGAATTTGTGATCTCATTTTTTTAAAAGACTGACCCAAAAAGGTATCAGTTAAATCAATGCCCCCATCATTCTGTTTTGCTTTCTTAGCCATGGCCCTTGTAACGACACAAGATGGGTAAAGATCAGGGATTTCCTGTTCAATGGGATCAGGTAGCTGATCAATACAAGGTTTGTTTAGCAAAAGTGGGTTTACCACAACCTTATCTCCCACTAAGTCATTGCCTAACAGTAAGTGAACACCTTTAAATGGTAAAGAAGGTCGAATACCAACAGCCACTAAACCAGTCACCAAGTCTGAGGATAAATAAATGTTATGAAGCGGAACATTAACAAATCCACACTCTACACCCTGAATAAAGACACTTGTCCAGAAGAAATTCTCTCAGAAAAAAGGCAGAGTATCTGCTAAAATAAGAGACTGAGAAGCTCCGGTATCTCGTAAGATGTTAATTGGGGTAGACTGGGCATAGTCACTATTTAGTGACACAAAACCATCTGATAAGAATGGTTCATAAATCTCCATAACAGAATCAGTCTCAGACCTTTCGATCTTGGTAGGATCTTCCTCCTTAACACATGACTGTGGACAGTAAAGAGGTAAGGCCTGTAGGTTTAAGCCCCTCTTGTTTTCCTTTCTTTCTTTTCAAATGTAAGCATTCAGAAATAATATGAGCTGTCTTTTTGCAATAATTGCATACCGGTTGAGATAAGGGATTTTGATGTTTGTTTTCACCAGAAGATTTGGGTTTAGGAGTAAATGTTTGGCTATAACTGCCAGATGGATTACTAGGACTATGTTCGGATCTGATTGTGGGAAAAATGGTCTTCCAGAGGGATTTGACTTATTAATAAAGGAAAACTTATGCGTTAAAGCATAATCGTCTGCAAGTCTAGCTGCAGCTTCCAAAGTTTCAACTTGTTTCTCATCTAAAAAGGACTTAATGCCTGAATTTATGCACCTTTTGAATTATTCTACAAGCATTAGCTGTCTAAATTTTCATGATCAAGGCCAATTTTCTTCGAAGAGCACCACCTATCAAATAACTGTTCTTTAGTTCTAGCAAATTCTACATGGGTTCTACATGGGTCTGCTCATTTGTTTTTCTTACAGTTCCTAATTTTTTGCTTGTAAACCTCAGGGACCAACTCATAAGCCTTAAGAATTAATTCCTTTACAGTATCATAACTGGAGCTCTGCTCGACAGTCAGCCGAGTATAAATTTCTCAAGCCTTCCCAATTATAACACTTTGCAAAAGCAAGGTCCAATGCTCTTTTAATTTTAAATTTCTGCTACTTTTTTCAAAATGAAGAAAATATTTGTCAACTTCTTTTTCCTGAAATGGAGGAACTAATCTGATGTGTTTAGTGACATCAAAATGAACGCCAAAGTCTAAAGGTTGCGGTTTTACCGTCTTGTTTTGCATTTCTAATTCTTTCATTCTTAATTCAATATCAAATTTTAAGTTTTCCCTTTCTATCTGCATTTGTCTTTTTCTTTCTCCCTCTTCCATTTCTATTTTAAGTTTTTCTTGCTCCAATCTTATTTTTTCAAACTCAATTTGCCTCTGAATTTCAAGCTCTCGCATTTGCAATCCTGTCTAAGTTACGAGAACAAGAGACAAAGCAGAAGAATCAAGAATTTCCATATCAAGCAAAAACTGGATCAAGATATTGTTTATTTCCTGTTTCAACATGGACTTATTAACGGTAGTCAATTCATAGTGAGCAGCAATGTCCAACAAATCTGACTTTTTGGCCAAATTTAACAGCTCCTGCGAAGGCGCAGCTATGAAAGCTTGATGGTCAAATGCCATGATTGCTTTTTGCTGGTATTATCAAGTAAATTTATCAATCAGAGTTTATTTATATTTTTTTCAAAAGTCAATACTTGCTTTTTTCTGTTATCATTTACTTTTTTGAAAGTCAATAGTTGTTTTTTATCAAATACAGATTTTGTATTTACTGAATTTTTTTTTAAATTCAGTACTTGTTTAGCAGCAGGAGGGGTCAATGCACTTGGTTGGGTACTTGGTTGGGGTACGGCTGAGGGTACGCGGATCGGGGCGCGGAGGGGGAAACAAAGAGGGAGCGACCTTGGGTAGCGGAGGCTAGCCGAGGGGGAAACAAAGGGGGAGCGAGCTTAGGTAGCGGAGGCTAGCAGAGGGGGAAACAAAGGGGGCGCGAGCTAGGGTAGCTACCTCCGCTGTACCCCAATCAAGTACCCAACTAAGTGCACTGACCCCTCCTGCTGCTTGTTTTATAGCAAACAAATATATATATATATATATATATATATATATATATATATATATATATATATATATATATTTCATTAAAGGTCAATACTTTTTTCTTTAAAAAGCTCAAACTTGTTTTAGCTCAAGAAAATGTTTGATTCCGGACGAGCCCCAAATTTTTGTTACGAGCCAGGCGTAACGAGGAAGAAATGAAAGTGAAACCAACAACAAGCTTTAAATTGTTAACAATATGTATTCACAAAAAGTAAGACAAGATTCAAAACAAAAGAATGTAAGTAAAAAGTACCTTTCAAGTTTATGCGACAAAGTCCCTCAGAAATAATCCACAAGAATTTATTAAACAAATCCTTTGGTTGGTTGTGTTGAGGTTTTACGGCCCAGTCAACCCAATGGGGTCATGTCGAGCGCGGTCAGTTTACCTAACCACACGTTTACTGGGCAGGCTTAGTCCTTTAAGCGGTAAACCAGTATTGTGCACATTCTTCTGCCAGAAACTGACAACTGCCCTTCTTGAATCAGCGAAACAAATCCTTTGAATAACAGCTTCTGATCCCACAATTTTAAGTTCCTGAATTCAGAATTTAAGTCCAAAATGAATAAAATATTAAAGTAATCCAGCATAGAATAATTTCCGATGAAAATATACAAAGATGCCCATATGAAAATCTTTGGGGTTTTTTCTGTTGTTTTTTTTTTTTTTGTTTTGTTTTTTGTTTTTTTGTGTGTGTTTTTTGTTGTTTTTTTTTTTTGTTTTTTTTTTTTTTTTTTTTTTGTTTTTTTACGAAAGTGGTGCGATGTGGCTACCGATCGTTTGTAATGCGACTCAGGCCTAAGAAAGCAAAAATATGCTAAATAATAAATAAGGGGTTCAGAAAGAAACACAAACATAGAGAATAACCTACCAGTGACACCAAGAGGAAGAGTAAATATCTACGACAGACGGCTCATACATTACAATACTACTAAAAGCAAAGTAACCAGCTCGGTTGTCCCCAACAAGGTGATCGAATTTCTACACAACAACAATTTAATGTAGTTGTTGTTATTTTTTTTTAATCAAACTGGATCATACCGACTCATAATCCATGACGTTTATAAACAAATACTCTTCGAGATATAAAGCAAAATTATTGGACGTGAAATATAGGTCATTATGACTTACATTGATTTTGAGGTTAAACTTTAGGTTATACTGACGCATAATCGGAAAGTATGGTGTTTATACATAAAATACTTTTTCAAGATACAGGACAAAATCACTGGTCCGTGAAAGCTCTTCGAGATATAAGGCAAAATCGCTGGGCCGTGAAAACTAGGCGATACTGATTTTCGCTTCATGACCTACAAGTCAACGTCGCAAGGCTGACTGATGTCTGACCAAGTATCTGTCTAAGTTTTCAATACAGAAAAGTAGAAAAATACTTTTTACACGTGTGCTAGATTTCAACCTCTAGCCCTACCCCGGGGCAAGGACCCTGGGGTATAATGTCATCGAATGAAAGCCGACTCTCCTGGTTACCTATGGTCCAAAGATTAATGTTTTCTAATAAGCGGTTGACGAGACATGAACTTTACAAAAAAAAGCTTAAACATAAAACTTTAAAGTAGTGTGGCAGGGATGCGAACTCGGACGGCCTAGATGACTGCAATAGCTTTTCACGTACAGTCGACTCTCGTTATCTCGAATTCAAAGAGACTCTCTAAAATACTTCGAGATATCCGCACCTCGATATATCAGAACTGCATAATTGAGGAAAAAATAAATCGAACAACAACATTTAACAAATGTATATGTAATTGGACTCTTGAAAGTCGAGATATATTGAAAATATGTGGAAAGGAGGAGAAATTGATTGCTCCTTGGGGACAATTTCTCCTCTTTTCCACACTATTTTGTTACCTGTTGTTAGATTTTCATCTTAAGACAGGGACCATTTTCACTTCGAGATAAGTGGTTATTCGAGATAAGCGAGATCGAGATAACGAGAGTCAACTGTACTTCGAAAAGGCTAGCTAAAAATATTTCCATTTGTCGTCTCCTGAATGTTTTACCCAGACAGCGCTACAAATAATCAAATACGATCTATATATCGACAAAAATAAACTCGATGGCCAAACATAAGTTGATTTTATGTAACACTTCAAGCGATACGTTTTCCCTACCTCTTTTTCTGCTCTCTCCTCCGCGATCAGAACAGATCCCAGCTTTCAAACACAATTATGAAACATTTCGTATTCCAGAGTATTAACAAGAAGACATTATTATATCATACATCTGTAGGCAAGTAAACACAAACACCTCTATCATAAGTTACATTAAATTGCAGTGAATGAGTTTGGCGTATTCTTAATTCATTGCGTTCATGAAATCCTCAAATATTATTTGTAACAAAATCATTATTAATTCCTGGATGTTGTCCGGCTGACCGTAGCCGATATAGTGTTCGATGCTCAAATAAAGATCTTGAAATGAGGCTGGGCGTGCCATTTTCTTCTCTGGGCAGTGTTATTAATGGGCGTTTCTGTCCCAAACTACCCAGTTCTGATACTCCAACTGCGAGAGCAAATTCTTTAAATGTATTCCGCCATAGAAATGATTATACACAAAATATCATAAACTGAGACAAAACTGTTTTCTATCACCAGCCAGGTGTATTTGATGATAATTATTTATTTTTTCTTATTTCTCCATAAAACATATATTGTGGGTACGCTTTAGAAGCGCCTCGCCGAGGCGCTTCTATTGAGTACCACAATATATGCTTTTATGGAGAAATCAAGAAAATTATCCAAGAAATATCACTTAATATATCACTTTTATTATTCTTTAACAGTTCGTCGATTGTAATGGGCCATGTAATAATATTTCGGTTTGCATTTCATTCTATTTTAAAATATTTAATTTACAGTGTAATTCTAGTTTCAGTTCGCGTTTTATTTCAGTCTGCAATTACGAGTCGTATATATACACGCCATGCGACACCGAAGTATATTAAACTTCCTTAAATATACTCAACAAAATAATTTAAGGGCCACATAGTGCAAATTTCCATATATACAAACTTTGGCCGGGTGTATGGGCAAAACCACAGAATATATCAAAATATCGTTGAATGTTTCTTTAAAAGGAAGCCCTAAAGGAGTGTTTCCAACAACAAAAATTGAAATAAAAATTTTCATTTTAAAATTTGCAAACAAAAACACTACTTTTTACCCAAAAATTAAAAATTTACATTTTCGCGTCAAAAGTGATGTCTGGGCTTCCAACTGTGAAGAAATAGAGAAAGCCTTATTTGTTATCAAGAAACGCACATTTTGCTAGAGGTACCCTCTACAGATTATTCGTTGTCTATGGGGAACTTTCGAGGCATTTTTAGCCTCTCAAAGGGTTGGTCTCTTTTTCTGGCCACATGTGTGTGTCTTTATTCGTATTAAAGTTAAGTTTGCATGACTTTGTGTGTGACAGAGTATTGTTTTCATTAAACAAAGAATTTTTCCGGTATTGTGAAAAACCTTCATTTTGGGGTAAAAATCGTTTTTTTTTTTTTTTAAATTCCCGTTTTTCTTAGAATTTTTTGGTCTGGCGTTGTTGGTGCCTTGACAATTTTGTAGCTGAACATGTTGCGAACATGTTGAGTTGATTGAAATAGGGCTGAGACTTCCAGTTTTGTCCATGAAATATTTATAAAACTTGAGGGTCGCATTTCAGTGATAATCAAATGGGAAATAAAATTGGTGGTCCTTAAATTATTTTGTGGAGTATATAAAGAACTAACAGTTGTCCTTCGTAATCAGTTACCTTATTCGCGCAGGACGTTGCTGTATAAGAATTAAGGCATGAAAAAAATTTTTAAAGATGTAAAAAAGTTGTTGTTGTTGCATGTGCGCACAGCAAAGGCTCAGATCAGGCTGATCAACGTCTTCGCTGTCCGTTTTAAGATGATTTGAATCAATGGCTACCCAAAGAGTGTCCTGTGGGTGCACAAGCTGATCTGATTCTTTGCTGGGCGCACTTGCAATCGTGTAGAAAACGGTGTGCCCCGGCTCAAATGGGAGTTCCCATACGGAACACTAGCTCTACCGGCAATCTTGGGGTTGGAAGAAAGATTTAGTGCAGGCGAGTCCCATTAAAGTAGTTTATCGATTACGGTTCTGATCAAGACCTTTGATTTGAGACAGTGACTGATCCCTACTGACCCATTCTGACGGGCTTTTGGGGAAACCGTTTGCCATCTAATGCAAAAAAAATCTCATCAAGACCTCAATTTTATTACCAAACATGACAATGAACGATGTGTGATCTTTAGGACCCTTTTGGTGACGTTGGGGCTATGTGTGGGTGAGATCCATTTAAGTCATCCATTGTTTAAGTTCATATCAAGACCTTGGGCACCAAATATGACACTGTTTGAGTACTAGCTACAAATGATCCGTCTGAGAGAGGTGGACAAGGTAATGGTCACAGTTTCGTGTAGGTAAGGCCCATTTAAGACGCATGTACTGTAAATTTCTAATCAAAATCTTTGATTTGATACCATATATGGTTGAATTAGCGAATGGAGTCTAACATGTTAATTAGATTTTAACGACATTTGGGTGGTGCTAGAGGAGGCGGGGGAGGCGATTGCAGCCTCGCAAAATACATTGTTGCATATTAACGGACTTAATAAAACCGAGTCTCCGATTTTCATTCTTCTGCATGTTCTTTGTTTCCACAGACAACCTTTTAGATTTTTATTTAACTTCAATGCAGCAGATGTTAAGTGCCGTGTGGCGGCCGTAAAACGTCTCCCCGTACTTCACCATAGTGCAGATTATATTTTGATTTCCTTTGGCTAACTGAGTCCATTCTCGTTACTTTGAAAATCGAATACTGCTTTTTCCAGATAAGAATTACACTAATGTGTCTAATTTCAGCCAGTAGGGTGGATTATAATCAAACTTGCAGGGATATACCGGTATTAAGGCTTAGCAAGCTGGGTAAAAAATTCAGCAGATGACATTTTTAAATATTTTCTTATTTTCTCCGAAAAAAACAGGATTCGACATTTTATGCAAATTATCTCCATAGGAGACAACTTGCATGAAATGTCAAATCCTGTTTTCTGGAAAAAATAAGAAAAAATATCATAAATAAGTCGTCTGCTGAAATAACCCAGTGAGTGTAAAGGTTAATGGAACCCGTCTTAAGGGCTGATCAACCTTTGGTCGCCACGACGTTTTTAAAGGTCAGGGCACTTAACACTTTCATCCCTGACGTTCTGAAATGGACTCTTCCATCTGTTGTATTTGGACCCGTCCATTGCTTTCAAATAGGGATAGCAATCAAAACCTAAAACCGAATGTCAAACAGTGTAGATCCTAATCAGACGGTTCGTTACGAACCCTCTCATCTGGATCTACACTGTTTGCATAATCATTTATTATGGTCTACAAGGCTGAAGGGGTTAAAACACCAAATTTCATCCAGATAAAAAAAAAGGTAAGAGAAAAGTCCAGGGAGTGCCACAATCACAAACAAGTTTTTTTTATTGTAGATGGATTCTAATCAAACTCGCAGGAATGTATCACTTGGACTGGCTGAAGAGTTAATCGGGGTTTTACATTTATAAAATTTTGATGGTCTTCACATTACAAAAGTCAAGCACAACAGCAATGCGCCAGTCGAACCGGATCCAGTGTGCCGAAGTAAAGTGACCCCCATAGAATAACGACATCCGGTCATTATTCTTTAAAGAATAGTGACCCCGCCCCCGGCTGTAATTTTATGACCCCGGCAGGGTGTAGATGTTATTTGACCCCTGCCCCCGGTCATAAAATTATGACACCCCCACCGCCCTCACCCTATGGCGTAATAAACTGACCCCTAGCGAAAAAATGTGATCCCTAGAATAACGACCCCCGATCATTAGTTTTGAAGAAAAGTGACACCCGGTCATAATTCTATTATTTTGACCCCTTTACCCGAATTTAAATAACGATTCGTAAAAAAAGAAAATAGCTCCGAAGTAAATGGTTCATATTTCAATAATATCAGCCTGAATATTCAACAAAGTTAGTTTTTGCAAAATATAGACAGTGGCTCGGCTGTTGTTTTTTTTTTTTTTTTTTTTTGTTTTTTGTTGTTGTGTTTTTTTTTTTTGTTTTTTTTTTTTTTTTGTTTTTGTTTTTTTGTTGTTGTTTTTTTTTTGTTTTGTTTTTTTGTGAACAGATAGCCCTGATGGCATCGACCCCTTTTATTTCTCACCATTATGGCTATGGAATTATTAAAAGTCTAGTTCGCTCTTTTAATTACAGACACTTCAGTCTAGCAAAACTTGAACCTTGAAATCTAGACGATACATTTGAGTGATTTTTAGGTAACGAATGCAAACACTGATTTTTACCTACTGTTTTATACTATAGACAACAATAGGAGACATAATACCAAAGAACCTTTATACATTTTGTCAAAATTTCTTGAATACTTCGTCTTGCAAGACTACTCTTACTTTGAAGACTTATCTATAGGGACTGAAAATGACTACACTTATTGTAAAGACTTGTCTAAATGCAGTGAAAAAATGGTGAAAAAATAGGTGCAAAAATGCCCTGTGACTGAGACACGTGGTGTAAACAGAGAGATTCTCATGCCAAGATTGCCAAATGAAAACCTATTCACTTTCGTTTTACTTGCTTCTGCATATTTATACATAGATTGTGCTTAGCTGATCAACCTCTTCTGCAGTGGTTATGTTTAATAATCTTGACCACGAGGTAGCTATGCCGTTTCCGTGAGTCTGCTATGTCTTTCACACGAGTTAGTATCCTGTTCCCACGAAACAGCTAACTCGTTCCTATGAGTTAGCTATGTCTTCCCACGAGTTTGCTATGTCATTCCCAAGAGTAAGTATAACCAGTCAATTTTTGTGTGATTTCGAGTAGCTTAGGGGAGGGAGCAAAACAACAAACCTTACATTAACACCATCAGTCAAAATAAACACTCTTATTTATCTTAATTTGTGACACTGACTTTTGAGGTGGAGACCTAGATCTTGCCCGCGATGCACTGTCTTAATATGGCTAACATTTGTTCCCATTTCCCACAAATGACAAAGAAAGTTAGAGGTAAGGCACGACATTCTGTTTGCCAGAATCATACAGCAGGCCACCATTATCTTTGAATGATCTCTGTGAACCTGACCTTTGAGTTAGGAACCTGGGTTTGCGCGCGACACATCGTTTTGACATTTGAACCAGGTTATTTTAAAGTCCATCAACAAATAAAAGAGTTGTAACAGAAATGGGCCATTTTTTTCTTTAGAATTTTCTTTAGAATAATGAACGTGGGGTTGTTATTCTATTAGAGCCACTTTATTTCGTTACTCCGGCCTATATCTCACTTTCTATGTAATATTTTCTACAAGACCTGAATCTCGTAACAAATTCTCCATAACCCTTAGCAGCAATGAAAACCCTTACAAAAATGAAAATCGCTGAAATGTCGTTTTCTGTTTTGTTTTTGTTTGTTTGTTTTTTGCGGTGAGGGCAGTCTAGCTTATTTGGCCTGATCAGTTACCCACATTTAAATATTCAAAATTCTCGGAATGGGCTAAGTGGCCACAAAGAACAAGGGAAGTCAAACTTGCTGCCTGCTTTTGTGTCTAAAAACTGCTGGATGAGTGGCTTGCAGTGCTAATGATTTAGCCGGGTCAATAAATAATTCCACTCCGACAACTTAAGCTGTCATGCAGAAATAAGAAAATTCAATTATTGATGGAAAGGTCTAATCTGACCTAACTACATCTTGAAAACACAGTGCATGATTCGAATTCACCACACTGGTTGAATCAACTGATATGAAGGAGTATTCACACTGGCTGAATGGAGTATCCACACTGGCTGAATCAAGTGAGAAGACTGAGTATCCGCATTATAGTTTTTCTTATCATTACGAAAACACGCCTATTCAAATATATAGAAAATTTCATCTCCAAAAACTGAGAATTTTCAGATAAAAAATTCTAATATTTCTGGTCGAAACATAGATTGTGGGTACTCGTTAGAACCGCCTCGCCGAGGCGGTTCTAACGAGTACCCACAATCTATGTTTTTGAGTAGAAATAAGAAAAATAATGTATACCCCTGTATACCCCAGTTTTACTATATAAAAGTGGGGTTTGAGGGGGTCAAAATTATATAGGCATGTTTTCGTGATGTTCTCCAGGCGCTTCTAAAGACTACCCACAATACAGGTTTTCGTGGAGAAATAAGAAAAATATCAACACTTTTTGACTGAAAAAAAAAAACCGTGCAAAACGCAAATGCGCATCTTGCGGTACATTGCTATTCGAATTCGCCAAAGATGTTAATGCTTAACTGGCTGAATCACTTGCTATCATGACTCCAGATAAGAGGGGGTTGGGTATCAAGATGATATCTTTTCCTATTTCTCCAAGAAAACATATGTTGTTGATGGTATTCATTAGAAGCGCTTTTGGAGAAATAAGAAAAATAATCACTACTTTTCGATTGAATAAAAAGTTGCTAACCTGGAGCTACAAACTGGGATACTTGTTATTTTATTTCTACGATAAATGTATGTATCAAACCTCTCTCTCTAGTCCCAGAAGCTTCACAATGTTCTTATGTTGTACTGTTGTTAACGCCTCTATTTCTCTTCTTCGAGTGGTCAACAGATGTCTGGATTCTCTCTCATGGAACACCTTCACTGCGCAGACGTCACCTGACAACTAAATAATGTACAATATTAGACATAACATCAATAAAGGTTGCCCATAGAAACACCGAATACATAAAAGAAGAAAAATCAGAGTCTCGGCTTTACAGAGACTCTTCATATGACAAGCACTGTAGTTTGCAGGGGTGCATATGAACCCCCAACACCGGCTTAAGCGGAGTCCATCACGAAAACATATCTATATAATTTTGACGCCCTTAAACCCCATTTTTATGTAGTAAAACTGGGGTTTACTGGGGTATAGTGTATTTTTCTTATTTCTGCTCAAAACATAGATTGTGAGTACTCGTTAGAACCGCCTCGCCGAGGCGGTTCTAACGAGTACCCACAATCTATGTTTCGAGCAGAAATATGAAAAATATCTGAGTTTTTATCTAAAACTTTTAGTTTTTGGTGGTGAAATTTTTAATATATTTGAATAGGTGTGTTTTCATAGTGCGGATTTCTCAATTTAACAACTGATAAATGGAAAATAAAAATAATCAAAGCACTGACAGCACCGAGAGGTCGATTGTGTCTGAATGCAGGCTAGGAAAATGGTCCTGAACGGGGACGTGAGACTGTTTCATGTTTCATTTAATCTTTTACGTCCTGTAATTTAAGCAAAAAAGTGCAGACGCTGATCAGATGCCGCGTTCTTCGCGCGTCTGATCTGTTGCATTGGTTGCCAAAGTCCAGGTTTTACGGATGACCCGCTTTACACTGCACTTTACACTGCACTCACAGCCACAAATATAAATAACCATTTCCTGGATTTCATCTAACGCGCGGTTTGATCACACTGGTCAATGAAAATCACGTGGACAACTACCTTAAGGAAATTTTGGCGTTTGTATATTATGACTCGATTGTATACAATCCATCCAAAAACTGCACTATGACGAAGTACAGAGAGACTTATTTATGGCCGCCACATGAACTTAATACGAGCAGTGAAGTTTATTAAAATCTATACATGTTGCCCTTAGAAACAGAGAACACATAAAATCACGAATATCAGTGTCTGGGTTTTAGTAAGACTCTTCATACGAGGGTCCTGCAAAAAGTTTCGTCACTAGGTTCGGATTACTTCAGTGCTACGTTTTATCAAACATATTTTTATTACAGACCTTCAAAGTATTCCCCCTTTACTGAAACACATTTTTGTAACCTTTTTACCCAGTCGCGAAAAGCAGATAAATAGTCTTCTTTTGGTATCTGTTGGAGACACTGATAAATAGCGCTGCCAAGAGAACTTCTAGACGTATACTTATATCCAGAAAGCATTTTCTTAAGCCTTGGAAATAAAAAGAAGTCACAGGGACTCAGGCCAGGTGAATAAGGTGGATTGTTTAAAACTTTCACCTTTTCAGAAGCCAAAAAAGACTTAACCTCACACTTATGAGAGGAGATGTTGTCATATAAAAGGTGGACTCCTGACCATCGTTTGCTTGGTCGTTTCTTTTGTAAAACTCTTTCACTTTCTTCAGTACAGAATTCTTCTAGAATCCGCCAGTGACTGATTGAATGACTGGCCCACTTGAATTAAAGAAAATTGCGTACATCTTTTTCGAACTTATGGTTCTCTTGGCAATACATCGGCGTTTTTGATCTTTTCGCTTCCATTGCTTATTATCAGCCCTTCTTTGTGGCTCAAACATGTGCACCCAGGTTTCATCACCTGTTAGCAAGTTAGAAATAACCCGACTATTACAGCCTTTGTATGTTTTCAAAAGTTCCCGGACACATTTAAGGCGTTGTGTCTTTTGCTCCTCAGTGAGCAAATGAGGTACCCACCTAGCGCAAACCTTTCTCAGGTCCAAACGCTTTTTCAGAATTTTTTGCACACTGCCTTCTGATATGCCAGTACAACTAGCTGTATCTTTGACAGACAATCGCGCATCCTGTTCGACCAGAATCTTTACAGCAGCGATGTTAGCCTTGGTAACAGAGGTTTTAGCCTTCCAGGACGGTTATCATCTTCAACAGAAAATTTCCCAGCTTTAAAAGCTTTAACCCACCTAAAAGCTGTGCGCATTGAACTGGTCTGAGATCCATATATACCACACAATTCATTAAATATCTGCTTTGAATCTATATTAAGCCTAATGCGGCATTTAATATAGCTACGAATTTCAGTCTTCTGGTCCATGTTCCAAAGTAACAAGTAAATTGGTCAGTGAATATGACTGCATCTATTTCAATTTGAAACAACTCGGTCAGTGGGAAAGCAATTTGCACGAAATAAACGGGTATCATTAGCTATTCAACACACCATTCAAGTGCAGTGAAGCATTTTAAAATATACCTGGGATAAAACTAAGTAAGCCTTTTAGTGACAGAACTTTTTGCACGGCCCTCGTATCACAGCCATGTATTTAGCAGGGCAGCATACGTCCACTCCCGCTCCTAGCGCCGGTTTCAAATTACAGTAAAACCTCGATGACTCGAACACCCATGGCTCGTTTACCTTAGATGATTCGAACTCGGTTTTGATCCCTACGAAATTCTTCCAATAGCTCAACAAAAATACAACAAATATTTAGGGATTTTTTCTTAATTTATAATGAAATTGTATGTTGTGTGTACCCATTAGAATCGTCTCATTATCGCCCTAAATTATTACTATTTGCTTCAGATAAACTCCGACAAAGTAAAAACAAATCCTATAAAAATAACATGTATATCTTCAGAACATATCCAAAACATGTGCAAAGTATCAAATGGATCAATCAAAAACTCTGGCAGGCGTTGTGCACGTTAAGTATGCACCCCATATACTAAGTATAAATTGAAACGGAACCAACGACACAACCGACTGTAAAACAGAAACTATTCAAACAACAGACTAAGACACAAATTCGAATGGAAAAAATATTCTGATGAAAACACCAATCTCACATGCACATCTTCAGACCATGTCAAAAGCATCTGCAAAGTTTAAAATCTATCGGTCAAAACTCTAAGAGGAGATGTGCACAAAAGACATCTTCTTTATAAAACCACGGAACCCGTGACCCTAGGGCAGATCCAGAGGGCGAATCACATCACGAAAACACGCCTTTATAATTTTGACCCCCTTAAACTCCACTTTCATACAGTAAAACTGGGGTTTACAGGGGTATACATTATTTTTCTTATTTTGCTAAAAAAAACATAAATTGTGGGTACTCATTAGAACCGCATCGGTTCTAACGAGTACCAACAATCTATGTTTTGAGCAGAAATATGAAAAATATCAGAATGAAAATGTTCCTGTTTTTGGTTGTAAAATTTTCAATATATTTGAATATGCGTGTTTTCGTAATGAATAGGTTCAGTTGACTTTGACTCCAAATTTCATTTTCATGTGAGATTTTTCGAAAAAATCTGATAAACTCTGGATACTGCATATACCCACAACATTCACATATCTTACCCTTTACCTAATACTCTTCCTACAATTTCAACGTCCATTTTACTACCTCAGAATGTGTCCAAAATTGTTGGATGGGTGGCAAACGGTGTAGACCCTGATCAGACGCAGCGTTCTGTGGCGCCTAATCTGGGTCTACACTGTTTGCTCAGTCCTGTCTGGCCGAATACTTAGGACGAATACGACAATCTGATCAAATCGAACTCCATTCAGAAAGTTCGAAACCCATTTTAGATATTGCTGGATCCGCTCCTGTGGACAAGCCGAAGCCTCAAACCGTGACTCATACTTTTCTCTGAAAAGTGTGTGTGTGAGAGCGGGGAGAGGGACGCGGGGGCGCGGGGATCGATTAGCATGTCGTATATATGAGTACGATATGTCAGCGACAAGAACATCAAAAATGACATCGAATGACTAATGATATGCTAACCCTTAAAGTACCAATCACAACAGCAGCAGACGATAATTTTTTTTCTGTAAAAACAAGTCTTGAGACTCCATGTGAATCGTCTGCTTGGCAGACGATTCACATGAAAAGTCAAGACTTGTTTTCTCTGAAAAATAAAAAAAAATTAGAATGTCGTCTGCTACAAATTTTGCTTGGCGCTTTACGGGTTAATGGTTGATGCCTAAGCTACATTTGACATAACCTTACTTTTTATTATCTGAAAATACAAAAATTTATCACCATTGCACGTATTTTGGAGAAGATAGTGTTTAAGTAGGCAGTTTGTTTACTTGGCTACGTAGAAAATCAGTGAGTCAAGTACACAATAATATCAAACAATTAAATAGTTGTTATGATGTAAAAGCTTCAAGAGCTGTTGTGGTTTGTTCTTGTTTTATTTATTTTCAAGATATAGCATTTGTTTGACAGTCAAGAAGACAATACTAGTTAACAATTAAATAGCTGTTATGATGTAAAAGCATCAACAGCTCTTGTGGTTTATTCTTGTTGTTTTATATATATTCATGATAAAATATAGCATTTGTTTGACAGTGCAATTGCAGATTCTTTAAAATGTCATATATATTTTTCTGCACCAGAATACTTTTTCCAATTAACTTAACAAAGAAAATGATTACATCACGAAAACATGCTTACATAATGTTGACCCCATTTAACCCCACTTTTACATAGTAAAACTGGGGTTTACAGCGGTATACATTATTTTTCTTATTTCTGCTCAAACACATAGATTGTGGGTACTCGTTAAAACTGCCTCGCCGAGGCGGTTCAAACGAGTACTCACAATCTGTTTTGAGCAGATATATAAAGATACCAGAATTTTTTATCTGAAAATTTTCATTTTTTGGTGGTAAAATTTTCAGTTTATTTGAATAGGCATGTTTTCGTAATGGAAAACAAGAGGCCCACGGGCAACGGCTCGCTCACCTGAGTGACAAAGGCATTGCAGATATGCAGATGTTATGCAACATTTTCCAATCCTATCATTGCAACTAATGAATGGATCATCATTTAAGCAGTTCTTAGTTTTGAAGACGAATATATGGGCATGACAGTCAATGGAGCTTGATCATTTGAACAAATTCTTTGTTTGTTTGTGTTGAGGTTTTACGGCTCAGTCAACCCATTGGGGTCATGTCGATCGCGGTCAGTTTACCTAACCACACGTTTACTGGGCAGGCTTAGTCCTCTAAGCGGTTAACCAGTATTGTGCACATTCTTTCGCCAGCAACGGACAACTGCCCTTCTTGAATCAGCGGAAGGGAGAGAATGACCGTAGAAAATATTTCATGATCAATCTCCACGAAAGAATGTTGCCGACCTCAGCGGGGGTTGAACCCGCGACCTCCTGGTCTCCAGTCGGACGGCGGGGATCCAACTCGAGACACCAAGGCCTCAATCACATTTCAACAGTAGGATCAATGTGAAATTTGGTGGAAATTGGCTAAGTGGTTTCTGCTGAGTTGTTTAACAATATCATGACTTTATACATGTAAACAGCACAGGGGAAGGGAAATATAATAAACGTCAAAAAGCTTGCCTTTGGAATCAAAGAACTATTTACAGATTAGAAAATGGAAGTCTCGTTTTTACTGACTCTTCATAAGCAGTAATAACGTTTGCAACACTGCCGACTGTGGTTTTGGAGGAGCAAAAAACTCATTTTTTTTAATTTAATGTTGCGATGGCAACCAAACAAAATCGTAACGTCATAAAACACATAAACTGGGTAGACAATCATCCAATGATCATAACTGCCAAATATAGTTCACAAGTAGTATAGGGCGCCCTATACTACTTTCACATCACTTCACTGGTTATGGAGAAAATGCAGTTAAACCATTTTCTCATTATAAGTCTATGGGAGTTTTCTGTTGCCATGGCAACCAAACCAAGAGACAGATTGGCAGATTTTTAGCTATTTTCAATTGCCCTTACCCATTTAACATTTGTAACCAAATTAGAATCCCACTGCTTTAGTGGTTTTGGAGGAGTAGTCATATTTTTTTTTTTTTTCAAATTAAATGATGCCATGGAAACTAAACAAAATGGCCACTGGTCACGATACACACAAACTGAGTAGACAATCATTACATTGATCATAACTGCCAAATGTGGTTTACATTACTTCACTGGTTATGGAGAAAATGCAATTTAACCATTTTGCCATTATAAGTCTATGGGAGCTTTCAGTTGCCATGGCAACCAAACCAAGAGGCAGATCACCATAATTTTAGCTATTTTTAAAGGCCCCTAGCCAAGCAACATTCTTACCAAGTAAGGAACAAATCGCTGCAATGGCTTTGGAGGAGTTGTCGTTTGAAAGTGTTAACCGACGGACAACCGGACGGACGGACGACGGACTAAAAGAGATCACTATAGCTCATCCTGAGCATAGCTCAGGTGAGCTAAAAAAAAGAGTCGTGGAAAATGAGCTAAGAAAATGCAAGAACAGCGATTGGCACATGTCCATTTCATTACATTAATCCATTTATGCCGAGTGGGCTCTGCTACCTAAACTCTTTGGACAGGTCATTTTCCAAAAGAAGGGGTGTCCGTTTGTTTTTTGTTTTTTTTATTATTAGTACGTTTTAAGAAATTCCTGTATTTAATGCAAACAGTGTAGAGCCTGATCAAATGCCGCGTTCTGCGGCGTTTGATCTGGGTCTACACTGTTTGCCAATGTCCCTTTTATGGGACACATGGCATAAATGCCGGGTCCCTCAGAAGATATCTGAATACTGGGGCTGCGGCCTCGTTTTCAAATAATTTCCGAAGCAGCAACATAGTAACATCGTCATGGCGTTGTTGCCACGACCTTGTCGGTCTACTTAAGCCATAGTTCAACATAGGGGACACACATTTATTCATGCATTAACCCTTAAAACGCCAGGAAAACATGCATCTGAAAATGCCGTCTGTTTATGTCGTCTGCTGAATATTCTTTTGATTGATTGAGTTGGGGTTTAACGACACGTCAACCCTTGTGGGTCATTTTGTGTCGTCTCCCAGAGAAAGGGAGAAAAGAGATAGACGAGATAGTAGAAGAGATGAAAGAGAGGAATAGAGAATGAAGAGGAACAGGAATGAAAGTGAAGAAATAGAAGAAATAAAAACATTCACCCTCTACCCTTACCTGCTACAAGGATAGCAAGCCTTGCCCAACTGTAAGCCAATATCAGTTGGACGCCCCGATACTGCAAGATACACGACACCTTCGCACCACCCAACCACCCCTTGCTGAATATTCTTACAAACTTTTCAAACCTATTTTTACATACAGGCAAACAGTGTGGACCCAGATCAGACAGTCTGATCTGGGTACACACTGTTTGCAAAAATGACTTTTAAAATCACAAGCACATGACAAAGCAGACGACAACTGTTTGGCAGTATAAGGGATAATATACTCAAGAGTCAATAAGAAGTATACAGTTTTATTCTGAAATACCGCCTCGTGTGTAAAACTTTTCGTTTAATTTTTATGGTCATTTTTGTCAAAACGTCTAGCTTTCCACACCACAAAAGCTTATCATTTCGCTGTTAAAAATATTGAGTTAACGGTCATTTATTAAAAACAGTATTACCAGTCATAATTAACCTCTATAATACAAATGACATTTTGCATGTCACAAATTCCTTGCACAAATGTCTGTGAGTAAACCCCATAATCCGAAATTCTCATCAAATGGGTCAAGCCTTATGTGAATTTCTACCCGTTTCACATTATGTCCCTTCGAATGAAAAAAAAAATAAGGAATTGATTTAGTTCTCAGTTGGTGTTAGACATTTTCAATTGGATTTTTCGGAACCTTATTGCTTGGCTTGGCATCTTTGTGCCAATGCCAAATGCAGACAAAATCTCCTAAAACCGTTAACAGAAAGACATTTGTCAATAAACGTTCCATACAAACTCAGTGCGGAAAGTGGAAATCAAAAACATCCTTCCCTTGGTATAGAAATTTGAAATTCTACTTCATGGTGCATTTGAAGATGAAATATGTCCTTATAGGTTATTTATCTTTTTATCGACTGAATGCATAAAATGCAAAATTGTGATCTATATTATCCTAAGTGTGCGTTAAAAGGGAAGCTACTCATGCGCAAATATTGAATCAGAGCCCTTCTTAAATAGAATATCTCAAAACTTTTTGCAAATAAGCGTAAAAGATTGTTTTTAACTTTGACATCAAAGATAGATGGGTAAAAATCGGATAAACAGTCCAAACTGAGTCAGCCGTATGCTAATTTTAGATTCTAATAAGTAACTTCGATGGCTCGAACCTCTTTGGGACCATGAAAATTTGTTCGAGACAGCGGTTGTTCGAGCCACGGAAGGTTACTATTGGTGCCACACCAGGAGGCATAATGGAGATAATTGTGGGATATCTTTTCCGTGTTCTATATTTTAAATGTCTGTTGTGTGTACTCATTAGAATCGCCTCGTAGAGGCTATTCTAATGAGTGCACACAGCATACATTTACAAAATAAAAGAAAAGAATCTCCCTAAATTATCCGTATATCGTATTTGGAGGAAATCCCTGCGGACTCAAGAACGTGTTCGACTCATCCATGGTAAACGAGCCATCGGGGTTCGAGCCATTGAAGTTCTACTGTATATCGCAGGCTGAGTATTCAAATGTTTTCTGAGGGACCCGTTAAATGTTACTGCAATGAAACAAACATATGTGATCACTACTTTTTTTCTTTTTTTTTTGTATTTTTGTACGATTCCATCGAAAAGTGTGAAAAATTATGTTTTTACATTCTTCGTGCATTTACAGAAACTATTGGGAGTAATGTTGTTCATATTTCAATACGAGGATGTTCTGCTGTTAATAGGAAAACTGCGTGCAACTGTTTTCTTGTTTCAATTTTAGCCCTCGAACCAGACTTTAAGTCAAATAATGAATAGAAAACATTATAAATATAGATAATAATAGGTCACGGGCAAAGTCAACCCTTGTCATGCTGAGTAAATTAAGATGCCACGCCCACTTCTAATTTTCAGCCAATCAGATTACTTGAGCCAGGTTTTTGATACAAAGCCACATACTTAATGGCAAACTGTGCAGATCCAGATCAGTTGTTCTTCAGAAGCCAACTGATCTGGATCTAGACTGTTTGCAAAGGCAGGGTATATCCGGGTTCAGCAGGACTAGGATTAAAATGAACCTCATCGGGGTTCACTTACTATGCTCGTGACGCGATGTTGTTCAATGGAAGTTAAAATTGCCTTCATTTCTTAAAACAAATCGTTACAAAACGGTTACGTAACCTTTCCCACTCTCTGAGCTTATTCAGCAGACGACAAACTGGTGGTATTTTTCTTATTTTTTCCCAGAATACAGGATTTTACATTTCATGCAAAGTGTCTCCAAGTGTCTGGGAAAAATAAGAAAAATACTCTTATCATCAATTTTGTCGTCTGCTGAATTAGCCCAGAGACCTCCAAACATGTTTATGCATGTGTATTGATGTAGGGATATCTAAATTTCTAGGTACCTTGTGTCTACCGAAGAAAACGACAGCCGTTGCTCCTCGACCTAAAACGTCTGCTGTATTCCAGATGTAGTTGTCCGACTGCTGCAGAGTGCCGGTCTTAAAGACTTGAGTCGATTGTCCTAGTGGTTCAGTACCACCAGGCTGAAACATTTCGATTTACGCCAGACTAGCTGTAAATTCCTCTCAGGACAGCGTCTCCATACCTTGCTGACAACCACCCTAAAATATTATTGACATGTAAAGAATACTGAAACCAAAGCCATGTGTCATGAAATGATGGCGTAATGGACTATTATTCAAACCTATGACACCAGAAATGATGCTATAGCTAACGCGAACCATGACCATGCCACCTGTGCCGTACGAAATGATGGCGTAACGGCCTAAATCTTTGACAACAGAAACGAGGCTATACAACTAACGTGACTAAGTAACCAATACTGTATGAAATGTTGGTGTAACGGTGATTACAGAAATGATGCTATACAGTGAACGCGAACCATGGCCACGCAATGTGAAAGAATGGTGCAACGGACTGCACCTATGGCAACAGAAATGGTCTATACAACTAACGCGAACCATGACCATGAAAACCATGTCGTATGAAATGCTGGCGTAACGGTCTAAATCTATGACAATAGAAATGCACCACGTCTATGCAACCCGTACCGCATGGAATGATAGCGTAACGGACTAAATCTTTGACATTAGAAATGGTGCTATACAACTAACGCAAACCGTGACAATGAAAACCATGCCGTATGAAATGCTGGCGTAACGGTCTAAACCTATGACAATAGAAATGGTGCTATAAAAACTAACGCGAACCATGGCCATGCAACTCGTGTTATATGAAATGATTTCGTAACGGACTAAACCTATGACAGTCTGGGCAGCAGCGTGGCTTCACGAAGAAGTCTTCATCTGTCAATGCAGCGCTCATGATCTCGGAAATGCAGAATGAAGTGAAGGATCGTGGTGAGTCCCTTACGCTTGTGACGTTGGATGCTCCCAAGGCCTTTGATGTGGTATGGCAAGGATCCTTGTTCAGAAAAATCTACCTGGAGGGTGTCGACGGTAGTATTTGGCTTACCCTTTTAAACATGTAACCCAGGCAACATTCTCGGTAAGGTGGGGGCAAAGAGTTTCTGCACCTTTCCCTGTAAAGCAGGGTCTTCGACAGGGCTGCATCCTCAGTACTATACACTACACGCTGTTTAACAATGACCTCCTGCATATGACTGAGGAATCTGGTATTGGGGCCATTATTGGCTGTTTATATTGTGGAACACCAACCTGTGCTGATGGTGTTGCGGTTTTGTATGGTAAAATGCATACACATTGTATTGTGACTACTGTTCGGTGGTACTGTGGTAGGCATCGTTACTGTATCCATCCTCAGAAGTCGGAAGAAGTACCCATGAATAAGGATGACGAGAGACCGGAGTCTGAGATTATGTATGGAGAGGAGCCAATATCAAAAGTCCAGAGTACGGTACATCTGGGTGTTCATAGGAAGTTCACCGGTAAATCAGACATTCAGAAGAAATTACAATTAGGCAGGCGCACAATGTATAGCATAATGGGAGCTGGTGTCTGTGGTGGGTCAGGGTTGAATCCTGTTGTTTCCTCACATCTATGAAAGATATACGTGATACCCCATGTACTTTATGGACTAGAAGTTCTCGGTCTGATTCCATGGCCCTGGTGTGTCTACAGCGTGAAATGCCGAGGAAGCTGCAATCGCTGACCAAGAGCACGGCTTCTGTTGCTGTTACATGTCTTCTTGGAATAAGCCCTCTGGAGAGTGAGTTGGATTTCAGGAAGCTTACTTTGCTCTGCAATTTTCTGTTCACAGATGGTACGTTGGAACAAGATGTTGCCCTCCATCAGATTGCCGTCAAGGATGCCGACAGCCACAGCTGGTTTACTGCATGTAATCGTCTACTACACAAGTATAACATCCCCAATATATATGTGCTCAAGGAAAAGTTTTCCTCAGAAGATACATGTAAAGCTACAATTAAAACTCAAGTGGACAGCTTTGTGTCTGAAACCTGGTGTTCGGAGGCAGCGACAAAGACGACGTTGAAATACCTGAATGCGAATGCATGTAAGGTCGGTGAACCTCATCCCTGCTGGAAATCTGTAACCAGCTCAACACGGGACGTCAAGAGAGCTGTCATCAAGGTACGCCTACTAACAGGAACTTATTACCTGCAGAGGGGTAGAGCAAGGTTCAAGCATGGCTCAGTTACAGATCTATGTCTACTCTGTTCTGCTGCGACTGAGGATAGGGTGCATTTTATTGCTGAGTGCGGTGCCTTAAGTTCTGTCAGACAGCGCTATATCGCGGAAATAGAAAATGAACTCTTGTACAGAAATCAGTCTGTCGCGGTTGAAGCGGTTATAAATGACAAAGAAGTCTAAACGCAATTGGTTCTCGACTGTACTTCTGTAACTGTTACCGGAAAAGTTTCTATCTCAACCAAGGAATCCATTGCCATTGAGCGGGTAACAAGAAGGCTGTGTTTCGCGCTTCACCTGAAACGTTGTGAACTGTTGGATTGACCAGTTTGATTAAGTAGACATATTGTAATTTATCTGCCAATAAATAGTCAGTATCTTGGTAAAGAGTCAAAGGAACTACACAGATTATGTAAATATTGCATGAACCTTAAGTTCTGGGTGGTGGATGATAATATGTAAATGACATCAATGACTGGATCGCGACGATGTAACGGATCTAACAGTTGGTTTCTAAGAGCTCTCCAACTAAGTACTTAAGACAGTAGCAACATATTATTGTCCTTGCCCTCATGCTAGAGGACGAGGAAACGCCATATGGCGTGTGGGACTACCAAGTCCGGAATTCCAACACAAGTAACAAGTAAGTAACAAGTATGACAACAGAAATGATGCTATACAACTAACGTGAACCATGGCCATGCCACCAGTGCCGTATAAAATGATGGCGTAACGGACTAAACCTATGACAACAGAAATGATGCTATACAACTGGCGCGAACCATGACCATGCAACCCGTGCGATATGAAATGATGGCGTAACGGATTAAATCTATGATAATAGAAATGGTGCTATCACAAGAGCTGTGGAGCATGAATTGTTACATGGTCAGTTCACATATTATATATGCATTGTTCGTTTCAACCGACATTTAGTAGCCAGTCAGTAAAATTGTATACATTTAACTTATTTTCTAAGTGACTTTATGAAATTTGATATATACAGTCGACTCTCGTTATCTCGAACTCCAAGGGACTCTCAAAAATACTTCGAGATATCCGTACTTCGACATATCAGATTTGCAGACTTGAGGAAAAAATAAATCGAATAACCGCATTTAACAAATGTATATGTAATTGGACTCTTGAAGTTAAACATATGTTGAAAATATTGTGGAAAAGAGGAGAAATTGCTCCTTGGGAGCAATTTCTCCTCTTTTCCACAATATTTTGTTACCTGTTATTAGATTTTCATTTTTAAGCAGGGACCAGATTTTCACTTCGAGATAAGCGGTTATTCGAGATAAGCGAGGTCGACATAACGAGAGTCAACTGTATTTTGCATATACATTAAAATTCCAATGACTCGAATTCCGATGGCTCGTTTACCCTTGCTGATTCCAACTCGTTTTCGAGTCCCTAGGCAATTCTTCGAAAGCTCAAGAAAGCAAATATTTAGGGATATTTTAGGAAAATCCCCTGATATGTATGTTATGTGCATCTGCTCCCCTTAAATATATATGACCAAGATAGCTGAATGAGCCGGTTCAAAATTTAAGACACACATGATAAGGAGTGTATAACTAGCTGTCGTTACAATCACATTAACCTACAAAAAGCCAGTCACGTGAGCAGCAGAGCAGACGACATTCTAAATATTTTAATTTCTTCTTTCCGAGAAATAAGCCCTATTATCAAATCTTACTTTCTCTGAAAATTTTAAAAATAAAACTGTTTTGGAATGTCGTCTGCTACTATGTTATTTTTATTTTTCTGTGAAACTAAGCCTTAACATTTCACGTGAATAGAAAATAGGCCCTGAGATTTCATGTGAATCGTCCACTACGGAGACGATTCATTTGAAATATCAAGCCTTAGTTTCTCTGAAAATTTATAAGAACAAAATATTTCAGAATGTCGTCTGCTACAATTTTTAAATGTTTAACGTGTTAGTGGACCAGCAAAGCCTATATTAAACAGGCCTCGTCAAGCGAAAAGGGTATTTGAGCATTTGTGTAGATTTAGATCAACCTGCGCATCCCTACAGTCTCTTCAGGACCTTTGTTGTCCGTTGATATATTCTGTAATATCAAGTCATTTTTTCCTGTAAGCAGATCAGTGAAGGTTGGGCATTCGCTGTCCTCAAAAACACCACGCGAATCAATATACCCAGCTTTATGAACGATGCGACAGAGCCAAAGCTCCATGCGACCGAATCAAAGCTTAAGAAAAGGACGCATTTTTATCAACCCCCTTTTCGAAAAGGTGTCAAATCTAAAAGGAAAGAATTTTCAGACGGGTGTCGAAATATTATTGACAGAGTTTAACTGTTCGAGATCCGTTATCTCGAATAGGGTTTTTAAAAGCTCCACATAAGGCACTTTTTTCAGCGGAAAAATAATGGTATTTTTCTTACTTCTCCCTGAAAACATATGTTGTGGTACTTATTAGAAGCGCCTCGCCGAGGCGCTTCTAATAAGTAGCAACAACGTCTGTTTTCAGGGAGAAATAAGAAAAATATTACTTTAATAATTCTCCTTATCCGGCGCTATATTTTACATACCTTGTACACTACTGATCAGGAACTGAGCAAGGTCTTCGAAAACTTTAAGTTCCGTTTTTATTACGGAGAGTAGGTGTCATCACCAACCTAAAACACACAAAGGTAGTTAACTGTTTCCCCTTTCTAGAAATTTGTACACGTCAATCTTCCTAGAATTTACAAGGAAGAAAAACCCATTCCCATCATGCATGGCTGAACTCATCCTGATTTAAGACGCGCCATGCTGACTGAAAATCAAACCAAACAATCCATAATCCCTTATATATTGGCCTCTAGCCACAAGCCCTATTTCCATATTCTCCTTGCCCCCATCCAACCCATGAAAAAAAACTAAACATGTGTTCAAAGTACACAAATACCACAGCCCTATGCTCTTTGCCCATATGGCAAAAACTATTTTCAAAATGCTCAATCTGACCTGATATACATTCTGATCCCTAGCCTTACCCCAGGGCATGACCCAGGCGCAACTCTAGCACAGAGTTGAAGGTTTCGGTCTGGGTAAGTAGCATATGACATTCCAACTACCTAAGGCACCGAAGTTATGATCTCGAAAAGAAACACAGACGTAAATGTCAATGCAAGACCTCACCAACTTTGGGTCATACTAACTCATAATCCATAACATAGCAACAGATAAGGCGCTTTTTTCATCCGAAAAATGCCGATATCTTTCTTATTTCTCCACGAAAACATATGTTGTGGTACTCAATTGAAGCGCCCCGCCGAGGCACTTCTAATGAGTGTCCACAACATATATTTTCGTGGAGAAATAAGAAAAATATTATATGGATACCCCCTCTTATCTGTAGTTATGCATAAGTATAATGTTTAGGCATCAAATACTCTTTAAGATATAAGGCAAAATCACTGGAGCAAACAAAATTAGGTCACTGTGATCTACATTTATTTTGCTGTCAAACTTCTGGTCAAACTGACTCATAATCCATAAGTATGCTGTTTATACATCAAAGAGTCTTCAAGATAAAAGGCAAAATTAATGGATAGTGTAAATTAGGTCACAGTATTATATTTACTGACTGTGAAATAAAGATCACTGTGACCTACATTTATTTTGAGGTCAAACTTTGGGTCACACAGATTCATAATCCATAAGTATGGTGTTTGTACATCAAAAAGTCTTCAAGATACAAGGCAAAATTACTGGACCGTGAAATGTAGGTCATGGTGACTTACATTTAGTCTGAGGTTAAATATCGGGTCATACTGACCCATAACATATAAGTATGATGTTTATACATAAAATGCTTTTCAAGATTTAAGGCAAAATTTCTAAACCGTGAAATGTAGGTCACTGTGACCTAAACTTATTTTGAGGTCAAACTTCAGGTCATGCAGACTCAAAATCCAAAAACATGATATTTATACACCACATCAAATACACTTCAAGCTGTAACGCAAACTTACTGGACCATGGAATATAGGTCACTGTGACATACATTCATTTTAGGTCAAACCGTCTCATACTTATTCTTAACATATAGGTATAATGTTTATACATCAGATACACTTCAAGATACACGACAAAATCACCGGACCATGAAATATAGGTAACTGTGACCGACATTTCTTTTCAGGTCAACCATCAGGTCATTATCACTCATTATCAGAAAGCATGGTGTAAGATATCAGGCAAAATCACTGGACCATGAAATATTGATCATGCTGACCTTCACTTCATGACCTACAAGTCAATGTCACAAGGTTGACCAACGTCTTACCAAGTAGCTGTCTAAGTTGTTTTCATAACAGAAAAGTAGAAAAAAAAAACACTTTTTACAGGTGTCCTAGATTTTTACCTTTAGCCTCATCCCGGGGTATTGACCCTGGGGTCTATGTCATGGAATGATAGCCCATCCTCAAGGGTTCCTATGATCCAAATATGAGTGCTTTCTGATACGAGGTTGTTGAGATATGACCTTTTGAAAAACTTGAACATACCAAACATGTGTCTTGTTCACAAATGAGCCTGCCCTTAAGACCCTAGCTCCACCCTGGGCATGACCCAGAAGCAACTGTAGCATAGAGTTGAAGGTTTAGGTCTGGGTGAGTAGCATACCAAATATAAACTTCCTAGCATAAAAGGTATCCAAGTGATGACCTCCAAGAAAAACGGGGACGTAAATGTCAATGTAAAAGCTGACCTATTTTACAGTATGACACCTAGCCTATTCCAAGGGCATGACCCAGGGGCAACTCTAGCACAGAGCTGAAGGTAAGGCCTGGGTGTAAGTAGCATAACAATTTCAACTTCCTAGCATAAAAAAGTACCTAAGTGACCTATTATGCATTTTGACCCTTAGCCCCACCCAAGAGCATGACCCTGGGACAACTTTGAAAGTTTATGTCTGGGTAGGTAGCATACCACATTTCAACTTTTTAGCATAAAAGATACCCAAGTTATGACCTAAGTAGCACACCAAATCAACTTCCTAGTATAAATGGTACCCAAGTTTGACCTATTACACATTTTGACCCCTAGCCCAACCCGATGGCAAGATCCATGGGCAAACCTAAAACAGATTGAAGATTTAGGTCTGGGTAAGTAGCATACCAAATTTCAACTTCCTAGCATAAAAGATACCCAAGTTATGACCTCCAAGAGAAACGCAGATGTAAATGTCAATGTAAACTTGGATGTCAACTTAAACATTGATCCCTAGTCCCACTCCAGGGCATGACCCAGGGACAACTCTAGCACAGAATTGAAGGTTTAGGTCTGGGTAAGAAGCATACCAAAGGACTACGTGCATTAAACCCCACTTTTGGCCCCTTCCAAACAGATCCATCTCTACATATTATGAACCTTTATCAGCGCCTGTCATCATATATGAATGATAAAAAAAAACATGACAGAAGTCCCTACGAGGGTCCTGCAAAAAGTTTTGTCACTGCGTTCGGATTATTTCAGTGCTACGTTTTATCAAACATACTTTTATTACCAACCTTCAAAGTATTCTCCCTTTACTGCAACACATTTTTGAACCCTTTTTACCCAGTCGCGAAAAGCAGATAAATAGTCTTCTTTTGGTATCTGTTTGAGACACTGATAAATAGCGCTGCCAAGAGAACTTCTAGACGTATACTTATTTCCAGAAAGCATTTTCTTAAGCCTTGGAAATAAAAAGAAGTAACAGGGACTCAGGTCAGGTGAATAAGGTGGATGGTTTAAAACTTTCACCTTTTCAGAAGCCAAAAATGACTTAACAACCTCACACTTATGAGAGGAGGCGTTTTTATGTAAAAGGTGGACTCCTGACCATCCTTTGCTTGGTCGTTTCTTCTTGTAAAACTCTTTCACTTTCTTCAGTACAGAATTCTTATAGAATCGGCCAGTGACTGTATGACCAGATGGACAAGGCACTTGAACGACTGGCCCACTTGAATTAAAGAAAATTGCGTACATCTTTTTCGAACTTATGGTTCTCTTGGCAATACATGGACGTTTTTGATCTTTTCGCTTCCATTGCTTATTATCAGCCCTTCTTTGTGGCTCAAACATCTGCACCCAGATTTCATCACCTGTTAGCAAGTTAGAAATAACCCGACTATTACAGCCTATATATGTTTTCAAAAGTTCCCGGGCACATTTAAGGCGTTGTGTCTTTTGCTCCTCAGTGAGCAAATGAGGTACCCACCTAGCGCAAACCTTTCTCAGGTCCAAAAGCTTTTTCAGAATTGTTGCACACTGCCTTCTGATATGCCAGTACAACTAGCTATATCTTTGACAGACAATCGCGCAACCTGTTTGACCACAATCTTTACAGCAGCCATGTATGCCTTGGTAACAGAGGTTTTAGGCCTTCCAGGACAGGTATCATCTTCAACAGAAAATTTCCCAGCTTTAAAAGCTTTAACCCACCTAAAAACTGTGCGCATTGAAATGGTCTGAGATCCATATATACCACACAATTCATTAAATATCTGCTTTGAATCTATATTAAGCCTAATGCGGCATTTAATATAGCTACGAATTTCAGTCTTCTGGTCTATGTTCCAATGTAACAAGTAAATTGGTCAGTATATATGACTGTATCTATTTCAATTCGAAATAACACGGTCAGTTGGAAAGCAATTTGCACGAAACAAACGGGTATCGTTAGCTATTCAACACACCATTCAAGTGCAGTGAAGCATTTTAAAATGTACCTGGGATAAAACCAAGGAAGCCTAATAGTGACAGAACTTTTTGTACGACCCTCGTATCAGAAGATATGGCAAGTCAAAGTTCAGCCTTTGTTATATGGTCTATACATTTGGTTTTCCATTACTTTACATTGTAAATGCGTGAAAAAATGGTCCAAAATGAAAGCTGTTCCAGAATCAAAATGTTCAAGCCTTTATATTGAGGAATGGCTTAAATTACAGGAATATGTGTTTAAATGGGTTTATTAAGACCGAAAATGGATTTATAAGGACCAAACCTTACTAATATTGACCAAAATAGGCTAGTTTCGGCATTTTTTGGACAATGTCAAGACTTGGCTAGCATAGAGCACACCTGAATACCAAGAAAATATTATTGCATAAAAAGCAGTGATGAAGCAACTTTCAATATGATCGTACCGGGGCCACAGATTTGTTGCCGTTACGAGATGTGTACTGCCCGGCCCTAGAACGAGCATAGTCCGTGGAAATAGCTAGCGTTCGCGAGACATCGGTGAAAAGGCGAAACGAAATAGTGCAAGAAATAACGCGAAATGTAACAAAAAATTTCAGTTTTTATGCAATAATAGCGATCGAACATGGATTTTCAATGCATTAACATTCGCCAGGTCCCTAGGGAGGTGTTGAAAACCGCGGCCTCCGGCCTCGGTTTTCAACACCTCCCTCGGGACCTGGCGAATGTTAATGCATGAAAAACTATGTTTGCTCCCTATATTGATATATGGCGTAGATCTTATCACAGGCTATAACATATTTCAATATCTTTTTGGTATTCAGGTGTGCGCTATACTAGCCAAGAGTTTGAAGTCATCAACAATGCTGAAAATGGCATATTTCCAGCTGTTTCTCAAAGTTTAATGTCTATTTTTAGCTTGTAAAAGGGTCATTTTGAAAAATGAGTGACCAAAACCAAAAACTACAACCATTACGCTAATTGTTTACAGCTATTAAAATACTTTGATTTTTCATCAAAATTTAGGCATCGTCCTTTCAACTTCCTAGCATAAAAGGTGCCCCGAGTTATGTTTCTGGTTATGAATGTGACATACGCACGTACGCACGTAACATCACGGCGAAACGCTATATGCCCCCTCCTACCTTTGGCAGACGGGGCATAAAAAAACCCTCTTCACAAGTCCACCCACTACAATCATCTAAGTATCATTTTATATGTGCCAATTCTAATTCTGAATTCATTATGTTATAACGCAGAAAATGTCGTTTACCTTAAAGGCTCCATATTCCTCAAAATAGACATTTTTATCCAAGAAAGATTTAATAAAGTGATATATATGAATAATACTATCATAAAATGTGGCATCTGACACCTTGCGAAATTTCAGTTAGTCTCTCTTTTTTTTTTGAACTGGATCCAAAAATGAAACAATTTTTATCGTATCTCTGAATTAATTTTGGCAACATTAATTCAGAAATACGATTAAAAATCATTTCATTTCAAGGTCAAGAGACTAACTGAAATTTTACAGGCTGTCAGGTGCCACATTTTATAATTGTATTAATACCATATATCAATTTATTAAACCTTTCTTGGATAATAAAATGAATCAGTATGACCTGAAATTTGATATTGAAATAAATGTCGGTCACAGTGACCTACATTTCACACAGTGACCTACATTTCACAGTCCAGTAATTTTGCCTTTTATCTTGATAAGTATTTGATGTATAAACAGCTTACTTATTTATCATGTGTCAGTATGACCCGAAGTATGACCTAAAATGTTACTGTGAATCAATGTTGGCAACATTAATTCAGAGATACGATAAAAACATTTCATTTTTGATCCACTTCAAAAAACGAGAGACTAATTGAAATTTACAGGCTGTCAAATGCCACATTTTATGTGATTGTATTAATACCATATATCAATTTATTAAACCTTTTTTTGGATAAAAAAAGTCTAATTTTGAGGAATATGGGAATCTTTAATGGGACAACAGCTTTCCTTAAATATTGGGCATATATGCATCTCATGCACAACGCAAGATAAAGACCCTTAGTGCCATATGAAGATAGGCTAAAATATCAGGAAAGCATGGGGAGGTGGCCGCGGGGGGGGGGGGGGGGTTGCTATGGCACGTCATCGACTGCTCAGTAATGACAGCTCACGGGAGCTCTGTTCACGATGAGCTATTATTATATAGAACCATAGGTACAGATAAGAGTGATATAAAAAATATCAACAATTTTTCGAAGCGACATATCCTATAAAATCCTATTGAAGCCGTTTGAACCTAAATTGATAGAAATGTTACTCTCTCTCTCTCTCTCTCTCTCTCTCTCTCTCTCTCTCTCTCTCTCTCTCTCTCTCCCGCGCGCGTGTGTGTGTGTGTGTTCTGTGCCGGTCGGGCATATTGCTATCCAGCCCAAAAGGTCCCAAAGACTCACAATTAAAGGGAATATAGTTAAATGACATCTTCAACCTAATCGATGAAAACAAACCTAACTTGAAACTTGACCTGTTATACATTCTGACCCTTAGCCCCACCCTAGGGCATGACCCAGGGGCAACTTAGCACAGAGTTGGAGTTTTAGGTCTGGATACGTAGCATACCATTTCAGCTTCCTAGCATAAATGGTACCAAAGTTTGACCTAGGTAGCATACTAAATTCAACTTCCCAGTATAAAAGGTACCCAAGTTTGACCTGTTATACATCCGGACCCCTAGCCCCATCCCAGGGCAAGATCCAGAAGCAACTCTAGCAATGGATTGATTTTTAGTTCGTTTTGGATAAGTAGCATACCACATATTATTATTACTATTATATCATTATTCTTCTTCTTCTTATTATTATTATTATACCATATTTATATAGCACTCTTTTCATATAAAATACATGTTCAAAATTGCTTTACATAACTAAATTACACAACAGCTGAGTTAAAAACTGATTGAAGGGTTTAAAAAGTCAAGTGTGATCATAAAATATATATCATCTATTTCAACTTCCTAGTGTAAAAGGTACTCAAGTTATGAGCTCCAAGAGAAATACAAACTAAATGTCAATGTAAACGAATGTAAATTTAAACGTTGGCTCCGAGTCCCACCCCAGGGCATAACCACGGGCAACTCTAGCAGAGAATTGAAGGTTTAGGTCTGGGTAAATAGCATACCAAATTTCAATTCCTATAGAGTAAAAGGTATCCAAGTTATAACCTCCGAGAGAAACGCGGACCTCCAAGTGAAACGCGGACGTAAATGTCAGGGTAAACTTCAACACTGACCCCTAGCCTTACTGACCCTTGCGCTTTTAATACACAGAAGAAGCAAATTTGTAAACTTGTCATGCTTTAATGCAAAACCATTTGTCGTACCTACCTATGCACATTTTTTTTCTAATCATTGTTTGTTGTTGTTGTTTTTTTTTGTTTTTTTTTTGTTTGTTTTTTGTTGTTGTTTTTTTTTTGTTTTTTTGTGTGTTTTTTTAAATCAAATATTTTGCTTTTCCCCATAGTAAAAAAGAACGCAAATTATGCAGAAATCTGTAGGGTAGATAACTTGGAGGAGATTTTCAGCAAGTTCCGCTTGTTCAATTTTTCTGAAATTTTCACAATATTGTTGTGAAACATCAATTATTCAAAACCAAAAAAGAAAAGCGAAAAACAATTTTTTAGACACAAATTCCCAAAAAAATCACTTTAGATCTGCTGTAGAAATTGCATAGGTCAGACAAATTTTTGGTCGTGAATTTAATTTTAGGGTAAATATCTGAGAACAAAACACAGCCACGGAAAAGACAAAGCTATGGTCTTGTAAGCTATGGTCAATCAGAACAAAATGTTTTCATTTAAAAATAAAACGCTAAGCAAAAAACGTCTTTCCGAGTGATGTCGAAAGGACAGTATCCAGATAAATATTTTTTTCTTATACTCCATGAAAACATATGTTGTGTGTACTCATTAGAAGCGCCTCACCGTGGCGCTTCTAATGAGTACCTACATTTCTTGGAGTAAAATAAGAAAAATATCAGTACATTTTGGAAGAAAACTGTGTTTTGTCTGGAGCTATGGATTTAAGGATATGGATGGATACACCCCACAAAGAGAGAATATTCTAGGCTGAAATTTTTACCTCCCTTTGAAAAAGGGGGTCCAGTGATGCAATTTTGAGAGCGGTCACAGGACTAACATTAAAGACACAAACAAAATGTAAAAGCTGGTCTTTGATAAGGAAGTTAAACTTTATAATGAAACCGAAAGTGGTAAAAAAAACTGACAGTACTAAAAAGCAACTTTTATATGTTGGTCAAAAAAAAGTGCAAGGCAAAAATAGTCAACCTTATACAAGTCCTTATATGCATCTCATAAAACCTACACAGAAACGTTTGTTTAATATACCTTATTTCCTCTTGCCAAGTTTCGTTCTGTATGAGGAAGCTTTTGTACTGGAAATAACCTGAATTATACAACATACACACTATGGTATAATAAATTATTTCTTCATTTCTTTCTAGTCTTTCATAACTGCATCATTTTTAACTCACGGGTTTTACACTGTTACTCTTAGCGAATTGCAGTTTATATTAATTTTATTTCTTTGCAAACATGCATCTTAGTGTACAAAATTATTTTCTTTCTTTTTTCTCTCAAAGTTTCAATCTCCTAATTGGTTATTAGACTGGGATAAGTTCGAGGTCATCATGGAGTAAATAATATTCTACGACAGGAATCAATACATCTAGAATTTTAACATTCTCGAAACCTTTGAGAATACATCTAGAATTTTAACATTTTCGAAACCTTCTTTAAAGTGAAAATGCCTTCGCGCATCTCAGGTTGCCCGTAATCAGTGCACATCTCATTGTGTTAACCATTAGAATGTTTACAAGGGGAATACCCTAACTACAGCAAGGGGAATACCCATACAAATCGTATATTTATAAATAACATAATGCTGGTTCCTTTGCTGAGTCCATAGAATTACTTACTCTGCAGCTCGGACCCATCAGTATTGATGGGTCCGAGTCTGCAGGAAGGCAAACGGAAACCAGTGACCTCATTTATTTACAAAACAGAAAATTGCAAGTATTTTGAGAAATCCACATTCTCTGGTTTAATTTAACTGGGATTTATAGGGCGATTTGCTAATGATAATTATTCAGTGTATTCCGTGCCAGGGCGCGTCGAAAACACCACGAAATCCCAGTCAGCATTCTACGTAAATCTATATCGGGCCGTCATCGGGCCGTCAGGGTAGCTGACGGGCCGATGACGGCCCGATGTAGATTTACGTAGAATGTTAGCTGGGCTGTATTACAAACAAAAGACAAAAATTACTTTTAGAAGCTACATGAATTTTCAGAAGGCAGAGTTCAACCAGGATCTCCATCGGGTGCCTTTCCATGTAGCAATCATCTTTGATGATGCAGGTATATGAGACACTCCTGGTTGAAATCGTGGCTGAGCATGCTCCGAAAAAGCAGAAGTTTTTCCTAAAGGACTCCCCTCCGCCCCCCCCCCCCACCCCCCCCCCCCCCCCTCGTTTATGAATTCAGAGTTACATGTGAGAAAAGCAAGAAAAATGTTACACACCCAGCAAAGACGTATAAAATTACTATTATTTATTTACGTCCTTGCACCCAGCAAACACAAAACGTCCCAACAACATCCTTAAAACGTCGCTGCAACGTCATTGTTAGGACGCTGCAACGTCATTGTTACAACGTTGTGTGTTTGCTGGGAGAATAAGTATAATAACTACAAGAGCAAAATAAAATTAGGCAATGTACAGAAAACAAAGGAATTATGTCACAAAATTCAAGAAACAGTCCTTACAGCTATATTTCTTCGAAATGAGCAGTAAAGGAATTTTGGCCCACTATAAAACCTCAGAGTATAAGCCTTTTCTGAACTCAAAGTCCAGTAAAAATGACTGATATTATACTTATCAAAAATAACGCTTATATGTGACCAAAACGAGGTCAGCGGCATACTTAACGATTTTTATGTCAACACAGAAAGGGAACTTGAAATAAACTCCCAGGCTTGACCTTGAAAATCATCCAAGTGTCTTAGCCGTCAAAGAAAATAGCCTGGAAATATGCTTTACCCCTTTCAATTTTAATCAGCTGACCAATCAATGGTCATAAAATCCATTAAGAAACTAAACTAAAAAAAAAGGCCACTGTTGTTAATCAGTTACCTGCAAAACCTTGGTGGCTCAGTTGGATGCGCCGTCCGACTGGAGACCAGCAGGTCGCGGGTTCAACCCCCGCCGAGGTCGGCAACATTCTTTCGTGGAGATTGATCATGAAATATTTTCTACGGTCATTCTCTTCCTTCCGCTGATTCAAGAAGGACAGTTGTCAGTTTCTGGCAAAAGAATGTGCACAATACTGGTTAACCGCTTAGAGGACTATGCCTGCCCAGTAAAAGTGTGGTTAGGTAAACTGACCGCGCTCGACATGACCCCATTGGGTTGACTGGGCCGTAAAACCTCAACACAAACAAACAAAACCTGCAAAACTGATCTTTAAGCTGGTTTGCTGGTCCTACAGGCAACATCTTTAATTTGTGTGCTAGGACTGGCCGGTTCCAGATGACCTTAAAAATGCTCAGGTCTGTCATAGTCATACAAAAGAATACCCCTTTGTGAAGCATTCTTACATCTCATTCAAAGATCTTTGAATATCTCGTTTGTACAGCTGACAGACCACTTTGATAAGAACTTTAATCATTATAAAAAAAGAAGAGAAACATGCACACACACACAATGAACAGTGCAATCCCATTGTCTCTACAAAACTTAATTTTCTATTTTGATCAGAGGTCACAATTATTTATATTTGCACACTACTACTACATGCCTACCAAACAAATGAATGCTTAACCATCGGTTAAGAACGTGAAACAACAACAGCCTATTGATATTGGCGTCTGTGGAGAAAATCTCAGACCACCTACTTCACCCATATTGGCCATATTATTTTTCGTCTGCTGAAGGCGTTAAATTGTTGAGAAATGGCCATGGTAAGGATCGAAAATGAGTGGTTAGGCATAAGATGAAATCGCCACGGTAAGGGTTGAAAATGAGTGGTTACGCATTAGATGAAATCGCCATGGTAAGGGTCGAAAATGAGTGGCATTAGAGCTGTAAGTTTTGTTTTTATTTATTTAGATCTAATGCATAACCACTTATTTTCGACCCTTACCGTGGAGATTTCTCAACAATGCTGCATTGACAACCAAAATATCCATAACACAAATAATCATGTGTCTGTTGTGTGTGCGTGATATGATGGAAAAATAATTCAGCCAATATGCTACCCTCAACTATCAAGGCTTACAATTTCCTCTCCGTTGCAATTAGGTGCTGAATTTTCATCCCATTCATTACGATATTTGAACTCTGTAAATGACCTTTATATTTCAGCATTTCACCAACAGTAGCTTTGTATCGCTCTCAGCCGAACGTTCCATAACATGACTAGGTATTGGCTGATTTTCTCCCGAACAAACGCTGTTGTTAAATTTAACCGGATTGTTTTTTTTGTGCGTGTCTTGAAATCTGATATTTACGATCTGCCTGCAGTTCGCTCTGCGAAATAAAACAATAACTAGCCTATTCAGATTCTGAACTGTTTGCAGTCAGCAGGACTAGGGTTAATGTAAGAACATTAAATCAACACGGTATCAGAGAAACAGATAAAGCGAGTTTTTTGTGGGGTTTTTTGTGATAATTTAGGGATAATTCTCATACATGCCATACCTCACAATGTGAGACAAAATCTCACAGAATTTTGGCCCTTCTGTACCTCATTTCTCATAAGATTTTCAAATCTCACAGAATTTTCATACCATTTTAATAAGCTACTTTTTGAAGAACTAGAAATAAATCACACATTAGCATGGCTATCCCAAGCTTAATTCATTAAAATAATGGCTTTTAACTTACTTATGTAAGCTTGAAAGTGATTTTCATAAAAATCTCACAGAATTTAATCAAATCTCCCCTAAAAATTTGTAAAATCTCACAGATTTCTGTCAACAGCTTACGGCATGTATGAATTCTATCTATTTCGCCTTCAGACTATCTATTTCGCCATTCATTAGAATTGCCTCGTTTCTAATGAATACCTACAACCTATGTTAAATTATCCCTAAATTATCACCAAATACCTACCTGATCTGTTGCTCTACGTAACATAAATAAACTGATAGCAGTTGATGTTTGTATCACATGGTAGCTAAGTGGTTTGGTTGTGCTCTGACTGGCTCTTCAGCTGAAGGAGACTTCTCTGATTATAAGCAGCAGCGGGGTAAGCAATTATCAATGAAATGGAGTAGATAAAACAGAGGTTTGTCTACGAGTTAGCAAATCTCTGCGCAAGAGAGTACCAATATGCGTGAAGTAGGTAGTCCGAGATTTACTCCACAGACGCCGAAATCAATAGGCTGTTGAATGTAATTCCCCGTTTTTTCAAATAATTTCCTCAAAACATTTATATCGCTTATGAAACAGAAAATACAAAGTTTGTTTACCTTTTTTAAGTCATAAACTGATGTTGCTCTAATTGGTTCACATTCTTAACCGATGGTTAAGCATTTATTCCTTTGGTAGGCATGTACTAGGTTGTATAGCACCTACCCTGGCCGATCTTGATCATGAAATATTTTGTACGGTCATTCTCTCCCTTCCGCCGATTCAAGAAGGGCAATTGTCAGTTTCTGGCGAAAGAATGTGCACAATACTGGTTAACCGCTTAGAGGACTAAGCCTGTCCAGTAAACGTGTGGTTTGGTAAACTGACCGTGCTCAACATGACCCCATTGGGTTGACTGGGCCGTAAAACCTCAACACAACCTATCGGGTGTATTTTAGAGTGAAAACTATGGGGGGGGGGCGGGGGGGGGGAATGTTATAACAAATTCTAATGACCGTGAGGCTTTCAAAATTTGCAAATTTATCATGACAAATACATAAATAATGCATTTTGTAGCCTACATTTTTGTCGCGACATTGAATCACGATAAAATGTCGGCTACAAAGCGCTTTGCGCAGAATGTTTGGTAATATTATAGACCTGCATACGCAAGGTGTGTGGGTAGAAAGAATGTACAATGTAAACTGGTAAAGTTGACCTTGTAACCTAATTTCCTTTGTACAGCCCAGTTTCCTGGAAACCCACACAGAAAATCTACATACATGTACAACTATGCAAATCTAGGTCAATGTATCCCAGCAGACACATGACGTCTATACAACGTCGATGCAACGCCATGACGTTGCATCGACGTTGAGACGACGTTGTATAACGTTATGTGCCCGCTGGGATGGGACAGAAAATCTCTACGGGCCAACTATGCAAATCTAGGTCAATGTTTTCACCGTAAACATTATTATATTATCCCGATATATAACGCGTATAACGAACGCGGCGGCCAGTAAATTATGCAAAGCATGATCATGACGACGCAGGACATATCTAGAGTCATCTATATAACTCTAATTCATACTCATGACAACAATGCTAAACATAAATTAAGAGAGAAATACCTTTCAGTGTTGTTGATATTTACTGTAAATACCCTTATAGTCAGCCATGTGGGACCTGCCAAGATGATTCACTGATCGAGCTCAGGGTGAGCATTCGTTCACCTTCTGTCCGTCATGCAACCATGCGTCCGTCCGTCCATCCACGCTTTAAACAATGTCTGACGACTATTAAACTACAAAGCAGTTAATATGAACCAGTAATTTTGTACAAATATCGCTTTGGTGAATGCGAGTGGGATGAGGGACACGTGGGGCGGGTGGGAAGGGGGGTGCAATTCGCCAAGTTTTCATTGATTGAGTTGAGGTTTTAAGGCCCAGTCAACCCATTAGGAACATGTCGAGCCGGTTAGTTTACCTGGCCACATTTTTCCTGGGCAGGCTTAGTCCCCGTCAGTCTTAATACCCCAGGATACCGGAGAACACCGGAAGACACCCCAGGACACCTTTATTAATTGTTTATTTCCTTTCACTGAACAACAAATATATTGCCTTACAATGCTGAAAAGAAAAGTATAAAATAAGCAAAATTTGGAAGTTCCACTCCTCTAATATTGAATAGCTACACAAGACACTATATACTTGCATACTTTTTATCCATCAGCAGTCCCACCTGTAACTGACACCCAAGAACGCATTAATTATTGTTCAATAATATTTATTGTAATAAAATCGTAGAAGTCAAATGCATAAAAAGAATAGAAACTGTAAAATAAATATAATTTGCAAGTATTTACTTACATTTTTTATGTAAAGGGCCTCAAATAAAGGGCAGCCGCATGGTTCACACTACATAAAATGGAATACAGATAAATGTAATCGTAGGACTTTTTGTTTTCTAATTTAAACATATTTTTGTTTCCAGAGTTAACGAAAATAAAAGCTTACCATCTATCCATCAATATATATATATTTTTTTCCCCTGAAGAATACAGGTACCGATTATCTCATTAATCTCATTAATACCTGTAAATTACCTGTAAATGCTACCTATGCAAACACCTGCTTGTTTATTAATTACTGGATATGCCGCTAATTCCACCACAACAGATTATCCCTTTAACACATAATTAACAAACGCATGGCTGTCGATTGGTGATACCCCAAAGTTGACACTCAGCAAACATTTTCGTTCTAAGTTTTTAGTTAAAATATCAATAAGATCTATTTAAAAAAAATAAATGAATAAATTAAGCGAGGATTTTCGTTTCACTTTTTTATATATGTAATTTTAATATGTTAATGTTTAACTTCTGTTTTATTTTGGTTTTATATATGTAATTTTAATATGTTAATGTGAACTTCTGTTTTATTTTGGTCTTTGAAAGATTTCGAAATGCCGAATTATATACATTTACCCGAAAAATAAATACGATAAATGCAATATTGTACTTTGTACAGCAAATAGAAGAATTTATTCCAAATGCAGACTGGTTAGCCCTTGATCATAAACATACAGTCAGACCCAAACGCTCACGCACCCACAATTAACATTTCAAACACTTCAGTGGAGATTTTAGTTGCAAAATGTTGAATTGCAACTAAATAAGTGTACCAGGCTATGCATCCGCTTTATCTGACGAGTCTGCACTGCATATTGAATGGACTTTGCACATTATAATAGCGAACAATGTATGCACATACTGATCTGGAACTAGAATGGTCGCACATTAATAAATCCTGCCTTGACTTGGAGAGACTCGTATAGTATCCCTGTGTTTCCTGTGTTGGGTGATTTGCAGATATGAATAAAATGTAATTTTCCTTGGTTAATATATGCAATTAATGTTACTACCCCAGTTTTTTTTTTTTTTTTTTTTGGGGGGGGGGTGTGTGGGGGGGGGGGGGACAGAAAGGCCTGTCAAAACAGTTTAGACGCAGATCGGATGCCACGGATAATATTGTTTCATCAGGGTTTACGCTGCTTTCAACTTACCCAGCAGTGCTTTGAAAAATCCATAGATACTGGAATGCCCTTGTTGAGCAAGTAGCACATCTGATGGGTCATTAGTCTTATCTCTGGGTACAATAAATCCATAGATACTGGAATGCCCTTGTTGAGCAAGTAGCACATCTGATGAGTCTGGGTCATTAGTCTATCTCTGGGTACAATAAAACCTGGTATTCTGTCAGTGAAAGCTAAACGGGTAGAGGCTCAATAGGGGGGATTATAATATTGGGGAATTTAGTATTGACTTATTTATCTGTTCCATAGGTAATATCATATGGGCCGGTGCACAGCAAAAGTTACCTGTTAGCTGAGCAGAGAGTCTCACCAGTCTGCACATCTGATCAAATGACCAAGTAGACTATGGATGTGCAGGCTGGTCGAATCTTCACTAGGCACAAAATATTTGGTATCCTTAAAATATCTATAACCCTTTAGAAGGTCATTAAAGACATAAATAAAAAATATAAAAAATAAATAAATACTCCAACATTGAAAGAAACAAATTTGAAAATATTTTTTTTTTTTTTTTTTTTTTTTTTCAAAAATAGTTGTTATCCCCAAAATATTTATAAACCTTCAGAACGCAGCTTAAATACATGAAACGAAAATAAATAAATAAATATTTTCACAATGAAATAAATTTTTAAATAAAAACACTTTCGTGTCTACCCTCTAATTTTCCAAACTATGCTTTATTCTTTCAAAATATTTATTACCCTTCAGAAGCCTCTTAAGTAAACAAAAAAAAAAATGAAATAAAATAAAATTAAATGAATATTATAAGTTTGAAAGAAATGAATTAATAAACCATTCAACTCTTTTTTTTTCCAAATAAGTCGATTTTCCAAACTATCTGTTACCCCTCCAAAAGTATTGATTACCCTGAAATGTGACAGGGCGAAAACTACGGTAACTACACTGCCATATAATCTAATTGACAAAATCTTATCGTGATGACTGCGGGGGTGGAAAAAATGAATTTGTATTTCATAGTGTACATAAATGTCTTCTTAAACAAAATCATACTTTCTTTTAAGTCAAAATATATTTAAAACATATGATTAAAGGACATCTAGGGTGTCCTCCGGTGTCTTTGAGTGTCCTGGGGTATCCTCCGGTGTCCTGGGGTAATAAGACGGTGCATCATGGAAGTTTATACGAAACTCTGATCCAACAACTCCACTGTCTTTTCCGCCATATGCGGGATCAAGAACAAAGAAGTCTGATACGAGAATAATTCGAGTGTTTTTACTACTCGTGCGGCTTCAAACAATACATAAGGTAATCTTTAAATCAAGCATCTATAATGTTTTCCGTTGTATGTCTTAAATTATGATGGAGTAACCGCATGTTTGCTTGAAATTTTCTACTAACATATGTTTTCGCGACTACTCAAAAAGGCGTCATTCAAACATATGCATGGCTATATAATATACGTACGTAGAGAGAAGCATGCTTGGTTAAATCATGTTAATGCTGTTGCAATTGAGTTGCTTGTAAGAAAATAAATGTCAGAAGTTACTTAAAATTATGGCCAAATTGTTTGTCGCACACCAACGTTTTTACAACGTTTCTGAAACGTTAAATTATGTCCAAATTGTTTGTCGCACACCAACGTTTTTACAACGTTTCTGAAACGTTAACGCAACACCATTTAATATTTTTATTATTGTATTGGTCAACTCTATTAAGCAAACAACCTGTATTAAGCAAGCATGCCATCATTTCCCCAAAAAAGGCAAATGCACTGTAATTTACCTGCATTAAACAAGCACCTGCCTTCAGCAAGCCATTTTCAGTTATAAACAATTAGAGGCTTGCTTATTACAGGTAGGACTTTTTGCCCTTTTAAGTTCTTATATGATGTTTATGATATGTGATGTATCATGTTTTCCATCTTCAGGTTGCAGAGGGTGCTGGTGGCCGACAAGACTCCGATACAGATTAGTGATTTATTTATGTTCTTAGAATGAAATAAAAATATCTAGTATTGCGTTATATGTTTTGTTTATATTAATTGTTTGCATTTGCAATTGCTTATAGGCTATAGCTTATTGAGTATCGACTGGCCAACTTTCAGTGTTTCTTTGCATAAAATGAATAGTTTTCATCCTAAAAAAATGTCACAAGAAGTAAATAACTTATTTTGGTCATCTCAATCTGTCACACTCAACAGTTCTATCAGTTATTGTTTCAGTTACATGTCCAGATGTTTGCATTCTGGGCTCTGTCGATCCTCGTGCAGGTTAGTTTGGGAGAGGTGGATTTATTTTATAAACGATCCTCATGACAAACTTACTTGAAGAGGTGGTACTGATCCCAGTAGTTTTCTGTCTTAATAATATTTCGAAAGCCTTACAAACAAAAATCGTGAGTAAACGGTTTCGTACAGCTTTCATAGTGAAATAGCTATTTATTGTGGCAGAAATACCCAAGGAAGCATTGTATGCAAGTATTGAAGAGCTTGTAAATACTGACAGCGACGAAGTGCGTCATGGAAGTTGAAGCTTAAATCAAAGCAAAGGTTTGACACAGATTTTGCACATACTATTAAGAGTAGAGCATCTGAATCATAATTGATATCCTTTGTGGCTGCCTGCAGGTCTGACATTTAAAGGTTGTAGAGGTTTTAGAAAGGCTCTCAAAAGGTTGTTGAAAAGTTTTTCTGCAACGTTGTACAAAAACGTTTTGCAAACATTGAGAAAACTTTCCAATAAAGCTCACCTGAACGCTAAATCACAACGCTTTCACAACCAAAATATAACGTTGCGCAAACGTTTTCCCAACGTTTCTTTGTTAGCTGCTCTTTCCTCAGAGGCCGGTCCTGAATCAGCGGAAGGGAAAGATTGACCGTAGTAAATCTCTACGAAAGAATGTCGCTGGACCCGGCGGGGATCGAACCCGCGGCCTCCTGATCACTAGTCGGACGCGCATCTGACTGAGCAGCCGAGGCCAGCCGCTGGATTAATTCGCATTCATGGCTGTTTAATGAACACTGGTGGTCATGGTAACCAGGGATCGTCATTGACTAATGATGAGATAAAGCTTAATCCACACAGTTCATGGAACCTAGCCATATTATATTTATAAATTAAATAATCCCTTTTTAGACAAAAGACTTGCAAGATCATCTGTGACCTAGTTCTGTCAGCCTCTGTATTGAAGAATGCACGTGCCTTGAAGCGATGATAACTCTCATCAAAACGGTTATTTTTGTCAAACCCATTGTGTGCACTGTGACCTTGAAATTACGCCAAGGTCACCAACATCTAATGCGCTTTTCCCGTCCCAATGATAAATTGTCTCCAATGTGCGTGAGTAACATTATTTTTATTTATGGGCGGAATTCCCATGCACGTCTGGTAAGAATCCATCCACTGTTCCAAATGGGAGACCAAGAGATATACTGTTCCAAATAGGCAACGCGGACGCCGACATAGAACATTTGAAATCTTGGTACCTCACTGACCCTGGAAATTAGATTGGTCCCAGAGATGGCCATGCTTACGTGGGCCAACGTTGAATAATGGTTGTCCATTTCGTTGGCCCAACATAGACATTCAATATTGGCCCAATGTGTCTGCTCGTTGGGCCAACGTGTAGGCATGACGTTGGGCCAACGTATGTGAATGTTAATTACAACGTTGGGCCAACGTTAGCCCTGCACCTTTTTAAACGTTGGGCGAACGTAGAAATTATGTATGATGCTAACCGATTTTTTGCCAGTGAAAAGGGGCTGTTCCGACAGCAAATCAACATGTGAGTATAATTATCTTATATATTCGTTTCTAATTGAGGCAGCAGTAATGAATTGTATGAGGCGGATATGAAAGCCTCTTATCACTGTGCAGTTATGCTGACCTTTGCTGTGTGACATTCTAGGTTTTGCTGTACTCTGGCTCTGGCTCATTTGTGAGTTTGACATTCTTACAGCACAGTACTATATTTTATGACTGTAAAACAGTATTTCACTAAAAAGCAGTGGTTTTAGAATAAAAAATATATTTTTTTATAAACTGACATAGCTTTTTTCTCTACTGAGTCCTCTAGGAGGAGTCTGATCAGGGTCTACACTGTTTTCCTTGAGCGTGTTTTGGACCGATTACTCTAGTAAAACAATGTTTGTGCTGTAAGAAAGTCAAAATCACAAATGAGCCGGAGCACAGCAAAACCTACAATGTCACATGAGCATCCTACAAAGACTCAGATCAGCCTGCACAGTCTGATAAGAGGCTTTCATATCAGCCGCATATAGTTCATTATTTTTGCCTAAATTAGAAACAAATATATGATATAATTATACTCACATGTGTAAAAATCTTAATCCTTTTTTAAATCACATCTTGAGACCTTTATTGGTGCATTCAATCAGAGAGTCAGAACTCAAATTCTATAAAAGCTAGCTTTATGAGTAGTCTAAAGTGCTATAAAACCTTTGGTAGATGGTAACAATACTGAACAAGATTACTCCAAGATATTAGATTGCAAATTAATATAGCAAGTTTTATTGGTCACCTTGGTGCTGGACCAGGAAACAAGTAATAAAGATTGCTTCATGCTGTGTTAATGCTTTATGCAACAACATATCGAGGGTTGAGCGCAAGACTGGCGTAAGTCAGATGGTTGTTTTTCCTCAAACCTAATCTCCTCACCATGATGGCGTTATGAAGATTACAACATTTCTTTCTGTAAACAATGAAAATTTAGGTGCCATTGCTCGTATGAGCAATGGCACCTAAATTTGCATTGTTTACAAAGGGGTCCAAGTTGCCCCTAAACAAGGGTTTCAAAAATATGTTTGAGTTACCATAGTCTTGCGCTCAACCCTCGATATGGTGCATTAATATGCTAATCAAATTGGCATCTTGTATTAACTGACCTGCAATTAGTTTGATAAAAGATTTTATTTTTATTTTTATTTTTTTACATATTTTTTTTTTATGATACAAATATATACATCTTGTCCTTTTCTCCAACGGATTTGATAAATTCAATAATACATGAGCACTCATATAAAATCCTCTATGTATTCCTATTATTCCGGGTATATTGGGCCAACGTTGGCATACCGTTGATCCAACAGTTAACTTTGGATTTACAGCCTTAGTTATTGATCCACACCACCAACTTAATTTGGATTTACGAGAGTCCTGCAAAAAGTTTTGTCACTGGGTTCGGATTACTTCAGTGCTACGATTTATCAAACATTTTTATTACAAACCTTCAAAGTATTCCCCCTTTACTGAAAACATTTTTATAACCGTTTTACCCAGTCGCGAAAAGCAGATAAATAGTCTTCTTTTGGTATCTTTTTTTAAATAGCGCTTCCAAGAGAACTTCTAGACGTATACTTATTTCCAGAAAGCATTTTCTTAAGTCTTGGAAATAAAAAGAAGTCACTGGGACTCAGGTCAGGTGAATAAGGTGGATGATTTAAAACTTTCACCTTTTCAGAAGCCAAAAAAGACTTAGCAACCTCACACTTATGAGAGGAGGCGTTGTCATGTAAAAGGTGGACTCCTGACCATCCTTTGCTTGGTCCATGTGCCAATGTAACAAGTAAAATGGTCAGTGTATATGACTGCATCTATTTTAATTTGAAATAACTCGGTCAGTTGGAAAGCAATTTGCACGAAATAAACGGTTATCGTTAGCTATTCAACACACCATTCAAGTGGAGTGAAGCATTTTGAAATATACCTGGGATAAAACCAAGGAAGCCTATTAGTGACAGAATTTTTTGCACGACCCTCGTAAAACATGGAAATCAAAATTATGCATGTCGGTTGATATATGAAATCACATTTTGACAACATTTTTGTCACTTTAACAGAATCAGCACTAAACAAATTGCTGACGTTGGCCCAACATTGGCCCAACATTATACAAAGGAGTGCATGATTTGCATATTTTGGTAACGTTGGGCCAACCTTACACCACATATCAAATAAAACGGTTTAGTTCCAGTATTTTGCATAACGTTGGCCCATTATTGTGCCAACTATGACATTATTTTACTGACTTTAAAATAATTCATTAGATTGATATCATGGTTGGCCCAACGTTGGGCCAGCATTGGACAGCCAACGGATAACCATCAGCCAACGATACAACCCAATGCCAACATTGGGATAACGTCGTCATGCTTTCTGGGGTGTCACATAAATCTAACAAACTTTTCTCCGTTCCAATGATCAGCCTGTCTGTACGCACTGGCTACTATTGAAATAAACAGACGAAAGCTTTGCTTTTATAAAAGCTTTTATATCTCGTTGATATTAACTGAGGAAAATGCATGATTTGAACAGAATGTATCTGAGATGAAAGACCTGGGCAAACCATGCATTTTGATGTCAGGATAAAAGCACAGAAAAGAAATTAAGATTTAAAAAAATAAATAAATAAACATTGTCAAAGACGCTGCCATTTTGTAATAAGGTTCTAAACATTTCAAAATATCTGATAAAATCTTCTCTTTCTGATAGAAATCAATATGGTTTTCGAGCAAAATGCCTAGAGAAGAAGCTCTATACACAAATGTTGAGGATGTATATTGTTGACAATCTTATTTATTTGGGTTTTGCATATTTATTTAAGGCTTTATGGCGGCATAAAGCCTCATTAAATATCCATATATATAAGCATTTCTGGTATCTTCAAACCTTGATAACTGTCACGTGATCGGACGAGCGTTGGGCACGATGACGATGGACTAGACGCAATCACAAGCAATCAGAGGATAAACACAACACTTTGTAAAAATAAAAACAAGCATGTATTTAAAAAGTTCAAAAAAAAAAACTATAATTAAAGTTCAAATTTCCATGTTCCAATTTCTATGTTCCGAAGCTTCCATAATCCATAGGTACTGTTAAACTTCATAATCTGAAACTATTTAATTATATTTCCATAATTAAATATAATATAAATTTGAATTACATAACTTGTCCACTGATGTATCCTCCATGATATTTCCGGTTATCACTAACACTTGTTCCCATAGAACTTTGAACAAAACTTGCCGGAAAACATTTGATGGTCAATCATAGTGACGATAACAGTGGTGAAACAGATACATAAACGGATACGGATACGGATACGGATACGGGACCTGAAAATAAGTATCATGTCCTAGAACTCTCGATATCAAACATGACAAGATATTTCCTTATTAATTTCCACTAGATATACAGAGTGTGTACGCCAAATGTTAGAAATGCGACAAGTCCGTTGCAATTGATTATTATATAGCAAAATCAGATCCTAAAACCACATGGACGCTGTTAATGACATATAATATTGTAAAAACAAAATTTAACACAGGCAGACACACAGTCAGAATATATCTGACATCTATATGAACTTAATCGGAGGAATGGCATCTCGACGATTACACATTCTTACAGGAAGAACCCATGCGCCTTCCACTGTAAGAATCCCTTTAGAACGCTAAAGGCTAAAATAAATTATAACTGCCATTATACCACAATGATTACACGATCACACATCGTCCCCACGTAATCATTGGGTACAATATCAACATGCCATCGTCATAGCCTCAAACATGACTCCTCGCTGCTTGAGCCATTTCACCGTAAAATATTCTAGTAAACAGACTTGTGATTAAAATAAAAAGGACCTCTGTATATGTATTCAAGGTGAATATAGTCTTTGTCATTTGTGTAAATCGCGCTAACTAATGAATGTGTATGCAGTCAACATAACGCCTAACGGTAGCGTACTTTTACGCGTATATGTACGGTGTGTGCGGTTAACATAACAACATAACGCCTAACTGTGTCTTACATTTAAGCGTATATGTCTGGTATGTACATGTCAGATGAGAATAAGTAATATCCATTTATCTTATTCAAATAAAAATATTAATGATTGCATTCTGATCAGGGTCTACAGAACCTATCAGACTGATCAGGATCCATAGAATCGATCAAACTTAACCTCCCTATTCGGTTTATAGTTTACACACCCGACACGGCTTATTCGTCTGATCTGGGTCTACACATATAACCAAAGTATACACATCTGATCAGGGTCTATCTACTTATCATGCCGGGTTTGTAAGTACGAATGTTACATAAAATCGCAACGTAGTAAAGCAATAAATTTACCTACTCGAATTTTAGCTGCGGTAAAGACGAGCAAGAATATTGCAAGAATAAAATTAAAATAAATTATTGACTTACCATGGTCAGATTCCCCAGATACAATACAACATGAAGATTAGTAAAAGGAAGACAAGGATCAGTCTTCGATGAAATGAATTTGTAGTGTGTATCGTTCTATTCAACCAGGGAACTTTTATAGTAATGTGGCACGTTTTGAAACATTGTGTCCACATGTAATCCGTGAAATTCAAGATCTAAAAATAATATTCACAAGAATACCGTGATAGTCGTCAAGATTTAATATAACCTGTTCGATTGTCCGAACGGTGCAAAGTTTCATACAGCAACTGCTAAAACTATGAAGCAAAAAACATTTTTCTCTCGGAACGCTACAAAACTGCAAAATTACGACAGAAAATTGTCTCCCCTTTCAAAAGATAGCATTGAGACGAAAATCAATCCCAGAACAGTGAAGATATTGATCACCAAACCTAGGTTCGTTCGGAATATATAGTGTTCTGGTAACCGCTCAAGTATATAGACGTGAATAATCAAATACACCCTCAGCATAACTATCTCGTGATTACCGTAATACCGTACCCTGAAAGCTGAAGTGTACCTACTTGCTTAAAAAGTAAAACTGTCATCATAATCAGCGCTCCCGTTACAAATGCATTAATCTAACCTGGTTAATAAAAATCGATACAAACTTCTCTTTATACTATGTACATGTAAAATATATTCAAGATAAAACAGGGACGTGACAATAACTTGCTTATTTTGTATCTGATTTTTGGTCAAATTAGCTTCAAAATGCACGGGTTGCCAAACTTTTATATTTCAGATATATTCTTTAGTTTAAAATTATTATTTAATTTCAATACTTAGACATATACATATAACAAGTAACATATTCAATAGGATAAGAACGAAAGCAGCCTGCTTGTTTGGTTCCTCCCCCTATTATGAGTGTTCTATATACATTGCGACGGAAATTCTGTGAAGACAAGTTTTGAAATAACTGTTGCGAGTACAGTAGCAAACCTGAAACCCAATATATATTTCACTAGTTAATGAAATCTGATCAGAGTGTTCGAACCTCACTCAGCCCAGTAGTATTTCATATTTCTCCCTATACACTTTTTTTCTGAAGTACTGGGCTGGAATTCTTTGTTGAAGTTTGTTTAAATATCAAATTATAATAATAATTCCAAGCTTCAGTATTCTGTGGATCCAGGGAGTTCCTTGTATATAATGAGTGCGTTAGTGCACCAAAATTCTATCCTAATTTTGGGGTCATTCAGAGAAATCAGCATACCTCTGTTACATGAAACTTGTTTTTAACAAGCGTAGTGGTGCAGTGGTTATGTCTCTTGACTCTGAAGGCCTAGGCGCCGCCGTCGTAGCCGACGTGGTTTCGAACCTCACTCAGCCCAGTAGTATTTCATATTTCTCCAAATACACTTTTATCTTGCATTAGTAATGACCCTGGGCCGGAAACCTTTGTTGAAGTTTGTTTAAATCTTAAATTATATATATATATATTTGCAACAAAACAAAATTATGCAAATTATGCTTGGATTGTTCGATGAAAATGACATTCAAAGGCAAATAATATACAATCGATTCTAATTATCATTTTGAGAGAGAGAGGGAGAGAGGCAAACGTTTCGGAACTGGAAGGAGCTTTTTTCACTTAAGAGTGTATGAGAGTCTGTTTTTTAGGCGGGGTGTTAAGCCCGTCTACAGCTATGGTCTTCGATCGATTTTGGGGACCGCTTTGGGTATCTCTATTCTAATAATCTCATGCTAGAAAAATAATCCTCAAATTTCTTTTATAGTTCCGAGAATTTATCCGCATTGTACACAGCCAAAAGAATCATAATAATCATTTGAGATTAATTCAAATTGAAAATGGCTTCAGTTTGCTTCTGAACATTGGAACGGAACATTGATCAACGCGTATAAATACATTACGTACATGTTAACACCTGGTTTATTTACCTGGTAAAATGTCACGTGCGCACTGACGAGTGAAATAAACGTGTCAATGTATTATTGACTTGTTTTCAATGAGAATGGATACTGTGATAGACAAGCCGTCAAGTCATCTCAGTGTTTTACTTTTATGAAGGTGACGATAGGTGATCTGTTCGCACTGTCTGTACAATTAAACTTGATCCCAACAAAACAATAAAATCGAACATGATAATAAAATTGTTTTACTCATAAAGAGGATTCCCGTCACTGTGCCACGTTAATTAGGGTCGCGCAGTTTCTTCTTTTGAGAACTGGCAACCCCATCTCAGCAGTGTAGATCCAGATCCGGGAGCCGCAAAACGGCCCGTCTGTTAAGGGTTAACACTGTTTACCAAAGTACAGGAACTTTTGTAAACTTACAACAAATAAAACAATCTTGACACCCCTTAACTTTCAAATGATTTTGTCCAATGGATCTGTCCAAAGGCATTTTTGGGACTTTGGCAAACACTGTAGACCCTGGTCAGACGCCGCAGAACGTGGCGTCACTGTTCATTTACAGTGCAGGATTTTGTTTTGCAAACTTGCATCAAACAAAACAAAACTGGCATCCCCTAAATTTAAAATAGTTCTGTCCATGGGCATTTTGCGGACATTTGCAAACGGTGTAGACTCAGATCAGAACGCCGAGTCTGATCAGGGTCACCAATGTTTGCGTCCAAATTAGGTACTTTTGGGATTGGCAAACAGTGTAAACACAGATCAGACGCCACACAATTAGCGCGGCGTCTGATCAGGATCGTCACTGTTTGCTTAATCTGCAGGAAATTTTGTACAACACAACAAATAAAACAACTTAAATTTAAAATGGATCTGTGACTGTTTATTATCCAACATCGCAAAATTGTGGTACATTCTTGTTTGGAAAGCTATCTTTTCCAAAATGTGGAAATGAAGATTTCATGGTACTTGACACAAGTTGTGCAATGTTTTGCGATGGATGATTGAAAACATCTAGCAGATTATTTGAAGGAAATTAATTCATTTACAGGGAGGTAAAAACAAAAGTAGTATATCCCCACAGCTAAAAAAGGAAACTATTTCTTTGTAACAAAGTCTCTACATCCTCCATGTGGTTTAGTTCCCTCAGTAAAAATAGACGCTTCGCAGACAAAAAATAAATAAAAAAAAAAAACTCTCAGGAATTCCGCAGTAATCACTAGAATTAAAAGTACTTGCCTATCGGCAGCAAATGCCATCTTTCCAGAGCCCGTTTCATACGAAATCAAATTTCAAAGGTTGGCTCCTTTCCAAAAGTGCTGTAAAGTAAAAAGAATTGTGAGCTAATTGCCCGCCTCTCAGTACTTCCAGTATTTTGATTTTATCTTTGTCATCTTTATCATTGTGTGTTCAACAAGTATTAGCTTTTTCAAAAAGATAGCGGATTGTTTAGCTTCTATAAACTTATAACGCTTATACACAAGACGGCATATGTATCACGATCCATTGAACTAGCCTAAATGACTCCAGTTACTTTCTGAGTTTTAGTTTACTCCGAACTGTCAAATTTACCTCTGACGAGTACACAAATGATATGTGCCACGGGCTTTGTTTCTCGACAGTTACTATTATCTTGTGAGTTTTTCAACATTTTGACTATAGCAGATCACTAGATGATGGGGGTGGGGGTCGGGGTGAAGGTCTGGGCTAGTATTAGCTGATTCGACAATAGAATGCTTTCATTTCGATGCCATAAAAGATACTCTTTGGAAAGGTTCATTTCAGAGTTAAAGGGTGTCTGAATTGCTTTTTTGTATTAACATTGTTATAGAGATTTCTGTACCTAATACAGTGTAGACCTAGACCAGACGCCGCGTTTTGTGGCGTCTGATCTGGGTCTGTACTGTTTGCCACTGTTCCTTTTATGGGACGCTAAGCATAAATGGGTTAATAGTATACCAGAAAAAAGGCCATAATTGGATAATAAAACATTCTATTCTATTTGTTATCAGCTGCACAGCTACTATGTCAACGGTAGTTACTTCCGGTTAAGCTGATTTCGGTATAATTCCCGTATGTGATGTGTTATTAGCATAACTCCCTTATATGCGGCCCGGGGGTAGGGGTGGGGAGAGTACTCTGAATTTTGTCTGCTACACAGGCTAGGCCCCAGCATCTAGTGCAAAAAAAACAACAAAAAAATGGTATATCAGCCATACCCAAAACATATCCAGTATATCAGCCATACCCAAAACAATATTTGCAGATATAAGCATACCCAAAAAATATTCCCCTTGCTTTCTTTTTATAAACGTGTGGTTTTCATTTATTTTTTCTTGCATAATGGTTGTATTAGTAATATAAGTGCTTTAAACAGTTTTCAACAGTAGCTCCGTTTTTACTTTAATGGCATTGAAATGATGCACAGCAGAAATAAAGCTGTTTAACTTAAATTAAAACAGCCATAAGTTCAACAGAGTGCTAACCCTGATTCTTACAATACAAAAAAAAAAAAAAAAAAAAAAAAAAAAAAAAATACCAAGAATTTTGATAGAACAAAAAAATAGTCAGTTTGGAAAGTGACCCCCAAAAAATACCTGCAAATGGCCAATACCCCAAACCCAAAAAATTGTAAAATTTAAAATTCTACACCCCCATCCCCACCCCCCTAACACACACACACACACACACACACACACACACACACACACACACATACAATAGTCCTAGCCTATGTAGCAGGCAAAATTCAGAGTACCCCACCTGGGTATGCGGCTCGCCAGGGCGACCTGCAATAAGGGATGATAACAGAAATTAATATTTCTTTGCTATTTTTCTTTTAAAAAGGACGAGTTTTCGTTAACAGGGGTTAGAAGAAAAATCTTGTAATGCTTGATATGGGCGATTTTCGTATGCCGTGTGTTTACGAATGGAGCGGTGAAATCAGCTGAATCCGAGTTTTTTTGTTTTTTTTTTTGGGGGGGGGGTTGTTTTTTTGTTGTTGTTTTTTTGTTGTTTTTTTTTTTTTGTTGTTTTTTTTTTTTTTTTTTTTTTGTTTTTTGTTTTTTTATGAATACTATGTAATTTTCTGCACAAACTTCTTTTGGACAAAAGTTTTTTGCAGTTTCGTCCGTACGGTGCGACAGAAATTCTTTCAAGAGTATGGCGTGATATGCGTTGCAATATTGTATCTGCTAATATATTTGTTCCATATTAAAATTTGTATGCTATATTCAGATATTTATGGCCAATAAAAATATATTTATTTGCAAATTAAATATTTATTGGCAATGAGATATATTTATTGGCAATTAGATTTATTTATTGGCTGTAATTTTTTTTTTCTAAAAGAAAAACAAAAAAAAAAATTTGTTCTGTAATAAGCATATTAATCGGCAACAAAAGATATGTATTGGCAATAAAAAAAAAATATATATATATGTGTGTGTGTGTGTGTGTGTGTGTGTGTGTGTGTGTGTGTGTGTGTGTGTGTGTGTGTGTGTGTGTGTGTTTAATAAAATTAATATATATTCATTGAATCAATATTTTGTTGTGTCACAAAAATATTTATTTGCAATGTGCGAAAAAAAAAAAAAAAAAAAAAATGATAGGTAAAATTAGCATTGTGAGATATGACACGGTTTTGCAACAGCGAATTTCATTGGCTCTGTGAAACCAAACAAGACAAAATATTTACACGTAAATGTCTAAGTCCCGGCGCAAATTTTGTTTATGTTTACTTAAAGATATGGAACATGGTATGCTAAAGTTTAATACACTTTCAATGTAACAGGTAAAAAAGAACAACATTGTGATTCTTTAATGTATGCTTTTATTAAGTTTTATGAAATTACTTGACTGAAATGAAAATAAAATAGACATTAATCTGTTTATAACACAGTTTATTATACGATGGTTTTAGATATAGCATGGTTCAAAGATGGATTCCAAAAATGTATAGATTATTTCAAAACTGATGGTTAATGGTTATTTTTGTAACATCTACATAATTTTGGATACAACAAGATTGTTTAAGTAATACAGCTTATGCTTTGGATTCCAAAATTTGTGTTATAAGCAGATTGCAATGTATATCATTTTTCATAAAACCTATCGCCTGACAGGATAGTTGGTTTAAACATGTTTTATTATACCCCCGGCATACGACGTATGCTGAAGGGATACATAGTTTTCGTCAGTTCCGTCCGTCCGTTCGTCTGTCCGTCCTTCCGTCTTTCCATCCATCTGTCCCTCCGTCCGTCCTTCCGTCCGTGATTCCGTCCGTTAACACCTGCTATAAGCAAGTTTTACTTCGAAGTTTTTTGATTATGTAAGTAGTATTGGATGGCACTATGGGGACCCAATACTACTTATGTATATCTCTGCAGCCACATCAGAAACTATTCATATTTGGTATGGGGGTACCTGCGAGGGTTCTCTTCCATTCTACATCTTTGGACCTCTGGGTCATGCCCAGGGGCGGGGCTAGAGGTCAAAATCTAGGATGCCTCAGTAAAGTAGTAAATTACTATAACCAAGTTTTACTTCGAAGTTTTCTGATAATGTATATCTCTGCAGCCACTTATCAGAAACTATTCATATTTGGTATGGGGGTACCTGGGAGGGTTCTCTTCCATTCTACATCTATGGACCCCTGGGTCCAGGGCGGGGCTAGAGGTCAAAATCTAGGATGCCTCAGTAAGTAGTATATTACAGTTTGTTTATACAAACAACTTCTGAATAAAGAAGGATGAGCATTAGACATGTTTATCACATCAACATTCAGTGTAAAAAGGTCAAGGTCATTGTGACCTTATTTTCATGCTCCAGCGATTTTGCCTTATATTTTGGAGACTGTTTCTTGGATTAATCTGATACTTGGGATATTGTTTCTGTGTGACACCATGATTGACATCATTAATCTGATACTTGGGATATTGTTTCTGTGTGACACCATGATTGACATCATAATAAATGTAGGTCACCGTGACCTATATTTCATGGTCCAGTGATTTTGGCCTTATATCTTCAATGATATTTGATGTATGAACATCATTATTTGAGATTATGAATCACTATGATCCGACAGTTGACCTGAAAGTAAATATAGGTCACTGTGACCTATATTGCATGGGCCAGTGATTTTAAGTTACATCTTGAAGACAACGATGTATGACTCATAGTTTGGATTATGTGACCTATATTTCATAGCCTTGTGATTTTGTCTTATATTTTCCACTATTTGATGCCTTAGTGTCATATTTACATATAATGACACAGTGTGACCCAAACTTTGACTTCAAATTAAAATAAATCAGCATGACCTGATGTTCTAGTGATTTTGCTTAATATCTTCTAGATTTTTAATGGATTAACATCATAGTTGGTATAATGGATCAGTGTGACACATCAGATTGACCTGTCAAGTTTATGTAGGTCAGTGACCTATATTTTATGTTCCAGCGATTTTGCTTCGTGTCTTGAAGACTATTTACTCCAGAAAAGTTGTACTTGGGATGTTAGGTCAGTGTCACTCAGAGACTGACCTTGTACACTATATGTAACCTATATTTCATGGTACATTGATTTCTACCTTATATCATTGTCATTGACTTAAAAATATTTTTATAAATAAGAAATGGCGCCGGCCGGGGGGAATCGTGACCCTCTGGGCACTTGCTCTAGTTTTTTTTCTCCAAATATTACATAACAGTATACACATTGTAGCATATAAGAAATAGGATCAGAACGAAACTATGACTACTTATTTAGTATTTCTCCTTAACAATTACAATTGTACAAATAGTGACGGAAAAATGTTTAACAATATGGATCTCAATTTGTGAATGTGAATTAAAGATACAGAATTCAAAAAAAAAAAAAAAAAAAAAAAAAAAAAAACATAAAAAAATAAATAAAGAGCAATGATAAAAAAAGAAGAAAAATACTGGAATTGACAATAAGGTCAGATTATCAATTAAAAACCCACAACTGATAACTGGTTTATACTAATGCCACTTCTAAGGCTGATAATATCAGTCGTAAAAGCCGCTTTAATATTATCATAAGACCTTAAGAGATTTTAGTAAAGACAAATGGGGGATAAGGGCAGCGCATCCCGGGCAAGTATCCCACAGAGTAAACTAACTTTTTGATAGAGAGTTGCATGTACATTATTCAAATGGCTTCAACAGTTAAAGGCGTTTTGTGTCGCTTATATACCTTTGGACTTTTCCGAATATAAGGACATTTGTTGTGTATGGTAAAGAGGCATCTCCAAATAGTAGAAGATTAAGCGATATTGTTTAATACTCTGATACAGCGTTAAGGAGCGGTTCTCTGTGCGATGTAAAACGGACAACAAAGTAGATAGTGGTGTGAATTTTCTACTTGTCCGCAACGGCAAAATGGAGATTCAGTTTTTAATAGAGATCGCTGTTTAAGCTGCTACATTTTGTTCGGAGACGTGTATGCAAACTCTGTGTTTTCCTATTGCCTGTATAGAAATATTTTGGAACAGACGTTCTGTTGCGGTTTAAATAATTCTTGAAAGAAGTAACCGAACTGAAACGTTTTGCTTCATCGGACAAGTCGTTCCATTTCCTTAAAACAGAAGGTAGAAAAGACTGAAAATATAGATTAGTTCTAGCGTAAATAGATTATAAGTTATCTGCATTTCGGAGGCTTCAATTTGGATTTTCTCAATTTCTTGTTTTTCGAATTGTGTGCATTTGTCTCATATTATATCGCTATATTCAAGTAAGGGCCTTATAAAAGTTGTCGCATAATATTAATCCTGTTCCATGCTTTTTTATTTATGTAATAAATATGTTGGTGCCAAGTGCAGTCGTTGGACAGAACCAAGCCTAGGTGATTATGTGAAGACACTTCAGCTATTTGTACGTCTTCCATAAACAGGGCGGGGTGGTTGGGCGGGGTGAACAGGCTTGTTTAGTTTTCGAGATATCAACATTGATTCGGTTTTGATCGGACTGAATTCAGCTAATCAGTTGTTTGCCCAGATAGAAATTTTTGAAAGATCTGAGTTAAGGCAAACAGCAGATGTAATAGGATTTTCAACAGTAATGTAGAGGCTAGTATCGTCAGCGAACAGGCGAATGCTGGAGCCGATTTCAGCGACTATGTCATTAATGTAGATTAAGACAAGTATTGGCCCGAGTATGGAGCCTTGCGGCACTCCAGCAAGAATGTATGTCCAATTTGATGCGACACCACGAAGTATAACGTGTTGTTTCCTTTCAGCTAAATAATTTGTAAACCGTTTGAGAAGTTCTCCCTGAACACCTGCTGCCTTAAGTTTGTGTATAAGCCCTGCGTGCCATACACGATCGAATGCTTTCCTGATGTCGCAGAAGACAACTCTAACTTCTTTGCCCATGTCTAAGGCTTGCCAGAATGTATTATATAAGAAAGTGTATCCATAGTTATCCAGAGTGGATCGGAGGGTCTAACGTTTATGTTTTTATTTGGGATACATAATTTAGAGATGGATAGTATGTAATCAGTGACATTCATTGCATGTGTGTTTATGTCATTATCTTCTAGGGATTCACAGTCAGTAGATGCAGCTTTATTGCGTAATAGGTTATAATCACCTTGATCGTATTTCCATATATGCCGAGTAAAGTATTTCGATTTGGGTTTAGAGAAATTGTATATACCGAAAATTGGACAACGGTACCGATGCTCTTAAGAAATGGATCACCAACACCACTGACTTTTAAGAGGGAATTATTGCTTACGAGGAAAATATCCAGTAAGGAAGAGGAAGTTTCAGTAAAGTGAGTAGGTTCGTTTATGGCTTGGAATAATGTTAACTGAGTGCAGAAAGTATTATCTTCCGCGATGATTGCGGATGTAGCATGTTAAAGTTGAAGTCACCCATTATAATTATGTCATTTATGCCTGAGTCAACAGCTAAGTGTAAAGAGTCTTCTATCAGGGAGTAGTAAGCAAGATCAGAATTGGGTGGTCTTTAAAATAAGCCAAAAAGCGTGCGTTTATGCTTATTAGAAAGCTCAATCCATATACATTCGATACCTCTAGGTTCTAAATCTTGCCTGCGTCTATAATACAAACCCTCCTTGACATATATTATGACTCCACCAACTGTGTCTTCAACTCGGTCCTTGCGTTCTGGGCTGTTAAAAGACTGCAAACGAATATCACTTGTAGAAAGGAACGAGTTCAACAGGTCTCAGTGAAAGCAAAATTGTCAAATTGGAATAACCCAGCGTGCAAAACATCTAGTTTTGAAGCCAGACTTTGGACATTGTAGTGAACAAAAGACAGATGGTGACTTATGCTCAATGAGTTTATAAATGTAGAAGAGATGCTTGAGATTGAACTAGTGGTAACTGATGATGTTGACGACGATGGGCCTGAGTTTGGATGAATATCGCCAGCAGATAGTAATAATACAGACAGCCATGCTATCAACATCACAGTAAAAGAACATATATAAACATACGACATAAATTTTGCGTTTGCTTCGTGATTCTTTCCTATTGTTAACTTTTTACAATAGTTGCGATTGATAATATTGTTAGCTACACATTTATTTTGTTTCAGTTGAAGAATGAATGAGTACGACGAAATCATCTGCATCGTGATACTAAAAAGCATAAGAAAATGAAGTAGAATTGAGAACTTGTACATGCGACAATATGTTGGCATATCAGCTACTGATATTTGTTTCACGTCATAAACTATGTAATTGTTGATAGGAGAAATAGAAACAAATCAGCAACTGGTCGCATACAGGTGATAAAATGATGATTAAACGGGAATGGCCCAGGTGCACTACCCCAAAATACACACAAGTACATTGTAGGAATTCGTAAAAACATACTAAAGATAAAGAAAACAAAAATAGGCATGATAACAAAGATTGGAGGGCTTACAGATAACATAAAGTTTATCGTGCTTCTGGTTATCCAATCAGTTAGCATCCGCTATCCCAGCAGTTCCTGAGTGTTAGACCATGAATATAGTTTTATCAATATTTGAGTGTCTATTACACATGTATACAATGACTAAGTTCAAAACATGTCGAAGATACCAAATTTACAATGATTTGCTGTGTCTTGCTATAGGCTCTATCTCATATTTGTATGGTAGGTACCATACATATAAGATATGCAAATAATAGAACATTGACAAAGCAGCAAATGATTAATAATTTAGTAAACTACGCCTTATTCTTGATGAAGAATATATACTTTATTAATACCATTAATCCATTGATGCCTAACTTCCCATTTGTTACGGCCTAGCACTCCTACCTTCGATTTTCTGTCTTGGCAGATTTCGCATAGCTTGAAGGTATATACTAAATCCCTGACAACTGCGTCAGGGAGTCGACTCTTTGGCTCAGTGGTTAGAGCATTAGAGTTTTATCCGGTGAGACCGGGTTCGAATCCCACGACAGGCGGGAAATTTTTTCACCTATGCTTCATTCCTTTGTTACGACTTTCATGTCGTACGATGGGGGCTCGTCCGGGATAGGACTTTATACGCCGAAAATGGCTTCACGTCATCATAAATGATGACTTCCTTGAAGAGGGTGGTGGGGGGGGGGGAGGTGTAACGGCCTAGCACTCCTACCTTCGATTATCTGCCTTGGCAGATTATGCATAGCTTGTAGGTATATATTCAGTCTCTGACAACTGCGTCAGGGAGTCGACCCTTTGACTCATTGGTTAGAGCATTAGATTTTTATCCGGACAAACCTGGTTCGCTTCCCACGAGAGGCGGGAATTTTTTTCAGCTATGCTTCATTCCTTTGTTGCGACTTTCATGTCGTAAGATGGGGGCTCGTCCGGGATTGGACTTTACTTCGCCGAAAATGGCTTCGCGTCATCATAAATGGTGACTTCCTTGAAAGGGGGAAGTGTTACGGCCTAGCACTCCTACTTTCGATTATCTGCCTTGGCAGACTTCGCATAGCTTGTAATATTCAATCCCTGACACCTGCGTCAGGGAGTCGACTCTTTGGCTCAGTGGTTAGAGCATTGGATTTTTATCCGGACAGACCGGCGGGAAATTTTTTCACCTATGCTTTATTCCTTTGTTACGACTTTCATGTCGTAAGACATTAAAGGCACAATGGCAAGCACCGCAGACCCTGATCAGACTCCATATAACATGGCGTTTGATCAGGGTCTTCACTGCTTGCATTATATCAAGGAACTTTCACTGACAACAACAAGAAACACAATAAAACAGTCAGACAAACTGCGACCGGAAACAGGCCGGCCCAAATAGATCCACCACTGATCCACTTATGGTAGGTACCATACATATTAAGATATGCAAATAATAGAAAATTGACAAAGCAGCAAATCATTAATAATTTAATAAACTACGCCTAATTTTTTTTGAAGAATATATACTTTCTTATACCATTAATCCATTTATGCTTACCGTCCCATTAAAGGCACAATGGCAAGCAGTGCAGACCTGATCAGTCTCCATATAACACGGCATCTGCATGATCAGGGCTTTCATTGCTTGCATTATATCAAGGAACTTCTGTCGTTTCACTGAGAAGAACAAGAAGTACAATAAGACAGTCAGACAAACTGCGACCGGAAACAGGCCGGCCCAAATAGTTAAGACAGTGGAGCCCACTCGGCAAAAATGGGTCAATAGCAAAGGAACTCAGGACTGATAGTGAGTGATTGCTCTGTAGCCCATATTTCGGACCTCCAAAATAACTTTTTGTTGTGTTAACAAGGAATAGGTTCATCAGTCTCGCTTCTTTACGAAGAAGCCTTCAAACTGCTCAAAATGTACACAATTCATTTTCCTCTTATATTTTGTTCCATTATGAGGTGTGTTGGTAGATATAACCTACACATGCAGAACAAACTAATATTAAATCATTAACCTCTGACAATTAAGGAGTACAGACAGTGCCGATCTCCCCACAGAATACCGGACAGACCATCCCTGATCAGACAATGAAGACCCAGATCAGACTGCTGGAGCAGTGCGATCAAAGTCTGCAACTTTTCCGTTCAACCTATGTTTGCTGTTCGAAGTCATCATATAGGCTGGGAATGCTCATGAAATAAGTAGGCCTGATCCCCTGAGAGACTATTACAATCCTGTTTGTTTGTTTGTGTTGAGGTTTTACGGCCCAGTCAACCCAATAGGGTCATGTCGAGCGCGGTCAGTTTACCTAACCACATGTTTACTGGGCAGACTTAGTCCTCTAAGCGGTTAACCAGTATTGTGCACATTCTTTCGCCAGAAACTGACAACTGCCCTTCTTGAATCAGCGGAAACTACAAACCTGTATGTCTTACCTTGTGTCATTTTGTTCTTGTGCTTTTCAGTCCTTTTAGCATTGCGATAATCTCGCTTGGGGAAGAGAGAGCTAATCTTAGTGCTTTTCGTACGTTTGTTCGATTTGTGCTTGTTTGGATTTGTTGGTTTCCTCTTCCTCTTGGTGTCTGGGAAGGGTTGCGGTTTGTGATTGTGGCACTCCCTGGACTTTTCTCTTACCTTTTTCTGCTTCGAGTTGCATATGTATTTAGCATAATAATAACACATTATTATGCTACAATACATATTATTATGCTACAATACATCGTGTGACCATTTTAACCTTTTTCACCCTAAGAATTCAGACTGAGAAGTATGAGTGACCCGTATAGATTCATATCAGACTGTAGATGACACGATATGGAATGTCTTAATTTTTAGGGAAAAGTACGGTAAAATATTAAGCTGTGCGCGATTTTCAGTCGGTGTACAAGTGTAATTGATATATCACTAGTTTTACCGCAATTACATCAAAGACACGGACAGACCGGTCTGGACAACAGTGTTGACCCAGATTCAAATGAGAGAAGACCAATCCTACCAGGGTCCAAACTATAATTGAGTGGACTTATGTTGAAGAAAAACCAAATCGTCTGTGAAAAATAAGAATATCTGATCGAACAACGGCAGAATAAAATACTATCACAGGTAATAGAAGCGTTAAATTTGAACAAATGAGAATATCTATACTAGATCTAATACAGGCACGCAATGGCATTTTATGACAACCAATGAATGTTTACTGAACCATGACGGAGCTCGGGATTCTCATGCTTGGCATAGAAATTACAACATTAACCGTGTGACGTAATGGTCAGTAAACAGACATCGTGGTTGTGTTTAGAAAATGAAGTATACTATCCTAAATTGCTAAAGGCTTCACATCACTTTGACAGTTCGCACTTATTATTCGGATTGATTTTGAGATTGTTCAAGTGGCACAAATACAGGGAGCTGACTTACACTAGTAATTTTCATTACAGTGTTATCAAAGTGTTAAATCAATATAGTTCCATCAGATGACCAGGCACCTTGAAGTTGTTTAGACTTAAAACGACGACGCGCTTCATACAAAAGTAGACTACGATTCTTTGTTAGATCCTCATTAATGAAGATTCCCTTGTAGCCGCGCTGCTTAGTGCGAGCTCGTGCCTTATAAACTTTCTGCATGGCACGATATGTACTGAACTTGACGATAATGTCACGAGGTCTAGTTGGAGTTACATCACTAGAATCCTGAGACTTGGGCTTTCCCAGTCGGTGGCTTCTATCGATGTCCTCGACTTTGATATCAGCATCAATAGCTGTTGCTAGATCAAGAACGATGTTGTTGGTAACTTCGTCATTGTTCTCAGGAACACAAGATATTCACAAACAGTTACGACGACTATACTGTTCTGCATTATCAGCACTGAGTTCCAGCTTTTCTACACGTTTCTTCAAATCCAAATTCTCCTGTTCCAGAGAAGCGATTTTAGAATGCAAGCCCGCCAATATACCTTCAACTATAGAATTCACCAACTGCGTGACCTGTGTTTAGAATGACTCTAGAATTTGTTGAGTGACTTACTGGTTAAAATTTTGTTGAAGCGTTGCACCAATTTTCTGCAGGTCAGTGTCATTCAGGGTGATCTGGCTTTGCTGACTTAGCTCCCCGGCAGAACCTTCAGACGATGAGTGGGTGGGCTCCAGTGTAGATCATTCCGTATCAGACTGTGAATCAGACTGCAGACGGGTTTTCTAACAGGATAGTTCGCCTGAAGTTGACTAGTTAGACCAAAGTTTGCTGCAGTAAAACCGGAAAATGAAATAAATCACCAACAACATAAACAGAGAACGGTAATAAACCACAACAAAAGAACCGACTTGGTTCGGTGAGTTATAATCCTCGCCCCTCAACTTTCACTGTGGTTCAAAACATTTGTGCGGCTCGTTGAGCGATCTTCTTACTCATTGCGCAATTGTGCAATCTCGCCAGAACCTTAGCTAGTTGCTCATAAGAGCATTCTCAGCCAAACAACCAGGTCCTAGCCCCTCTGAATGTCTCAACACGCGCATTCAAAGTTAGACATTACCGAACTCAACAAATTAATAGCTTAAATGAAAAGTCCGACACTGGTGTTCCCGATAGATGCGTGGGTGAAACGTCATACACCAACGATCCTGGCAAATTTAAAAACCGACGATCCCGGCAAATATAAAAAAAAATCCTTTGTGAGCTAATCGAACACTCTACCATATATAAAAATCTAAAGCTATATTAAGAGCGCGATTCCCGCGCCGGTCAATAATGGCAACCTCATTGATTACAAAGAGTGCTGCCATAATGTTTTGGTTCGCGGTTTATGGTCAACTCAATCCTTAGCCGTTTCGACCTGAGTCAATTCACACCTTGTGATTTTTGGTCACCTCGCACCCCAGGACGAGCACTCTTCCGACATAAGTCAACTCGACACTCGGTATTTCTTTCATGTGTTGTAGTTTCTTTGTTCTGATACTAGGTATTTCTCGACACTCGGTATATCTCTCGTGTGTTGCAGTTTCTTTGTTTTGGATGTAACTTGTAGTCCACGCGGAATAACGGTCCATATGCATTTTTAAATCTTAAAGTATTGTATAACTGAATATATATCTTGGGGCCGATCTTGGACCACGTATCCATACGTGTCTAGTGGTCCTAATGCTACATGCAGACTGGGAAACTAAAGCTAAAGTTCTGATAGAAGTGTTAACAAAAACTGCAACAAAGCCTCTAAAATTCTAGGAAACCGGCAAAAATGGAGGCATCTAAGGACGAAAGTCTAAGGTTCAAAAATCTAAGCTGCAAGTTGACCAAGAATCAAACCGCCGGAAATTTCGTCGAGCCAATGAAAATATCTGTTACCAAGGCTTCGCCATATTCCACAATGCTACTTTTACCCAATATAATATTTTTTGAACTTACAATGATTTTTTTTTTTTTTTTTTTTGTAAATATTGTCAATAAATATTTTTTGGCAAAAAAATATATTTTTAAATATTGTGACTTATTATTGTCCTAATAAAATATTGTATCAATACATATTTAATTTGCAAAAAAAAAACGCAAATAAATATTTTTATTGTGAATAAATGTATTTTTAATTGCCAATAAATATTTTATCGTGAATAAATATATTTGTATTGGCAATAAATATTTATGTAGCAAAGAAATATATTTTTATATTGCAAATAAATATTTATTGTTAATAAATATATTTTATTGGCAATAAATATCTTAATATAGAATACATATTTGTAATAGGGAACAAATAAATTATCAGATACAGTATTGCAACGTATATCACGCCACACAAGAGCATGCGTAAAATAACTGGTCAAGCAGAAATACCTACTGAAATGAAAACAAATTTCAAGATGACGAATGTTTTTTATGGAAACGAGTCCGCGTTATGACGTAGGCTTCCCCTACCCTACCCTACCTACAAATCGGCCTTCCAGCTGTTGGGTAGCATCCTTTTCTTTATCTTACATCTTTGGTCAGCTACCAGGGTAATCTACCTACAAGGCCGGCCCTCCAGGCGTTGGGCAGCATCCTTTTCTTCATCTTATATCATCGGTCAGCCACAGGTTTACCTACCCACCTTATTGTTTGCATGTCTACCTACTTACCAACCTACCTATCTTACCTACTAAAACGGCCTTCCAGCTGTTGGGTAGTATTTTACATCTTCGGTCAGCTACCAGGGTTATCTACCTCTACCTACCAACCAGACTGGCCTTCCAGTCATTGGATAGCATCCTTTTCTTCATCTTACATCTTCTGTCAACTACCAGGGTATACATGCCATAAGCTGTGGACTAAAATCTGTTTCTAAGGGAGATTTGACTATATTCTGTGAGATTTTCTTAAACATCACTTTGGAGCCCCCCCACACACACACACACTCCCCTCCCCCCCCTCCCCGCCCGCCGCCCCCCCCCCCCCGCACACCCCACCACACACACACACAATATATATAGTCTAAAGTCTTTTAACTCATGTAAGGAGCTTGTGAAAAACCACAACAGTGTGATATTTATGTTTATTTCTTCATAAAATCTGTTGTATAATGATCTGAAAATTCTGTGAGATTTGATTTTTTTATGGGAATTGCCTTCCACATGGGGCAAATTCTATGAGGTTTTATCTTTTTATCTCACAGTGTGAGATATGGCATGTATGCCAGGGTTATCTACCTAACTACCTACCTACCTTATTGCCTGCCTGTCTGCCTACCTACTAGACCGGCCCTCCAGTCATTGGAGAGCATACGTTTCTTCATGTTACATATTCGGTCAGATACCAAGTTACCAACCTTCGTACGTTTGTACCTACCTACCTACCTACCTACCTAATTACCCACCTACCTACCTACCTACCTACTTACCTACCTACCCACCCACCCAGCCACCCACTCATCTTCAGCTACCAGGGTTATCTACCTGCCTGCCAACTAGACCGGCCTTCCTGCCATTGGATAGCATCCTTTTCTTCATCTTGCACCTTCGGTCAGCCTTCCTGCCTACAAACCTGCCTGTTAGACTGGCCTTCCCGCCATTGGGTAGCATCCTTTATTTCAGCCCATTACTAAAACCCGGAACGGAACATGGAACGGAACGGAAATGAAAAAAAAAGAGAACAGAATAGAATACGGAACGGAACATGGAATGGAACTCGGACGGATGTACTTACTTTCTCAGAACGGACACAAGCAATTTTTTCGGAACGAAAAAAGTGCTAAAATGGAACAAATTTGCTAAAATTCGATACAGGAGTTCTATTCTCGGAACGGGAATGAATTCTTTAACATAGAACGAAATCGCTAAAATCCAGAACGGAAGTTAATTAATTTCAGAACGGAAATGTAATAATCATGGAACGGGAATGAATAAGTAAAAAATATAGAACAAAAATTGCTAAAATCCAGAACGGAAGTCGGCTTTGTTATTTTCGGAACGGAAATGTAATAATCTCGGAACGGGAATGAATTCCTTAACATAGAACGAAATCGCTAAAATCCAGAACGGAAGTTAAGTAATTTCAGAACGGAAATCTTATAATCTCGGAACGGGAATGAATTAGTAAAAAACAGAACAAAATTTGCTAAAATCTAGAACGGAAGTCGGCATTGTTTTTTTTTTTTTTTTTTTTTTTCTTTTTTTTCAGAACGGAAATGTAATAATCTCGGAACGGAAATGAATTAGTAAACAATCCAGAACGGAAGTCGGCATTGTTTTTTTTTTTCGGAACGGAAATGTAATAATCTCGGAACGTAAATGAATTAGTAAACAATCCAGAACGGAAGTCGGCATTGTTTTTTTTTCGGAACGGAAATGTAATAATCTCGGAACGGAAATGAATTATAATTCCATTCTGAATGGCTTGAAATCTGGAATGGTAAATAAGTTATTTTCATCTTACGTCTTCAGTCTGCTTCCAGAATTACTTACATACATACGTACGTACGTACGTACCTACCCACCCCCTACCTCCTACCTGCCCTGCATTCACACTACCTACTTATCTACCTACCTCCTAAACTGGTCTTCCAGCCGTTGGTTAGCATCCTTTTCTTCATCTTCGGTCACGACCCTATCTACATTACCCTACCATCCCCTTCCCTCATCTACCCTGCCCTCACCTACCCTACCCTACCCTGAGCCTACCCTACCCTACCCTTAGCCCTACCCTAAGCCCTACTCTACCCTACCTTACCACCTACCCACCCACCTACCTACCTATCATGCATTTTCACTGCATCATTCCCTCTCGGGGATAACGTACCAATGCGCGTCAGTGCGTCAGTGCTAGCTGTTTCACCACCACATTTTTGTAAAAGCTAATGTTGTTGTTGTTGTTGTTTCTTCTTAGAGCTCCCCCGCTTATTTATTCGAGGCACACGTCTGTATGACGTTAAGTAGTTGGGTGGTGTTTTGTAATAAAGTTCAAGGCTGGTAATCTTTACATATATGTGCTGTTATTAACGTATTTACATATAGTACACTGTGCTGCTTTAAGTGTTCTCTGCAATCTGTTTTAATGCCACGACTCGCCTAATATGTATCCTATTGATATACTCCCTGGTATAAAGTTCCAGCGACCCCAACTTTTCAGGATCTAGATTACTGTAGTCAATAACACATGACGCGTCCAGAGTCACACACGTTAAAATGTCCGGATTCTGCTACTGTTGTAACTGTTCCAAGGTAAGAATACCACTTGAAGTAAGTTTATTAATGTAAGCAGACCTTTCTGTTTCAAAATAAACACATTCTCCAATGAAATGCTGTCTGGTTTCTGGAGCCAACTCACACAGCTTGCAAGTTGAATTTACCGAATACTGGTTGAAGGCAGCTCTATTAGATTGCAGTATGTAAGTTCCAGTTAATAGTTTACACTTTAACTATGCCCTTCTACTGTCATGAATATTATCTCTAACAGTTGACCAAATATGGTGACAAGTACCTACTTTTAGAATACTAGGATTCACATATTTTGTTGAAGATTTACTTTCAATGTCAGTCTGCCAATCAGACTCTACCATATCGTTAATTTTGTGGTTGAGTGTGTTTCCATTCAGCTTTGGTAGGAGGGTTATTCAACAGCCAAAAAAACGGACGGGAGATCATAATATTCTAAAATGCTTTTGATATAGGTAAAAATACTATCTCGAGGGTCTTCTCTCATAACCAACAGTCGCTGTGCTGTTTCATACTCAATTGAGGTTTTATCACGGATCATGCTAACAAACAAGGTTAGAAGATTTTTATGTAGCACAGCCCCAATTGGTAAAATTCCTAGGAGTGCTAAGCAGGCAGAGTTGGAGGTATTGTCAGGTAAAACCTGGATTTGTTTTAGGCATTTCCTTTGGAATTTTTCAAGTGTTTGTATGTCTTTGTTTTTCAAAAGTAGAGTGTCTAAGCCATAGAGTAGTCTCGGTATGACAAAAATGGTCCAGATATGGCCATTCTGGGATGGTTTCAGACCGCTCCCCCCGTGGAATCCCGCCCCCATTAGGGAATAAGCAGTTTTCCTCCCCAGTGTAATCTTTCCCTCAATGTCCACTTTGCGGGAAGTATTTCTCACTATCCCTAAATGAACAGCGGAATCTGTTATGTCCACTCTGTCTCCGGATAAGAATATGTCAAAGTCTGGTTTCTTTTTCCTGCCACAACAATACCGGAGAATATGGCTTTTCATTGGATGAATATAGTATCTATCACAGTTGGCATTATTCTCTACATCCCATAACATTACCTGGGTTTCTGTTTCGCTCTCCGCCATTAGAGCCAGATCATCAGCGACTGTAATGTGTGGTATGCGTATAGAGCCAATCCTGGTTCCAGAGTAGTTACTCTCCAGATGTAGTAGCAGTGGGTTATTGTACCTCTTATAATGGCCTGTTGAAAGAACTCCCCCCTGTCTGATTCCCTGCCTTATGTTGATGGGGTGAGATAGCTCGCCCGCCCACTTTATCCTGAAGGAGCAGTCAGAGTAGAGGTCCTTTAACAGTAACCATTCCTTCCCATGAATACCGTCCAGATATAGTTTTCGCAGAAGGGAGTTTTGATCGACATCGTCAAATGCCTTTTGGGTGTCCAGCGTCGTGAGGAACAGATCCTGTTTGTTATTTGATGCTTCCAACACACACTCAGAGAGGATCAGAGCGGCATTCAACGACGAGCATCCTGCAGTAAAACCCTTCTGGAGCCTGGATTGGGTATCTTGAAATATCTGATTATGCCGAACATTGATTCTATGTTCCAGTATCTTGAAAATAACTGATGTAACTGTAATCCCTCTATAGTTTCCCGGATTGCTGGGGTCTCCCTTTTTGAAGATAGGTGTAAGGATACCTTCTTTCAGTACCGAAGCAATTGATTTAGAGGCGATCAAGTAATTTAAAAAGCATGTCAGGTATTCGTAGACTTCTTGTCCTGCCAGTTTGAAATGCTCGCTTGTCAACCCCATGATATCCACGGCTTTATTATTGTTGAGCTTTTTAAGGGCCGCTATCACTTCTATCTCAGTAACTGGGACAATTGGGGAGGTTTCTTCTTTGCAAAGCAGTTCAATAACATCTACGTCTAGGTCAATCAGCTGTTTATACTGTTGATCAAACCGGGAGTTATCGGCTGGTGTTGCAAGTCTCTCAAAGTGCTCCGCCCACCCTTCTCTAATCTCCTCTGTAGTCTCATATTCCTTGCCATCTATGATCAGCGTTTGCAGCTGCGCATTTGACGCTTTCCGTTTGTTATCCACCAGTTTAAAGAAAGTCTTGGAATCCTTTTTTGAATTCATGATCTCTTCTACTTTCTGCTTCCTCAACTTAACAGAACAGAACAGAACTTTATTATTATTAACACTCAGGTCTATACAGACATATGAGGATATGAACAAGTATACTACATTGAGACATGGTGGCATATACATTTACATGTAAACTAGAATAGCAATGCACAAATATTTGACACTTTCTTGGCAAGAATAAAGTTTGAAACAAATATGGAACTTATGTGGGGGTGGGAATAGCCTGAATATATATAAAGCATAGCTTCTGTTTGCGGTGTAAGCGAGGTAACTCATAGTTTACTAAAGCTGCAATACGGACTTAATTCTAACCCATTATCTACAGACCACACAGTTACTATACTCAAATTAGACGAACAGATGGCTTACGAAGGTACCGACTACACTGCACGGACAAGCCCGCTGAATCCGCGTCCTCACAGTTACGAAAATAATTAACATTCTTAGCAAACATTCCCAGCAGACACACAACGCTGAATCGACATTGACTCGGCCCCAAAACAAGGTCATGGTGCCGAATCAACGTCAACCCAGCGCCTACCCAACGCCCTGCACCTAATAAGTTCAGTTTAGTCAGGGAAATGACACCACCGCAATTCCGTATGGACAATATCGTCTTAATGTTTAAGTAGACACCGCAATGACGGCGTGCGTTCACCTGGTAATGGACAGAGCTATTCTTAAAAAAAAAAAAAAAAAAAAAAAAAAAAGACATAGCTTTGTACTAATATTGCTTAGAACTTTAAGGTTTTTTCAAGACTGATGTAAATCCTGGTCCCATTCATCAGAATAAGACCAGTCATTGACATCAGTCAGTATACAACAACATCTGTCCATGTCTCCTTGACTCCCTCTTGCCGAAACGAAATGAAAGACAGGAGTCTGAGAGTCAGGAACAGGAACTTATGTATAAATACCTCTTACAAATAAATTATCGAAAAAAATAAATAAATAAATAAATAAAAAAAAAAATACGTAGACATTTGGTTAGACATTCTGAAAGTATGAATTTAACCGAATATGCAGTAATTTCATGTTTACCAGCAATACCATTTGCACATTTCTCCAATGGCGGTGGTGGCAACAGGAATGAAAACTCACAACGCGACAGCAGGTGTGCCCAGTTATTGCGTTAAGCGTTACAGACTACTTTTAAAGCCGTGACAATGATAACATTTCCTCATTACTTCAGCGGTGAATTAGACAATACATATTTCACATATAAAGAGAACAAACATACATCACCAAGTGCTCATGTGTGATCAAATTCAGGACTGTATGTATGACCATAACAATGATACTTTTCTCAATGGGCATAGAACGTTGAACCAACATTGAATCAGCATTGAGTCAACGTAAAAAAAAAAAAAAAAAAATAAAAAAAAAAAAACGTTGTATCGACGCCGATCCAATGTCGATTCATAGTTGCGAGCCTGCAGGGTTTCCAACATTACAAACAGAACATATATGATATGACACACATACAGAAAACGAACTTACTTCACCTAATGCTCATGTATGCTCACGTTAAAGACTGTATGCTTAACAATAACGATGATACCTTTCTCAATGGGCACAGAACGTCGAACCAAAACCGGATCAGCATCGAGTCAACGTCATAACGATGCATCGACGCCGATCCAGTGTTCATTCATCGCTGCGTGCCCGCTGTGTTTTGAACATTGCACGCTAAACATATAAATATAACATATAAAGGAAACGTACATGCTCCACTCAGTGCTTATATATACAATATGTATGGCAATAACAATGCTACCTTTCCAATAGGCACAGAACGCCGAACCAGCACTAAATCAGCATCGAATCAACGTCATAAAGTTGCATCGACACCGATCCATTGTCCATCCATCGCTGCGTGCCTGCAGTATTTTCAACTTTGCATGCAAAATAAAGGAAACAAACATGCTCCAGACAATGCTTATATGTGTTCGCATTTGAGATAATATGTATGACAATAACAATGACACTTTTCCCAATGGGCACAGAACGTCAAATCAACATTGAATCAGCATCGAGTCAACGTAGCTACGTTGACTGATGCCGACCCAATGTCCACTCATCGCTGCGTGCCTGCAGTATTTTCAACATTGCAAGCTGAACATAGACATTTAGCTCTTTAAGAGGAAACGAGTACCCTTTATCTAGTACTCATATGCGCTCACATTAAGGACTGTATGTATGACAATAACAATGATACCTATCCCACCGGACATAAAACGTCGAGCCAACACTGAGTCAGCGCTGGGTCAACGTCATTATGTTGTATCAACGCCGATCCAATGTCCACTCAAAGCCGAGTGCCCGAAGGATTTTTTAAAATTGCAGACAAAACTTATACACATTTCACGCATAAAAGAAAAGAACAAACTTCATCCCGTGATCCCATGTGCACTCCGTACCTCTGTGTGGTACCATTAGATACCCCAGGGACTGGCAAAACAGGAACATCCGCCATGTGTTCCTGTTTCACCAGTCACCGTGGTGCCACAGCAAATACTATCGACACATGCCTAGCCAGGCTTTGGGAGACGGTACTGCCATAAAAGATTATGTAAATCATTAGAATGTGGCTAACTATTTAAATAACTTTAATATTGCTTGTATGAATTTACTAAGTTTTAACAATATATTTACATTCCTACTGCTTAACAATTCTCCAAGTTTAAGCATATTAGGCCGACGTATGAAATAAGGTTTTAAATATAATTTTCTCTCTTCTTCAAAATATGGGCAACGAAAAAGATAGTGATACTCAGCTCCAATATCATTTAAATTACATAAGGAACATTTTCTTTCACTTATTTCGATATCTTCCCACCTACCGGTTTCTACAGGTATTTTATGATTATTTGTCCTTATTTTAAATATTTGTAGGTATGCTATCTTGGAAGGAGAATAAAGTATCTTTCTAATACATAATCTTGTTTAAAAGAGAAATATGTTACGGCTCTGGAAGATTGAGATGATTTACTATGCCAGCCTTGCATATATTGATCTGTCAGTATTTTCTTTACTAAGAAGCTTACGGATTTCATATGACAATTTTGCTGACTTTGCCATATATCAGGCCGTCCGATTTTCGTAAATATGGATTTGATACAGGCTAACCATTTAGAATTTACGTTAGACGAATGAAGAAGACACTGGTATAGGATAGAAGATAATTTTAAAGGATTACCGTGAATGGGTCTGTACCAAAAACCTATCATTCTTGACTTTATATTTATTTCTAACGGGTAGCGCCCTAACTCTCCATATAACATGTATAATGGTGTATTTTTCTTTGAAAATGTGATACGTCGGAGAAAATCATTTTGTATTTTCTCAATCATGTCTAAATTTTCATAACCCCATACTTCGCAGGCATACGTTAAAATTGGCACGACCGTATGGTCGAATAATTTAAGCTGGAGATCTAAGGGAATATCAAGATTATTTATGCGTGTAAAGAGGAGAATCATTGCCTTTTTCGCCTGCTGTACAATGTGCTTCCTGGCACGGAGAAAACTACAAGACTGCGTGAAAAGTACACCGAGATATTTATAGGAATCCACAATTTCAATTGCTTGATTTACAATACTGAACTGAACGTTGGGCTTTTTGCGAGAGCCAAATATGACAACTTTAGTTTTTGCTACATTCACATTAAGTTTCCATTGGTCACAATCGATTGAGAAGGCGTCTAAACAGTTTTGGAGGCCAGTTGGAGAGTCTGCCATAAGCGCTGTATCATCAGCGTAGAGAAGCGAAAATAATTTTATGTATATCATTACTTCATCGTCAGAAATATCAAGTGTTACACCAGATAAGCCTTTGTGAATAAGAAAGGTTTCTAAATCATTCAGATAAAGGGAGAACATGACAGGTGACAAATTTTCTCCTTGTCTGACTCCGCAATCGCAAGCAAAGAAGGGGGAGCTTTCACCATTTAGAGTAACACAGGATTTGATTCCGTCATACATGTTGTAAACAATACGAAGGAATTTGCCATTTATATTATTTTGTAATAGTTTCCGCCATAGACCAATACGCCAAACAGAATCAAAGGCTTGCGAGAAATCAATAAAGGCGCAGTATAGTTTTTTCTTATGTGCTCTAAATAACTCAAGTAGCGAATTTAAAGTGAATATATGTTCAGTTGTAGAATAGGCCTTACGGAAGCCTGCCTGGTTTTCCTGTAAAATTTCATAAGTATTTAAAAAAGTAGTTAATCTATTGTTCAGAATCGATGTAAACAGCTTACTAAGACAACTTACAATAGTGATGGGACGATAATTTTCCGGGTTTAAGCTATCTCCTTTATTTTTGAATATTGGTCTTATTCTGCCATCGAGCCATGAACTGGGGAGTTTTCCTGTTTCAAATATAATATTGAATAACTTAATTAGGAGAGGCAGAAGGATATCTTTAGTATTTTTAGATATTCATTTAAGATTCCATCGTGGCCAGCCGCCTTTCCTAATTTTAAGGCGCGGATAGCTTTGTTTATTTCAGAACCTGTGATAGGAACGTTTAAAATATTATCAGACTCGCTAATATTAAAATCAGACGTTTCAAAGTCAAACGTGTCATCGTTCTTTGACCGATTTATATCTTTAAAGTATTTATGAAAAGCGTCTAATGGTGGCATTTTGATATTGTTTTTTTTTATTTTTAGACTATTGAGGTAACGCCAGTATTCTTTCGGGCTGGACGACTGAATATCACGAAGACGTTTTTCGTTAGATTGCTTTTGAATATTTGAACAGATTCAAGACGCTGTTCCTTTCTGAGGGCTTTTTTTTTTTTTTTTTTTTTTGCAGATTTCATACACTTCACTGTGTCATCCGCTGGATCTGTCGGCGAGCCTGATTGGCGCCAGTTCCACCATTCCAGTCGACATTTCTTTGCCGCATCATAAATTCTCTTAGACCAAGGTCTATTTCTCACCTGGCGTATGGTAATTTCTGACTTAAATTTCGGTATGCTTACTGAAGTTGCCAGCTTAAGTACTGCATTCAGATGACTAAGTGGTTGTAGTATGTCTACTTCAGAATTGAGTGAGAGGAGGAAGGTATCGAAGGGCAGCAAGTTCCTTCTTACAGCAGTTTGATATACTCTCGTCACACCGATCCCATTTCGGTTTGCAGGTAACCTCATACTTTCCCATTAATCGTTGTTCGATTCAAACTAGGCGCGAATAGCACTATTTTGATCACATGACCAATGTAACCATAGAATGAGTCACATGATATAGAAATGGTTGACGCAGTGCAAGGTGTCCGAAAGAATGTTTGCTGTGCGATAAAATAAGCTGAATAACAAAGAAACATGTCAGAATTAACTTATACAATCTTACCCCATGTATTAAAGGAGTATAACCCTGAGTATGAACCCAAGTCCTCGTAAGTGATGCGTATTCTCACTTATTATACAATACAAATGAAAAAAGAGAATAAAATATGCACTGAAATACATGTCTTTTATAAGATGTAATTTTCACTTCCCGGGGTTTGATTGTTTCCGTTATCTTTCACTGAGATTTACTGCGTTAAAGCTCCATTTAATAGTTGTGTCAATGTATGTGTACCATACTTGAAGTAATATGTGGTTGCTTAAAGTGGGTGGGGTAATAAGACACAATCTCCATTTCTGTGTTATGCCCCAATCAATCTGGATTGCGGTACTTTACACACTCAGAAAAACGGCAGGTTAATCCAGTACAACCATTCCATTTTTAACTTGCAATATGCTCTGTCCTGCAAATTTTGCCAAGAAGTTATCAGTGTTCAGACTTGAAGCTGCATGTATGGTGGTTACTAGAAAGACCGAAAAACACCTAATGACCAAAAAACACCAAAAAATATAACAGAAATGCATACAAAATGGGTTCCTGAGAGGGAAGGATGTGGCGAGGGCATAGTGTTATATGGTCGTTAGAGGTATATGATGGTAGGTAGGAGATAGCATGGTCCTCAAACTTCTGAAGTTGGAGATTACCTGCCATCTAACTACGTCGCATGTGGTGCGCATTCAGTGGATCTGAGTACAATTCTTCAGCTGCTCTTTTTGCATTTTTAACCCTGGTTGTGGGAAAGGCTCTGGTTAGTCTGTGCGGATGCGCAGCCTCTCACATGTATTTCCCTTATCTATTAATGCTTAGCACTCTGTGTGTCAATTTTCAGCAGACGACAGTTTGAAATATTTTTCTTATTTTTCCCAGGGAACAAGATTTGACATTTCATGCAAATTGTCTCCGATGGAGACAAAATGCATGAAATGTCAGATCTTGTTTCCTGGGAAAAATATCAACAATTTGTCTTCTGCTGATAAACTTATCAAAATTATCGAAGTTGATTTATTTATTTATTAAAATGTATTTGGGTTTTTCATGCCACCATATTTAATGGAGCCGGCACATATAATAATGGTACTTGTCGCATATGCAAACAACGAACCTTCAGTCGCTGCTGCGCATCCGCACAATCTCACCAAAACCTCCACTGTTAGCACACACGTAGTTGAGAACTAGACGAAGGTCGGTTCTGCATTAATCTATCATGTCAGGATCTGTGTTTGGGGCTCCAGAAATTCAATTTGTGGCAGATTTAAAACACAATTTTTCATCTGTAAATAAAATCATATTATCTGATAAATTAAAAGCCATTGCTTTTAAATAACTTGTACTTGATCTGCAACATTTACACCAGTATCGGGCTCATCCCTTGGGGTGAACTGATTACAGATAACAATTCAAACGGTAGCAGTACGCATTAATGCGCGCATGCCAGTTGTTAAATACAATTCGCATGAAATGTCAAATCCTGTTTTCTTGGAAAAATAAAATATCATTAGTTTGTAGTCTGCTGAATTTGCTTGGAGAGTAGTGAAAGTTAAATTACCATACTGAAACTAAATATTCAGGCAGACAGGCCTGAGCAAACAATGTAGGTCCAGATAAAACCGCATACCACTGGACTTGTTCAAATTTGGTAGGGATTAATCCTTTATTTTTGCCAATCATGTTGACAAACCCATGCAGTTTATACCCCTCAAACCCCACTTTTATATAACCTACCCATCCTCTCTACACCCCAGCCCCGCCCCCCAAACAATACCATGTGTGTTTTTATGCATAATTTTGATATTTTTCTGTGTCTTTCTATCATTAGGTGTTTTTCGGTCTTTCTAGTGACTCTACATATGGTAGTGTCAGGGTAACAGTCATTGATCGGGGTGGGGGGGGTGCGGGGAAACAGTCGTCAATCAGAAGTTAAATATTATAAGCATGCATGTAAATAGATAGAAAATACTTTTATTTGTTGTCAACTTTAATTGACATCAAGTTCAAGTTCAGAAGTTAAATATTATAAGCATGCATGTAAATAGAAAATACTTTTATTTGTTGTCAACTTTAACTGACATCAAGTTCAAGGAGGTTGGGTAGATGCTAAAACATGTGCATGGTTCACAAATACCGAAGATATAATGTGACATCTGGGCAACCCTGCACACTAGATAGGTAAAATGAACAACACATGAATCATTTTTTTGAAGTATATTTTCTTTAAATTGTTTTGAGACAAGAAACAGAGTGTAGAAATTAGCAACTTAGTTGAAGATTTTCAAGAATTTAGAACCAATCATGCAAGACTCGGGACAAAAAAAGTGCAAAATTCACTCTTTTATAGGTCTAAAATACTACAATTTCATTGTTGTTATAGTGATGGACTGTGCCAAAATTCATTTTTGTGTGTGCTACATGGTGTTTATCAACTATTTGCAACCAGATAATTGGCTATTTCAGATTAAATGGTCAATACATGTACACAGAACAAAAAATTATTTAATTTTGTAGGTGATTTCTCCTTCCATATGGGTGGTCCCCAGTCTACATTATTAATCTGTTGAACATACTACATATCTACAAATCTATTTCAAGTTTGCTTCAATATGTTTTGAACAGTGATTTATTCCTTATGTTTATGATTTTTTTTATCGACAACTAGTCCTCTTACGCTACCAGACCCAGTCTCTTGATCTGGTACCTAATCCCCAGACTTTGTAAGTCCAGAACCAAACACTGAGCTAAATGCATAAGTTATGGCTTAGGGTCCAGAAGTACTTTACATTTCCTCATTACATATGTGGAATTCTTCAAATTAAATCTAAACAACACTTTTGGGATTCACCTTTATATCTGAAACTGTATTATAACCGAAACTATTTTATAATGAACCAACTTTTAAATAGATTCCAGTGTCTATTCTTGCTATAGGATCAAACCAACTGTGAAAAGTAAAAAAAAAAAAAAAAAAAAAAAAAGCTGACAGAACACACACACACACACTTTGTCAAATTCCACACAGAGTTAGCTCTTAATTGATAGCTTTGAGTCTGAAATTCGACTGAGTGGTCCTTGGTGGCTCAGTAGGATGCGCAGCTGACTGGTGATCACAGGTTCAATATGCTGGGTCCGGCAACAATCTTTCGTGGAGATTGGTCATGAAATATTTTCTATGACCATTCTTTCCCTTCCACTGATTCAAGAAGGGCAGTTGTCATTCTGGCAAAAGAGTGTGCACAAATACTGGTTAACCACTTAGACGACTAAGCCAGTCCAGGAAAGTGTGGGTCGCTAAATTGACCCTGCTCAACATGACAATAATGGGTTGACTGGGCCATGAAACCTCAACTCCATCAATCAATCAACTTTTGATGAGGGCTGTAAGGTACAGTCACCTCACAATAGGGTACTTATCACGATACTTGCATCATGATACAGTATGTATTGTGATACTATTTTTAGGCATGTCACAGCTTTAAAGGTTTAATACTCTTGGAAAATGGGTTCAAAACATCTCAGAGGTTCATTCTTGTGTAAGATGCCCCTGTTTATTATATAAATGATCAGTGTATTTCAATAACATATTAGATCTTTGTAATTTGTTATAAAACTAGTCTTTAAATATGTTAAGCTGTCATTTTCTTTGGAAACTGTACTCTTGGGTGTATCATCAGGTAGCGCGATACTGGCCCCATGGTACGATACGCATATCATCAGAAAAAGTATTGTGAACTGGTACAATATGATTTCAATGAATCATTTCACCTCTAATTTTGACTGAAGTAATTGACAGACTCAGCCTGGCCTCAAGTACCTGCATTTTAATTGCAGCCTTAATTAGGACAACTAAAAATTTGTGATTGGCTAGTAAAACATTATTTGTTTGTTTTGGGATTGATTTTTAATGTCTTTCGTTTTTATTATGATGGGCGGGGCATTGCAAAAACTTGTCTTCATGCATATGCAGTCAGCAAAGGCCTAGATCAGCCTGCACATCTGCACAGTCTGGTCAGGGCCTTTTCTGTCTGCCAACAGAATTATTGGGTACTACACAATGTGTGAATGGAGAGCAAAGGCCCAAATGATACTTTATGCATGAGCTGGATGATGTGAATCTGCGCAGTTTGCCCATGTTCAAAGATACTTTTTTGCTTGACGCGGCCCATGATAGTGTCTGGGTTTGACAGAGCTCTGTGTACTACCTCACTGAAATATCAGAAACAAACTGTTAATGAGTTGGGGGTTGGGTAGGTTATGCGGGTGAACAGATAGGATTTGAACATTCTGAGTATTTGTTAGCTATAAACTGACATGCTTGAATATTATTGTCCTTCATAAATGCTGTCACTTTAACCCTTGTCCTGATGTATAAAATAAGAAGTCACACCCACTTATAATTTTCAGCCAAAACAGATTACTTGATTAAGGCTGTTGATACAGATTCACATACTGAATGGCAAACAGTGCAGATCCAGATCAGTTGGCTTCTGATCTGGATCTACACTGTTTGTAAAGGCAGGGCATATCCGGGTTCAGCAGGACAAGGGTTAACCTAAGCTGAGCACAATTGTAGCAGACAAGTCACATGAAATGACAAGTCTTATTTTCTCTAAAAAATATGGAAAAGAAATCAGAATGATGTCTGCTGCAGTTGTGATTAGCACTTTAAGTGTAATGAGTCGGACTGCAATTGTATAAATATTGGAGGTATACTAAGGGGACTGGAAATACTAGGTAGAATTTCAGCCATTTTATAAAAAGGGAGACAACTTTTATGACTTCCTGTTTGCTTTCCTGCCGACCAAGTCCCTTCTGACCAGTTCTAGTGCTCAACATTATTTATGCTGAATGCCAAGGGAGCAGCTTGTACCATGTTTTACTATTAGCACTTCCCATACAAATTCAGCCAACAGCATATTAATTGTATTTTTCTTATTTTCCTGAGAAAACAGGGATAGATGTTTCATTCAAATTGTCTCCTTGGGACACAGTTTGGATAAAGTCAAAACCTGTTTACTTGGAAAATATGAAAAACTGTTGTCAGCTGAAATTCTTTCCAGGTTGCTTAGCATGGAGAACTGTGGTAGCAGGTGACATTTTGAAATATTTTCTTCCAGAAAATAGGCTTTGACATTTCATGCAAATTGTCTCATTTGTCACTTAAGGAGAGTTTGGATGAAATGTCAAAGCCTACTCTCTGGGAAAAATAAGAAAATATATCATCAGTTTGTTGTCTGCTGAATAATTCTAGAGAGGGGTAAAAATTAACGCAGCCCAAATTGATATTCTTTCCTTATTTCTGCACAAAAATTGTAGGTTTTTGGCATTTGTTAGAAGTTCCTAATAAACAAAAACCTGTGGCTCTTCAGATAAGTTCTTACAACATGTTTGTGTGCAGACTTAACCCTTGCCATGCTGACTAAGTTAAGATGCCACACCCACTTCTAATTTTCAGCCTCTCAGGTTACTTGATCCAGGTTGTTGATACAAATCCATATACTTAATGACAAATCATGCAGATCCAGATCAGTTGGCCTCTTCAGAAGCCAACTGATCTGAATCTATACTGTTTGCAAAAGCAGGGCATATCTGGCTTCAGCAGGACCAGGGTTAAGAAAGATTTGACTCTGTATGACCTGTATTTGGAGCTCTGTCAAATCTTTTTGTAGCAAGAGACAGCTTGCAGTACATAGATGTTACACTGATGGAAGTATTGAGCAAACAGACACACGTAAACATCTTGAGAATGGACGGGCCAAAACAGCACTGACAGAAAAGCCATCTCGACAGAAGAGCAGAGGTAGAAGAGGGAGAAAAACAGATGAAGAGGTCAGTTGTCTCCTATTTTGTCATATTTTGTGAACTTGTGACTATTTTTCTTTTTATAGTCACATGGAACACCACAACCATTCAGTTCATTTTGTATGATTGTGGACCAGAAACTCTTTATATGTTAAGGAATCATATGAGTTTTGCCGATTGCACCAAAACATAACTAAAACATGGTACCAACTTTTTGGAAATGTAGACTTCAATGGACTCAATGTAAATTACACTTATTAATGTGTATGCTGGGGTTGAAATCTATCATCACTAACTGGGTGACCACATGAAATTTTCTTGGTGCCCAGTCAAATTTATACTTGCCTTGGGCGACTGTAGGCAACCGATAGTCTATATCCCTGAACATGCTCTATTAACATCGTGCACTGTACTTCAGATGGAGAAGTTAACTGGAGTGTCCCTTTGCAGAGAGAGCTCATTTGAGACAAAGTTGCTCCATAGTGGTCCATTCTGCAAAACCTGTCCTTAGTATAATGCAGGTAATGAACAATATGGCCAACTGTTGTTAACCCATTTTAGACTGAATAAACTCTCCCACACTATGTATTGGAAGTCCAATTTCAATTTTAGGTATGCCAGGCTATTTGATTTAGATGTTTCAAAAATGGCTTAACTATTTGCAAATAGTGAAGACGCTGATCAGATGCCGCATTCTGCTTCATCTGATGTGGGTCTGCACTGTTTGCCACTTACTCTTTTGCGATTTTCTAGATTAAAATGGGTTAAGCAAGAAAGAAGTAAAGAAAAGAAACAGCTGATCTTTGGGAGAACTTTTGTTATTTTTGTACCAAAACATATGTTGCCTGGGTGAGGCAGTTCCAGCCACTACTCATAAGGTATTCTATAGATATATGCAAAAATGAGTTATGCGCAATGCACAAAAAGGGCCCTTATGCAATTTTTATTTGATACACAACACATGAAAAGGGCCCTTTGCAATTTGCGGACAATGAAGGCCCTGATCAGCCTGCGCATTTGTGCAGGCTGATCTGGACCTTTGTTGTCTGCTTACAGAATGAATGGATACTGTAGTATGTGTCGACGAACAGAGAATGTGCAGATCAGAGTACATGAGTGCACACGCTCATCTGAACAGTTGTTGTTGGCATATGGAATAAGGGCCTTTTCCTCCAAATCGCCCATGAAATATTATCATCTAATTAATTTTATTGATGCTAGTGAAAGGACCTATCAAGAGGTGGATGTAGGCAGATCTTTGTGTCAGCATGTGTGGAAGTACACCACAACCTAATTGTAGCACTGTTTCTGAGATCCAAAGTAAACACCATGTTAACCCTTGTCCTGCTGAATAAATTAAGTTGCCACGCCCATTTATAATTTCCAGCCAATCAGACTACTTGATCCATATCAATGCTATAAATTCACATACTTAATGGCAAACAGTGCAGATCCAGATCAGTTGGCTTCTTCAGAAGCCAACTGATCTGGGTCTACACTGTTTGCAAAGGCAGGATATATCTGGGTTCAGCAGGACAAGGGTTAACTACAGAACTGTGTTGTATCCAAACACAAATGTATAGATTATACGAATGATCATTTTTTCTGTATAATCTGTAAATATTTGTTAGAATACAACATTTTTATTGTACATCTTGAAGCCATGCTATAATATAAAAGCATGTTATTAAGAGGTTTCTGTATATGCTCGTATATGTTTTCCTGCGGTGATAAATCTAAGTATTGGGACAGATAGGTTTTTGCAAATAGTGTAGTCCCAGACCAGATGCTGCAGAATGAGGCATCTGATGATCAGGGTCTACACTGCTTGCCATACATAATTTTTTATACACCAATATTTTTGACACATCAACAGGTAGTAGAATGGACTACATTTGTATTTCAAATATTTTAGGACAAATAGGTAAGTATATACGGTGTCTCAATACTTAGTGTAAGTTTGGTATATTCCAATTAAAATCATATGTTACATACAAAGACCATGCTATAATTATCTTTTTCCTTAAGGGGAATGGATACATTTGTGGCAGTAATGCTGTCAAATTGTTTTTACTTCCCTTCTGAAAATTAACTACTCTAAAAAAAAAAAAATAGGAGCATGTTCTTTCTTTTTAGAGTAAACAAGTACACTGCTTTTCAAAAAGATTTGGTTGGCAGGAAAAGCCCCCTCCCCCCTCCCTGTCCCTTGGAGAAAAAGGTGGAAAAAGTGTTTGGTGCTTCTTTGACCTTAACTTTTACCATTCTCTTGGCTTATTCAACAGGAGTAGTTGGTTAAGGCAAAGGTGTCGTGTATCTTGGGTCACTTGGGCATCCAACTGATACTGGCTTACAGTTGTGCAAAGCCTGCTATCCTTGCAGCATGTTAGGGAAGAAGGGGAATGTTTTTATTTCTTCTGTTTCTTCACTTTCATTCATTTTCCTTTTTCTCCCCTGTCCTTCTCTTTCATCTCATCTGCTATCTCTTCTATCTCTCTTCTCCCTTTCTCAGAGAGACAACACAAAATGACCCACAGGGGTTGACGTGTCGTTAAACCTCAACACAATCAATTGGCTTATTCAGTAGACAATAAATGGATGATATTTTTTTTATTTTTCCCAGAAAACAGGATCCAATAGAGACAGTTTGCATGAAATGTCAAAACCTGTTTTCTGAGAAAAATAACAAAAATATTTCACTATGTCGTCTGCTGAAAACTTTACTTAGAGTGCTATGTGTTAAGTATGGCAGAAAGGTGCTTTAGGTGTTACTGTTAAGAGTGTTGTAAGAACTTATCTGAAGTGCTAATTTTTCTCTGATGATTGGCCTTGACATATGCTGCAAAGAGAGAAAGTGTACTTTATGATGTGTGCCCAGTATAGACTGATCAGCCTGCATATCCATGCAGTCTGAACAGCGTCTTCACTGGGCACCCTGTGGATAGCCAGCAAATGAGATGGGATAGCACAGTGGCTGAGTTGGTAGAGTGTCCACTTTTTGACTGGGAGGTTGCAGGTTGATCCCCGGCCGAGTCATACCAAAGACTTTAAAAATAGTACTAAGCTGCTGAGACAGTAGAATTAGAAATCAGAACTGATCAGCTCAGTGTCAGTATAATATGACTGGGTGGAATACCATGTCAAGTGTCTGGGGTATGATATTTCAGGGAGACAGCACTCTAAAAGTGAGCAGTGAACTCCCTGCCCCAACCAGACACTGTCGTGATATATGACTTAAAGATTGTTGAAAGCGAGGTAAAGCCTGAATAAAACAAACAAACAAACAAACAAACCAGATGAATACTCTAAAAATGCATTTTATTGAAATACAGTTGTCTAAAGGTAAATTAGTATCTTATTTAGAGGTACAGTATTATTACTTTGTAGACATGTGCAGCTAAACTATTCCACTGTGAAAATCGCTTCAAGCTCTAAGTAACATTGTAGCAGACAACTTTTGATTCGTTTCAGAGAAAATAAGACTGCTTGTTGTATGAGTCATCTGCCAGGCAGACAATTAACGTGAAATGTCAAGCCTTATTTTCAATAAAAAATGCAATAAAAATCAAAATGTGGTATGTTGCAGTTGTGATTAGCACTTTAAGGGTTTATACTGTTAACTGACAGCAAATAGGCTAATCAATTTATTTATTTTTGTTCATGTTTTGTTTGGAGGGTTGGATTCTCCAAGGGAAGTAACTCATCTGACACCTATGTGATTATTAACTTTTCGTTGTGCAACTTGGTATATAGTTTTCTCAAAGTTATGTAGGATGTCTTGAGTCAGATAAAATTTCCTTTAAGGATGATCCTGACATCAGGTGGAGCAATACATTTCTAGAATGCTAAATCTTCATGGCTATTCTGCCTTGCTGTTCTGGAATAAAATGATGTAAACTATCTTGTGTCTTGCAATACTGCTGGTTGTTTACACCAACACTGGCATACTCAACTTTGTTTCCATAAAGTCTGTTTGTTTTTTTTGTTTGTTTTTGTTTTTGTTTTTTTCTAATCATGCTCCATAGCAATCAAAAAGTACTCATATTTTTCTCCGCAAAAAAACATGTGTCGTGGGTACTCATTAGAAGTGCCTGACCGAGGTGCTTCTAATGAGTATACGCAATATACATTTTTGTGCAGAAATGAGAAAAATATTGCGTGGATGCCCTCTTCATGTATGATGCTCTGTTATTGTTAGTATCTCCATTTGGACCAAGTCTATCTGTTGTTATTGTAACACCCCCTCAGGGAGATAAATCCAATAACATTGATTCATTGAATCAACTTCACGTCTGTTGGAGCACTATATTTCTTGCATTCTTCCTTGTAATAAATATTTTATTATTTCTTTATGGTGGTTTTTCACATTATTTCATTTTTACTGCCAGAAAGCTCGGTAATTGGCAATTTTTCACTCATGGAAACCTCACAGCATTAGGTTTACATGTATTTGCTGTTTTCAAAGTAGATGCTGACTGAAAAACAGTCTATAAGCATCAGGTTATTTTTTTAGCTTTCAGTGTAGATATTCATTGAAAATCAGTCTTTAGACATCGTGTTTATTTGTTTCTTTCAGTGTAGGTCTTTTTTGAAAACCAGTCTGTAGACATCAGGGCCCAGTTGTTCAAAGCGATGTTAGCTTAACGAGCTCGTTAAGGGTCATTTCGTTAACTGTTTTAGCAGATTCAATATACAATATTCTGATATTTTTTGCTGAAAAAATGTGAGTAGCTTTTGCATTGCAAAAGCTACTCACATTTTTTCAGCAAAAAATTTCAGCATATTTGCGTATCACTCGATATAAATTTTAACGAATCATTAACTAAGGACATGGTTAGCTTTGAACAACTGGGCCCAGGCTTATTGTTGCTTTCAGTGTAGATGCTGTTTGAAGGCATCAGGTTTATTTGTTGCTTCCAGTGTAGCTCTTTATTGAAAACGAGTTTGTAGGCATCAGGTTATACATGTATGTTGCTTTCAGTGTAGCTCTTTATTGAAAACGAGTCTGTAGGCATCAGGTTATACATGTATGTTGCTTCCAGTGTAGCTCTTTATTGAAAACGAGTCTGTAGGCATCAGGTTATACATGTATGTTGCTTCCAGTGTAGGTCTTTATTGAATACGAGTCTGTAGGCATCAGGTTATACATGTATGTTGCTTCCAGTGTAGCTCTTTATTGAATACGAGTCTGTAGGCATCAGGTTATACATGTATGTTGCTTCCAGTGTAGCTCTTTATTGAATACGAGTCTGTAGGCATCAGGTTATACATGTATGTTGCTTCCAGTGTAGGTCTTTATTGAATACGAGTCTGTAGGCATCAGGTTATACATGTATGTTGCTTCCAGTGTAGCTCTTTATTGAAAACGAGTCTGTAGGCATCAGGTTATACATGTATGTTGCTTCCAGTGTAGCTCTTTATTGAATACGAGTCTGTAGGCATCAGGTTATACATGTATGTTGCTTCCAGTGTAGGTCTGTATTGAATACGAGTCTGTAGGCATCAGGTTATACATGTATGTTGCTTCCAGTGTAGCTCTTTATTGAAAACGAGTCTGTAGGCATCAGGTTATACATGTATGTTGCTTCCAGTGTAGCTCTTTATTGAATACGAGTCTGTAGGCATCAGGTTATACATGTATGTTGCTTCCAGTGTAGGTCTTTACTGATAGCCAGTTGTAGGCATCAGGTTATTTGTTGCTTCCAAGGCAGGCCTTTGTTGACAACCAATAAACACACTCACAAAACTGAAATCAGCTGCAGTGTTGTTTTCTGAACCTGACTAGCTTGTTTCAGCCAATTAGGCTTCATTACTGACCCTCATATAGATTTTCAAAAATCCCAAAATGGACTGAATGATCACAAAGGAGCAGAAAATATAAAGTATGCTGTAGACAAGTACATGGTGAAGTTTTAGGTGCCAAACAGCAGTAACACCAGCTGTCGGGAAGATAAATTGATTCTAAAAGGAATGATCCTTCTAGAGATCAGAATCTCATGGATGCCTGGATCGGTTTTGTTAATACATGTACATGTACTTGGCTTGATGTTAGGTACTGATACAAATGAGCCATTTGCAACTCTCTGACCTTGGGATGAAGAGCAAAGTCTTTTTTCATAATGTTATGTTTAACCCATTTTAGAATGAATAGACCCCTCCCACACTATATATTTGAAGGGTCGCATTTCAATTTTAGGTATGTCAAGCTGTGTGTTTTAGATTTTCCTAGAAAAAAGTGGCTAAACTATTTGCAAACAGTGTAGACCCTGATCAGATGCCGCATTCTGCGGCATCTGATCTGGGTCAGCACTGTCAGTTACCCTTTTGGGGCCAGACTGAAATGGGCTAATTGTTTAAAATTTTAAATATGAAGGGTTAATGGGATTTCAAGCCAGATTTTCTGTCCAGCAAGCAAGATTTAGGTTTTGTTTCTTTCACTTAATATGCATGGTAAGGATTTATAGTGTCCAGATATCACAGGTATCATACCATTTTCTAGTCTCGGCATTTTTCCTGCTAATCGTGTCTCGGCGCAATTTAATCTCCCAGCATCGAAGGTAGGGACAGCCAATAAATATATTTATTACTTGCTAACAAATGCTGATCAGAGTTATATGACGATTTGTTTGACATTTTAAATTGTTACTTTGTCAGCATATATGGGTGATGGTATACATGAGAAAGAAATAGATACACAAAACACCAAAAGGTCTAGATTGAATCAGCACAAAGAAGAAAATGTGGGCTTTGTCAGCAATTTAACGTCTGTTTGCGTTTCTTTATTTAATTTCTTTTTGGCTTTATCTAAAGAACATTCATTCTTGTTCTTCTGTAGGAAAGTATTTTGTACAAGTCTTCATAGATTAGTAATGATAACCATTTTTCTGACACTACCCTGTCTCTTGATGCTAATCATAACCACGGAGGCATGTAAACAAATGCCAATTCAGTCCTTGGAGTTTTGCTTTCTGATCCCGGCACAAGGCATTATAAAACACATTATATAATAAGAACCCATGCGATCAGAACCGGTTTTAGACGAAAAACAGATGTATCTTGTTATGATCTTCTGGATTGTACCTACCAGAGCCATGAAAACTGCTTCTATATAGATGTAAATGGGAATCCGCACCACGGGGGAAAACGACGCTGCTAATCTTGTCTTCGGATGCTATTTTTCGTTATGTTTTCTTGTCCTCGGCAAACTGTATGTTGTTTTCTTGTCCTCGGCATTGTATTTTTAATAAAAAGTCTAAATTATTCAATGACATTATATTATTGAACATTCACGCCAAGTTTTAACTTTAGATCTTTGATGACTTCAAAGACGATCAATATGTTGTGTGGTTTGATGAAAAAAATATTGATCGACATGCCCAAATATGTCTTTGACTCCCCTATTTGATTTTTTTTTTTTACATTTTGGCCTGCAGACTGTAAACTAATGCCTGCACATTTACTCACATATGTTCTAGGAAATATACGAGGGGGGTGGGGGTCAGAATTAGGCGAAAAATGCACAGCACATGTAAAACGCATCTTTTTTTAAGATTTTCACATTTCAGTGTCCTAAGTGAAAAACTTAACAGACTGTGCAGTTGCATAGCTCCACATAAGGTGCTTTTTAAGCCCCCCCAAAAAAATCTCCATGAAAACATGTAGTGGGTACATGTAAATTACATGTTGAGTACCCACAACATACATTTTTGTAGAGAAATAAGAAAAAATAATATGTGGATACCCCTTCTTATCTGGAGCTATTCTATTTTAGCAATTCTGAATCTACATGTCACCCGGATGCCTCCGGTCAGGTTTCAGCTTAATCTGACTTTCAATTCAGGAGACGTCATTTGAAGAATTTCAAAATGGCTGCCATGGCGGCCAGCTTGGATATCAGAACAGGTATCAGAACAGAACGAGTTTAGCAATTCGGAATTTCCTTGACACCCCAATGCCTCCAAAGAAATATCTGCTCAATCGGACTAACCGTTCTGGAGCAGATATAAATTGAAGATTTTATAGATGGATGCCATGGCGGCCATCTTGGATATCAGAATGGAACGATTTTAACAATTAAGAATTGCCATGTCAATCCGATGCCTGTCATCAAGTTTCAGCTCAGTCTGACTTTTGGGAAGAGATGTCGTTTAAAGTATTTCAAGATGGCTACCATTATGGCCAACTTTGGATATTGGAACAGAACAATTTTAGCAATTCTGAATCTCCATGTAGCCCCAATACCTCCTTTTAAATTTCAGCTCAGTCCCACTTTCGGTTCAGGAGAAGGTGTTGTTTGAAGAATTTCAAGATGGCCGCCATGGGCAATGAAGATTTTATAGAGGGATGCCATGGCGGCCATCTTGGATATCGGAATGGAGTGACTTTAACATTTATGAATTGCCACGTGGATCCGAAGCCTCCCATCAAGTTTCAGCTCAATCTGACTTTCGTTTCGGGAGATGTCATTTAAAGTATTTCAAGATGGTCGCCATGGTGGCCATCTTGGATATAGGAACAGAATGACTTTAGCAATTCCGAATCTCCATGGCGCCCCAATATCTACCATCAAGTATTGAGCTCAATCCGACTTTCCGTTTGGGAGATATCATTTAAAAAATTTCAAGGTTGTCGCCATTTTGGATATCAAAACGGAACAAATTTAGCAATTCTGAATTTCCATGTCTCTTTAATACCTCACGTCAAGTTTCAGCTCAATCTTATTTTCCGTTCGGGAGATGTGGTTTAAAGATTTTCAAGGTGGTCACCATCTTGGATATTGAAATGAAACGAATTTAGCAATTCTGAATCTCCATGTCGCCCCAATACCTCCCTCTAAGTTTCAGCTTAATCTGACTATCTGTATGGGAGGAGATGTCGTTTAAAGAATTTCAAGAGTGCCATCATGGCGGACATCTTTGATATAGGAACACAACAATTTTAGCAGTTCTAAATCTACATGTTGCCCAAATGCCTCCTACCAAATATCTGTTCAATCCAACTTATGGTTTTGGAGGAGATGTTGAAAATGTAAAAAGCTAACAACGGACAGACTGACGATGGGCGACGGATAGCAGGCCACAGCAAAGCTGGAGCAAGTAACTCACCATGAACTAACAATATGCTTTTTGAAAGCAAACTGTAATCTAAAAGTCTTCGACATTAACAGTGGTCTGCAGCTCCGAGGACAATATTAGCATCCAACATAAAACAGCCGAGGTCAGTATTAGCATTTTCTGCAAATGTAACCTGCGGTCAGATTAGCATAAAGAATATGTGCAGTGAGGGCAGTAACATACACCCCCACGGAGAAGGTCAACATTTGTAAGTATAAGCACCTTGTTTAAACGATTTCAACTACAAAATGCTTCGTTCAATGAACGTAGAATTTTGGGAAAATAAACATTAATAATCTGGCATTACAGCTATTAAGGTGGAAAAAGTATCAATTTCAAGTTTATGCAGATATAGGCCCCTGAATTCATTTTTAGCCATTCTGAATAGCTTCCTCAATTTTAAAATTCATTTTGCGGACGAACAGAAAGGTTTACTATGTTTCTGGTCTTTTCAGTGGAAAGGTGGTTCATGTCTTATATTTGTGCACAAAGTGTTTGATTTTTTTTAAATACTCTAAACATTTTCAATTACCGTTTGTCCCAAGCACCCTCCTCTCTGTTTTACATATAGTCTGCACCGAGACAAGATTAGCAGGAAAAACGCCAAGACCAGAAAACAGTACGATACCTGTGGATATTCGTGGGTAATGACAATACCGTATTTACCCTAAGTATTCAGACACCTCAACTCCTTACCATATGTGTTCTAACATTTGAACCAGTACAAGTCACTACCCGATGTTGTGTCTAAAAATTGCTGGATGAGTGGCAAACAGTGTAGACCCAGATGAGACGCCGCATTCTGCGGCGTCTCATCTGGGTCTAAACTGTTTGCTCAGGCCTGTCTGTCTGAATACATATGGTAAATATGGTAATGTTCTTTTTTTCCCTAATAGCTCAAAGTCATTGGACACACCCCACTCGACCCTTGTTCTTCTAAAGCTTTTAACCCAATTACATTGAGTGGACCATTCCACCACAACTCTTTGGACTGGTCTATTTCCAATATCAGAGTGTCCGGTTAGTATTTATTATTACTGTCTAACAGAAATTCCTGTATGTAATTCAAAAGGTGTAGACCCTGATCAAATGCCACAGTCTGCAGCATCTGATCTGGGTCTGCACTGTTTGCCAGACACCCTTTTGGGGGTTTCCCAATTAAAATAGGTTAAACTGTACCACAACATGATTTGTTGAAAATAAGAAAACTCAGTACTGGTAGTTTTTGGTTGGGAAAAAAAAAATGTGTTTTGTCTAGAGCTATGTCCCTGGTGACAACTTCTTGTAAGACCTGTTAGTATGATATTTGTGCTTTATTGACAGAGTAATTGCCAGTTTATTTATTGTCTACCCTTGTTAAATGCAACATGAACTAGTCCATAATTGTTATTGGCAGTTATAGGAAGAAAATATTTGCATACCTCTAGATTAGAAGAGTATTGAGGTAAATATTTTTCTTATTTTTCCATGAAAACGTGTTGTGGGTATTCACTAGAGTGGGGCACTTCAAATGAGTACCCACAATGCATGTTTTTGTTCAGAAATAAGGAAATTGGTCAATACTTTTTGGTGGAAAAAAAAAAGCCCCTTATCAGGGGCTATGAATGTTTGAGAACCAATGTACTAAAACCTACAGGACATTTTCACTGAGGAAAACATGCAAATCCACAAAATATGTGTTGTTATTCTGCCAGTAAGATGATCAAATGTTCAGTTAAACCTTTTTTAGGCCAGAGAAATTTAAGTGTTAGATTCTCATCCAGATTTTAGAAAAAAATCGAATTTTACTCAACTTGTCCTAAACTTTGAACAAGCCTATTTTACTACTGACTGACAGTGCCTTAGATATGGTTTTAAGCAATTGGGAATTTTGGGTTATTTTTACCCACCTATTTCTCATTAATTTTGGTATCAGGATTTTTCTTTTGAGTGCTCTGTTTTGGCACAAGAATTATTAATATGTGAGTATTTACCCAATAAATTTAATCTGAATTGCTTTTTAGAGAAATTTTAATTAGGTAAATACCCACCAAAAGCCAGTGGACTGATCTGTCTTTGCTGGATGACAAACAGTGTAGACTCTGATCAAATGCCACATTCTCTGGCATCTGATCTTATCTTTTTATTCAGGGGCGGTGACTCATAGCAAAACATTAGATAACTGACACTAACTATCATGTGCAAAAAGAAGAAAACCTTGTTTTAATGCTCATAACAAATTCTGAAAAAGTGTTATGAAATCTGTTTTCAGTATAAGTCCAACTGTCTCTGAAAAAGTTTTCCATATCAGATATTTTTATTTCGTCAGATTTTTTTATGGGATGAGATTGTAGTAATTAGTTTTCTCCGACCTATTAGTAATAAAATTTTTATCTACATTTGTTTATGGAAAGTGTTACAGTTTTAACCCTTAACCCTTAAAGCGCCAAGAAAAACTGCAACTGAAAATGTCGTCTGTTTGTGTCATCTGCTGAATATTCTTGCAGACTTTTCAAACCTATTTTTGCATACAGGCAAACAGTGTGGACCCTGAGTCTGATCTGGGTCCACACTGTTTGCAAAAAAGACTTTTAAAATCACAAGCAGATGACAAAGCAGACGACAATAGTTGTGACTGGTGCTTTAAGGGTTAAACCACCAAGCAAAATTTGCAGCAGATGATATTTTAAATTTTTTATTTTTCAGAGAAAACAAGTCTTGATATTTCATGTGAATCTTCTGCTTCGCAGACGATTCATAGTGCCAGCCTGTACTACTCACATGAAATATCAAGATTTGTTTTCATCTGAAAATAATAAAAAAAATCACAATTGTCGTCTGCTTTAGTCATGATTGGTGCTTTAAGGGTTAACTACTGTATGTACCCTAGGTATTAGGACAGCCAGGCCTGAGTAAGCAGTGTAGACCCTGATCAGATGGCATAGATTGTAGCATCTGATCAGGGTCTATATTGTTTGTTACTCATCCAGCAGTTTTTATACAGATCAGTCTGTAGTAAATAGACATTCATATTTATACCCCCGCAAACTGTTGTTTTTTTTGGGGTTGGGGGATGCGTATACTGTTTTCCTGTTGTCCCTCCATCATCTGTCCCCATCTGTCCATTAGTTACATTTTGGGTTTATGCATGGCGAGGCTGGGGTGTGGGGGGTTGTGGGGGGTAGGGAGTGGGATGTCTTGTAAGCACTGCTTATTGACACTTTGTTTAGGACATGTTTGGTAAGATATCTCAATATTTAAGCAAAATGACTGCTGTGCTTGCAGCAAATGATGGAAGAGTTCATACATTGTCACCACTGAAATAAAAAAACTAAAGTTAGAAACAAAGAAAAAGAAGAAAGGGGATAAGCAGTATCAGTTTCACTGCTTTATTTTAATAAATTAAAAGTTGCAATGTTTACCATGTGTGTAGATAAGGTTATGATTGTCATGTCTCCCTGATCTTGGAAGATGTTTCCCTATTTTCCCATGTGGGAGACATAATGTCTCCCTAATTTATTGGGCCAGTGTCATCCCAGAAATTTAGGGTAAATATGGTAAGGGTTAATTTTTAATCTATTTTTGCAAAGGATGATCATGTTCTGCTGTAGTAATCAGTGTTTGAGTAAACAAAGCACTGACAGCACTGGTGGGTCAATTGTCTCTGGGAAATGGTCCTGAACAGGGACTTACATGTATGACTGTCTCATTTAACCCTTAACTTAGCGTAATTTAAGCAAACAGTGCAGGCCCTGATCAGAAGCTGCATTCTGCAGTGTCTTAACTGGGTCTGCACTGTTTGCCAATGACATCCCAAATGTCCGTCTAGATTTTACAGATAACCTTCTATCAATAGCACCCTGACGTCACAGCGACAAGAATAGCATGGCTATAATTAACCGTTACGGTAAATGTCCTAAAATTTCGAACAAAATTAAATAATTTCAGTTCTTGCTGTTCGAAATTTTAGAAATTATGATTTGCTAAAAAATTTACTGTTCGAAATTTTAGGACAGATTCACTTACAGCCAAAATTGACCTGGCTATCGGACGCTTTCTGTCACCCGAAAGGACAAAAAAAAAAGACCTACACGACGAAAGGGTTTTCTTATTTGCTATGTGAGATTAAACTGAATGTGAAATTGTTTGAACTATTAAAATAATTACCACACTGATGTTTGTTTTCAATTCCATCCGATAATTCTATGTCGAATAATGTTTCTCATAACAAAACAATTAATTATCCGGTACACTAATTAATCGCCAGATACGTTTGTTTGGCACTCCGGGAATGTGCCACTTTCTTAAAATAGGCTGGCTTAGTCCACTGTCTTCTTACATGACAACCCGCTTCACTTTACCGTACTGAAATACACACGCTGACCAAAAAATACTTCAAAGTTTACCGTACGTTTGTTCTTGTTTGAGCCACTACAGAAACACGAAAGTCGGTGAAGTGTACGGAGTTTAAATGTGAAAAGCGCAGACTGATTAGAATTTCCGCCGTTTTGAAGCGCAGTATTCACACTGCTTGCTGACATAATGCATTCTGTTGGCGATATGCATAAACCCAGATCAGACCGCCCCGATACATAGACTGCGCGGATGCGCATGTTGATCTTGTCTATGCTGGTCTCAAATGTCATAAGGTCGTTTCTGTTGGAGATTACTCATACATAACAAACAGCGCGGACAACCAGATCTGAATGCAGCCTGATCAAGATCAAAGATTTTAACTCTACACCAAACTGAACTACGTATGCCAAACCTGCATGTGCATCACGCTTTGAAGAAATGATCAGGTCAACTTTGGAATTCAGGTATAGCGGCCACACGACTTACCGAAATATCAGAATACTACCGAAATACCGGAATACCCGTGAAAAATACAGGAATACCTACTGGCTTTAATTAAGAAACGAATATACTCGGAGGACGATCTTGAAAAGCCCAGAGGCCAATTCCCCTACTCCCCAAATTAGTTTCATTCCCTTGTTCTCTGCGGCATCTGATCTGGGTCTACGCTGTTTGTATAGGCCTATCTATTCCAATATTTAGGTTCTTTAAATTTTTAATACGTGCTAGTTTCGTACGCATTTCTGACGAGAAAAGGCTCTATAAAATCAGTTTGTTTTTCTCCCGAAGAGGTTTCCGCCATGATTTCACGTGACGTACCGCTACGAGCATGTGGTTTCTTAATGCAGGGGCAAAGGAAATGTTGCTTTGTGCCTTTTCATTTTCTGGGTATTTTAATAATCATAATGTTCTCAATCTATACATAATGTAAAAGAATAACAGTACTAATATTTATTTATACCCTGGTAAATGCAGAGTAAGGTCCTCACTCTTTAGGTTTTTACTGTTTAAAGGGAGCTAATTGCATATGCCTCGATGAATTTTACGAGTCGGACCCAGCGTTTTTTTGTTTTTTTTATTAATCAGGGGCAGATCCAGGATGATTTCTGAAGGGATTCGATTTGATCAAATTTCTCTACGTATTCGGACAGACAGGCCTGAGCAAACAGTGTAGACCCAGATCAGACGCCGCAGAACGCATTTAAACCTTCACTGAAACTGTGATGTATTTAACCAAAGATTTGTAATCTCTTCAAGAACTTGAGTTTACGTGCCTATTTGTTACTACAAACGGCAAAATCTGACTGCCCTTGCATCAGAAGATGATCCGAGTCTTCACTGGTCGCACATCTTATTGTCCAAAAAGTGTTTTCCAAATTTCCCTGTTCCCCCTAACTATTTTCATTCCCTCTTTCTCTGCGGCGTCTGATCTGAGTCTACAGTTTGCACAGGCCTATCTGTCCCAATACTTAGGTTCTATTTTTAATACCTGCCAGTTTCATTTGCATTTCTGACGAAAAAATGCTCTATAATTTAACGAACATAAGTGTGTTTTCCCACTAAGCGGTTTCCGCCACGATTTTTCGTGACGTTACCGTTCGAGCACACGGTTTTTCATGTGGGGCAAGGGAATGTGACTGTTGCATTTTCTATATTTTCACATATATTTTTGTAATCTATACTGGAAATCTGTCCCAGAACTGCGAGTCGTCATCCGGTGGCGTACCTGAGCAGACCCATGAAAATCTACGTAGGTATAGCAATAAGACATACAAAGTAGTGATGAGATACACGAACAAACAGCAAATAGTCAGATCGTACAGCGCGGATCCACAGATTTATCCTGGCCTTCGTTTTTCATCCGGAATATTTATCATGTCTGCCACAAAGTAACAACAGTTCTAGATCGCCTGCGCATAATCTAACCCTAATCACGCCGACATCCACGTGACTGTCGCGTGGAAATGGCTAACGTGATGGAAGTCTTTTTTTTTTTTTTTCTTGTGAATTTTCAATCAGTATCTCCTGGGCTTGTATAAAATTAAAATACGGTTCCCATCCCATTTATGTACATAAAATTCGTTATGACACTGCTGTGTGCATTTACGTTTTGCGGTGGCTTTCTACACTACTACTTTAGTTCCCGGTTCCGTAACGGAAAAAAAAAAAAAAAAAAACTTTACCGAAATTAGAATGTGCCAAAAAAAAATTACTTGAAGAAAGCTGTGTTCGAAATTTTAGAAATCCTTTTTTTGCAAAACTGCTACTGTTCGAGATTTTAGGACATTTCCAGAAATTATTTTGGGCAAAAATATTAGGTGTTCGAAATTTTAGAGTGTTCGAAATTTTAGGACATTTACCGTACTTGGATTTCGTCTAATACACAGTTTGATTACATTGGTCAGTGATAATCACGTGGACAACTACCTTAAGGAAATTTTGTTTTTTGCATACTATGGCTTGATTGTAAACAGTCAACCCAGAACTCTGGAAAGCAAGATAAACAACCTCAATTACAATACAGATTTTAGAAATTACATTATGGGTCTCTCCAAATAGAAAACTGTCTTATTACATATGTGACCAGTGTAGACCCAGATCAGCCCACACATCTCTACAGCCTGATCAGGTACTATGCTGTTTGCTAATAGAATGTTTAAGGGCCATACATTATATAAGCAATTAGCACAGATTCTGATCAGACTGCATGGATATGCCCGCATGTGCCTATATATGATGTAAGATTGTTTTCTGTTTGGAGGGACCTTATGAAGTGGCAAAATTTTATTGTGTCTTTTTTAATTAACCCTTGTCCTGCTGAACCCAGATATATCCTGCTTTAAAAACATTGTAGATCCAGATCAGTTGGCTTCTGAAGAAGCCAACTGATCTGGATCTGCACTGTTTGCCATTAAGTATGTGAATTTGTATCAACAATCTGGATCAAGTAATCCGATTGGCTGAAAATTCGAAATGGGTGTGGCATCTTAATTTATTCAGCATGACAAGGGTTAAACTACTCTAGGTAAAATTATCAGCAGACATTTTGAATTTTTTTTTTTTCCAGAAAATAGACTTTGTCCTTTCATGCAAATTGTCTCCAAGCCTATTTTCTGGAAAAGATACAAAAAATATTTCAAAATGTCATCTGCTGAAAATATTACTCAGAGTGCTAAGGTTAAGGTCAATGTCACAAGGTTAACTTTGGCTTGTATTATGAATAAAAAAGCGAGAAAACAAGAGTACCGTAATTATTAAATGTTTATTATCGGGACAAAATTGCACTTCTTTTAAGTGTTGAATATTTAAATATAAGTGGATGATATGACTTTTCAAAATATTATCCTTATTTTTCTGAGGAATTAAGGCTTGACATTTCATGAATAGCAAGTATCAAGCTTTATTCTTTCAGAAAACTATTACAAATATGTCTGCTAATTTTTTGACTGGCATACTAAGGGTTAACTCTTTTCTTGCTCATATATGAGAATGGGGATGGTTGGGATGAATGCAGACATTAAAGAGGGGTGGTCGGGTGGTGCGAAGGTGCTGTGTATCTTACATCACCGGGGCGTCCAACTGATATTGGCTTACAGTTGGGCAAGGCCTGCTATCCTTGTAGTGGGTAAGGGTAGAGGGGGAATGTTTTTATTTCTTCTGTTTCTTCACTTTCATTCCTGTTCCTCTTTCTTCCCTGTCCCTCTCTTTCATCTCCTCTACTCTCTCTTCTATCTCTTTTCTCCCTTTCTCTGGGAGACGACACAAAATGACCCTCAAGGGTTGACGTGTCGTTAAACCCCAACACAATCAATCAATTAAAAAATGCAGACATTAAAGATGCAGCACAAGATGTGCAGGAACATTCCTTTTAGAGCAGACCCCATTTCAGAAGGGATTTGGTGTGCAGGAAAGCAGTCCGAAAGTTACTTAGTTATCTCCCTTGTAAAATATGGCAGAATTACAAAATGTATCAAGCTACCTTAAGCCATGGCTTATAATGTGGGGTTTTAAATTTTGAGGTCAAGGGAACTAGATAATACCCAGTAAACTAATTTGTAACATAAATCATTCATGTGAAAGAAGAGAATGCATATTATAGGTTTCATTTTCAAGGTGCTAAAACTAAATCATAATTGAAATGATGTGCAATGTGAGAAAATGGACCTTATGCCATATGCAAAAGAAAAGATACAGTTTGGAGTGTGTGCACATCTGTGCAGTCTGAGCATGGCTTTTTTCTGTTCATCAGTACCACCTGTAGTACCATATATATTTACCTTAAAGATTGGGACAACTTAATTTCTTACCTCATAGCACAGGGGCTTGTAACATTTTTTTTCTAGTAGTCAAGATAGTTTATACCCTTTGTCCGGCTGAATAAATTAAGATGCCACTCCCACTTCTCATTTTCAGCCAATCAGATTACTTGATCTGGATTGTTGCTACGAATTCACATACTTAATGGCAAACAGTGCAGATCCAGAAAGATACAGTTCGGCATGTGTGCACATCTGTGCAGTCTGAGCATGGCTTTTTTCTGTTCATCAGTACCACCTGTAGTACCATTTATATTTACCTTAAAGATTGGGACAACTTAATTTCTTACCTCATAGCACAGGGGCTTGTAACAATTTCTTCTTGTAGTCAAGATAGTCATTACCCTTTGTCCGGCTGAATAAATTAAGATGCCACTCCCACTTCTCATTTTCAGCCAATCAGATTACTTGATCTGGATTGTTGCTACGAATTCACATACTTAATGGCAAACAGTGCAGATCCAGATCAGTTGGCTTCTCCAGATCTACACTGTTTGCAAAGGCAGTGTATATCTGGGTTTAGCAGGATAAGGGTTAACTTTATCTATTATCTATAGCGTTAATATAGACTATCTTGACTATCGGAAGAAATTGTTGCAAGCCCCTGTGCCTCATAACTCCATATAAGGCACTTTCTTCAGTCAAAAAGTACTGATAGCTTTCTTGTTTCTCCATGAAAATGTATGTTGTTGGTAATCATTAGAAGCATCACTGTGCTTTCAACATCTTTCAGAAAAGTAGATTTTAGCTTGGCACTTTACACTGAAGAAGTAAATTTGCAAACTTTTGTCATGATTAAAAGCAAAACGAATTGTCGTAACTAACTATGCACAAAAAGTTTTATTTGAGTCATTGGTTTTTAAAAAATCAAATATTTTCACTTTTTCCCATAGTAACAATGAATGCATATTATGCAGAAATCTGTAGGGTAGGTAACTTAGAAGCAAAGTTTCAACAAGTTGAGGGTTTTCATTTTTTCTGAAATATCACAATATTGTTGTGAAACATCAATAATTCAAATTCAGCAAAGAAATGTAAATATTATTTTCATAGACAAAAATTCCAAAAAATTACTTTACAATAGAAATTGCATAGGTCAGACCAATATTTGGCTGTAAAATGAATTTTAGGGCCTATATTCGAAAACAAAACATAGAAACAGAAAAGGCAAATGGTTTTTGATGAGATATGGTCAATCAGAACAAAGTATTTTTATTTAAAACAAAATGCCAAGCAAAAAATGCCTTTCCAAGTGATGTCGAAAGGACAGGAGGTGGGGCACTTCTAATGAGTACCCACAACATATATTGTCATAGAGAAATACCGTATTCGACCTAATTACCGCATAGTGCACTTAGGTTTTTCAAAATATGACTCCACTTACTAAGGATACCCTTAAAAACAAAAATCAGCAAAAGCCTTATTTGGTGTTTATGCGAGTTTTTTTTTTTATTTCTGATTTTCTTTATTAAAACATATGTTGTGGGTACTCATTTGAATTGCATCGACAAGTCGATGCAATTCAAATGGGTACCCACAACATATGCCTTTATAAAGAAGTAGACAAAAAGTACACTGGCTATAATTTGAAGACTATGGAGTTGCTTGACTGTGCGCTTATAGGAGTATGTGCGGTAATTAGGCCGAATACGGTAAGAAAAGTATTATATGGATAACCCCTCTTATCTGGAGCTGTATTGTTCTGCAACTTTAGCATCCATTTTGCCGATGTGTCTAAAACAGCTGGGCACAGTTGTTCAAAGCATCGTTAGCTTAACAAGCTCGTGTAAGTGGTCAAAATGTTAACAGCTCTAGTAAGTACATGTACAATATCTAATTCACAGGTATTTTTTCAGCAAAAATATTAGCGTATATGCCATATTTAATGATCAAAATTTTAATGATACGTTAACTAAAGATATTGTTAGTTTTGAACAACTGGGCCCTGGATGCATGACAAAACAGATTAGATGCTGCACTCTGTTGTATCTGATCTGGATCTTCACTGTTTGCTTAGGCCTGCCTGTACCACTACTTTCGGTTATTTACTGTGTCCTGTGTGACGCTTCTAAATGTACAGTGAACCCTCGTTACAACAACATCATTTGTTCCCAAAGACATTGCCATTGAAATGAATTTGCTTTTGTACAGAATACTTAATGAGCATATTGATACATGTATGTTAGAGAAGTGTTGTTTTGTTCGTGTTTGCTCATAAAACATATGTTTTGAATATTTGTTGTCCCCCGCCTTTTCGAAGAAAAGCGGAGGGACACTGTTTTTGACTTTCCGTGGTGCATGGCGAGTGGCGCGTGGTGCGTGGTTCCGAATTTTAGTAGGTACCTTGTCCCCTTAACTCCTCCCACAGTTTTTGCCCAATCCTTTTGAAACTTACAGGTGCTTTAAGGATGGTCTGAAGATATGCATGTGGTTTTTTCAGAATCCTGAAATTATTTTTTATCACTTTTTTCACATTTTGAACTTAGACATTTTTTGAGTTCTAATATTACAGAAGTATATAGGGAGAAGGTACCTTGTCCCCTTAACTCCTCCCACAGTTTTTGGCCGATCCTTTTGAAACTTTACATGGGCTTTTAGAATGGCCTGACGATATGCATGTGGATTTTTCAGAAACCTGAAATACTTTTTTATCACTTTTTCCGCATTTTTAACTTAGACATTTTTATAGTTCTAATATTACAGAAGTGTATAGGGAGCAGGTACCTTGTCCCCTTAACTTCTCCCACAGTTTTTGGCCAATCCTTTTGAAACTTTACATAGGCTTTTAGGATGGCCTGAAGATGCATGTGGTTTTTTCGGAATCCTGAAATAATTTTTATCAATTTTTCCGCATTTTTAACTTACACATTTTTTGAGTTCTAATACTACAGAAGGGTATAGGGAGTAGGTACCTTGTCCCCATAACTCCTACCACAGTTTTAAGCCGATCCTTTTGAAACTTTACAGTGCTTTAAAGATGGTCTGAAGATATGTATGTATTTTTTTCAGAATCCTGAAATTATTTTTTATCACTTTTTACACATTTTGAACTTAGACATTTTTTGAGTTCTAATATTACAGAAGTCTATAGGGAGCAGGTACTTTGTCCCCTTAACTCCTCCCACAGTTTTTGGCTGATCCTTTTGAAACTTTACTATGCCTTTTAGGAGGGCCTGACGATATGCATGTGGATTTTTCAGAATCCTGAAATAATTTTTTATCACTTTTTCCGCGTTTTTAACTTAGACATTTTTTGAGTTCTAATATTACAGAAGTGTATAGGGAGTAGGTACCTTGTCCCCTTAACTCCTCCCACAGTTTTTAGCCGATCCTTTTGAAACTTTACATGGGCTTTTAGGATGGCCTGAAGATATGCATGTGTTTTTTTCAGAATCCTGAAATTATTTTTTATCACTTTTTCTGCATTTTTAACTTAGACATTTTTTGAGTTCTAATACTACAGAAGCGTATAAGGAGTAGGTATCTTGTCCCTGAAACTCCTACCACAGTTTTAAGCCGATCCTTTTGAAACTTCACTGGTGCTTTAAGGATGGTCTGAAGACATGCATGTGTTTTTTTCAGAATCCTGAAATTATTTTTTATCACTGGTTTCCTGCTTCAATACTTAGGTAAGTGATACAGGACCAATGGTCCTCTGGTTAACTTACCCATTTTTAACACCTCAAATAAAAATAAGGCGGGGGACATAAATTCCCCATGGAATTTGCTTGTTAGAATTGCCTTGCTGAGGCAATTCTAACAAATATCCAAAACATATGATTCATTAAAGTATTAAGTACAATATTCTTGCATAAATTGTGACTAATTGTTACCTCTTAAGCGAAGGTTTCGTGACAGTCAAATTGTCATTATAACGAATTTTGTCCTTGTATCCAATGTCAGTATAAAGAGGGTTGTCTGTATGCATAGAAGTTGTATAGCTCCAAATAACTGGATATCAGATAAATATTTTTCTTATTTCTGAAAGAAAACATGTTGTGGGAAAAAAACAATAAATAGAGTTGAGTCATGAGAAAAGATTTGTTACTAGGTATGTGAACATTGACTGACCGGATTAGCCTGTACAGTAGCCTGTACAGTGAAACCTTTGTAAGAAAGCCACCTTTGAGATTGACTTTAGTGGTTGATGAGGAAAGGTAGTTATCTTATAAAGGTACATGTCATGTAATTTTGTTAGAAAAATTACATGACATGTACCTTTATAAGACAGCCACTTTTCCACATCAACCCTCACTGTTTAAAGTCTTTCTCAGAGGAGGCTCTCTTACACAGGTTTCACTGTAACTCCGTTCAGTCTCATCAGAACTTGTGTCTGCTTATTGGTGCCATGGCTCTGTTAGTGGAGCATCTGCTTTGTGTCCAGGCGGTTGTGGGTTTGATCCCTGACCCAGTTATACCAAACACTTTAAAAAGGCAGTAATACTAGAGACTTTAAAATCTGCCCTTGTGCTTGGTGCTCTCTACTATGAAAGTAGAGCTAGGAAGCAGAACTAGACAGCCCGGTGTCAGTGTAAAATGACTGGGCAGAATATCATGTCATGTGTATGGAGTGTGAAATTTCTGTGAGGCAACACGCTAAAACTGAGCATTGAACTTTGCAATAAAACAGACAAACAAACAAACATCATTATCTGCTTACAATATTACTGTAGAACAGAAAAAGCTCTGATCAGACTGCTTGTGCAGTAAGGAGCCTTTACTTAGTTTGATTTGGCCAAATTTAATTGAAGTAACTGTACTACCAAATAAATGTGTCCATGCAAAAACAAAACAAAACAAAATAAAAAAAAAAAAAGAATGATTTATTGCAGGCATGTACTGGCAACCTCCCCCACCCCCCACTTAACCCTTGTCCTGCTGAACCCGGATATGCCCTGCCTTTGCAAACAGTGTAGATTCAGATCAGTTGGCTTCTGAAGAAGCCAACTGATCTGGATCTGCACTGTTTGTCATTCAGTATGTGAATTCATAGCCAAAATCTTGATTATGTAATCCGATTGGCTAACAATTAGAAATGGGCGTGGCTTATCAATTTATTCAGCAAGACAAGGGTTAAGCCATAAAGACCATGCAAAATTGTAACAAATGGCAGTCTCAGATATTTTTTTTCCATTTTTCTTGAAGAAAAAATAAGGCTTCACATTGCATATGAATTGTCTGCTAGGCAGACAATTCACATGAAATGTCAAGCATTATTTTCTCTAAAATGTCAGTTTTTCCTTAGCAGAAAATTCATGTTATGTCAGCCATATTGTCTCGTAGAAAAAAAAAAAAAAGATATTTGAGAAAATATTTCAGAAAGTCCTCCGCTGCATTTGTAATGCACATAACCAGAGGGTATTTATGCATGATCTTGGACCTGCCTTTTCACTTAGAGCAAAGATGATTTTTTTTTTTTTTTTTTTTTTTTTTTTTTTTCATCTTCACTATTTGATTGGTTAGATGTTTATCATATTTCACTAAAAACATCATTTCATTTAGAGCTATATTTTTAGGTGAGGAGTCTCATTTTCTGCTATGATATTGAGACCAGTTTTCTGGTCTGATAGTGACTTTGTTTTTAAGCAGTCATCATTGAAATCAGTCTTGACTAAATCAGTTTGTTAGTTTAAGTTTCTGAGATACTATCTCTCAAAACGAAGATTTTGTTTCATGCTCCATATGCCATTGCTCTCTTTTCAAATTTCAAAATTTGATACATGAAGATTTCAGTTTTAAGTTTAACCCTTGTCCTGCTGAGCCCGGATATACCCTGTCTTTGCAAACAGTGTAGATCCAGATTCTGAAGAAGCCAACTGATCTGGATCTGCACTGTTTGTCATTCAGTATGGGAATTAATATCAACAACCTGGATCTAGTAATCTGATTGGCTGAAAATTGGAAGTGGGCATGGCATCTTAATTTATTCAGCATGACAAGGGTTAAGGCCTTGTTAAAAAGCAGGGATGGAGATAAGCAGATCATTCACAATATTTTTTCTAAATTTTTCTTAAAAATGAACATGCTAAAATCTTAATAGAACCATTTTATTTGCATTGATGCTATTGCGGTCCCAGAACTTATGTTTTTATGGAGAAATACAATGTATAAAAACTGTTTGTAGTTTCATCTCCAAAACAATTTAGTTTATTCGTACTGTTGCTTAGCATGCTAGGTAAAAAATTTCAGCTGTTGACATTGTGAAATATTTTTCCTTCTTTTCCACTGAAAATAGGTTTTGACATTTCATGCAAATTGTTTCCATATGACAGTTTGCATGAAATGTCTAATCCTTTTTTTCTGGGAAAAAACAAATAAAGATATCAGTTTGTCATCTGCTGAGTCTGCTCAAAGAGTGATAAAGGTTAACTTGATATGTGGAGACCAGATTTTTAAATGGCAAGAGGATTTTGTTCACCTTTGCTCCAGTTTACAGATATCACAATATATTTTTCTTACTATAACCTCACCTTGAAAAAGCGGGGCGATACTGAATTTGCCTTGTCCAACATTGTGAAATTCTGTAATTTGGAAATTCCATAATGCTTTGTAGTGGGTAGGTTGTGGTAGGTTGTGAAGTCAAGTCCTCTTACACCTTTGCACCAATTCTTTTGAAACTTTGCAGATGCTTTCTACATGGAGTGAAGATGTGCATGTTTTTTTTGTTTATTTTTCAATTTTTCTTTCTCACTTTTTCCTCTTTGTTAACTTAGTCATTTATTTACCAAAATGGACCCCACATCCAAGTGTTTATGACGGCTGAGGGGCATTATTTAAGCAAGCCAGAGGCGAACATGTATGATATAGCAATCGGTCTTGCTAGATCGAATTAAGCGCTGATTACCATTACTGTAACCCCTATAAGAATAACCCCTCCCCTATAAGAATAACCAAATGCCAGGAACAGAATGTGGACCTCTACTGGACCTTTGTCGACCTTACCAAAGCATTTGACACAGTCAGTCGTGAGGGATTTTGGAAAATTATGGCAAAGTTTGGCTGTCCTGCCAAATTCATAGCAATGGTGCAGCAATTCCATGATGGTATGCTTGCAAGGGTCCAAAATGATGGAGAGTTTTCTGATCCACTTCCTGTGACAAATGGAGTTAAGCAAGGCTGTGTACTAGCTTCAACAGCATGATGTTTTCTGCCATGCTTACAGATGCTTTCCAGGATGGTGACAATGGTATACCTATTAGGTATCGCTTTGATGGGAAACTTTTCAACCTAAGAAGATTGCAAGCTAAATCTAAGGTGCAGACAGAGGTGCTAGATGAGTTCCTCTTTGCTGATGACATGGCAAAGGGTGCTCCAACAGAAGAGAAAATGCAAAAAAGTGTGGATCAAGTATCATCATGATTCATGTGACAGCTATGATCTCACAATCAGCATCAAAAAGACTGAGGTAGTATATCAGCCAGCACCTGGAAAGCCTTAGAAGGAGCCTGCCATCACAGTGAAAGGTCAACGACTGCAAGTGGTAGACAAGTTCACCTACCTTGGAAGCACATTGTCTAGAGTTGTGCACATTGATGATGAAGTCAATGCTAGAATTGCCAAAGCTAGTACAGTATTTGGCCAGCTACGTGGAAGTATTTGGGACCGAAGTGGAATCAGACTTGACACAAAGCTGAAAGTATATAGATTGGTAGTGCTGCCAACACTATTATACGCATGTGAAACTTGGACAGTTTACCAACAGCATGCCAAAAGACTGAACCACTTCCATACAAGCTGTCTTAGAAAACTTCTAAAGATCAAGTGGCAAGACAGGATTCCAGACACAGAAGTCCTGAAAAGGGCAGGGATGCAGAGTGTACATACTCTTCTGAAATTGGCACAGTTAAGATGGACAGGCCATGTTACCAGAATGCCTGATGAACGTTTGCCAAAGAAAATCCTCTATGGAGAACTTCAAGTAAGAAAACGCTCCCATGGTGGTCAGAAGAAGCGATACAAGGACACCCTCAAAGCCTCCCTTAAAGACTTCAACATACCAACAGAGTCATGGGAACAGATTGCACAGGATCGTACAAAGTGGCGAGGCCTCATAAAAAGGGGAGCTGGTGAATACGAAGCAAAAAGAATCAGCGGAGCCGAGCAGAAACGTGCACAGCGGAAAGCCAGAGCTAAGGCATCACCAACAGAGCTTTCTTCCTAAAACCTCTCTTGTTCTATCTGCAACAGGCAGTTTAGAGCTAAGATTGATCTCATCAGCCATCTTAGAATACACAAATAATAACACATCACACAGTTGATTAGGATTGGTCATTGTCAGTAATGACAGATGAGCTAGAAAAATAAGAATAACCACCTCTGCCACGTGCACAGCCTTGGTTCTGACCTCGGTAACTAAAAGAGCCAAAGTTCTCTCTGGCTACTGATACACTAGTATCGCACTTTTTAATCTCTTTATTCAGATCGTCACCAAACAACTGAAATGTGATTGGGGTTTGAATGCTGCATAAGCTTGAATACTTTTTCTTGAGAAAGGGTCTGATCATGTATCTTCTTCTCAGAGAAATATTAAACTGAGCCTGTCCAAATAATGTAATGGCATCAGAAATGCTTGACTTAGCTTCATCAGACAATTGTGCATTCATCAAACCGACAAGCTTTATAATAGGCACCATACCTATAGAAATCAAGGTTTGAATATCCTGAAATGCTTTGTCATATGTCTGAGCCTTTTTAATAATATCTTTCCAAATTTCTGGATTGACAGAGGGAGGTCCCATTTTATCACAGTTAGACGGAATTTTATATTTTGATATAATTTCATCAGCCTCACACTGAGACGTACAAGTTGTATTTATCAAAGACGCCAAAGATGCAGAAACAGCTTCTCCTTTCTTTGGAATTTTTAACTTAGGAAGCTGCCAAGCAAAATCATCATTTGCCAATGATTCAGGGTCATTTCCTTTTGACTGAGTGTCAGAAAACAGAGCGTCTTTCAATTGTTTGTCTAGTGACCTAGCAGGCTGTTCTTGAATATTTTCAATCTCACTCAAGGGACTATCATAGTTTCTCTCTATTATCAAGTTATCAGGTCTATCACTGTATCGCTCAAAAACACTAAGGACTTCTATTTCCTGGTTATTATAACCCAAAAGCTCCCTGAGCTGACAAATTACTTCCTGAGTGAGGTTTTCAACCCCAAAAACACTATTATCTGGCTGTTTACTAGCAGCTTTTTTGGCTGAGGAAGACTTTTCCTTATTTTTACTGGAGATTTTATTTTTTCCTTTTATGGATTCTCAGGGTTTGGCTTTTGTGGACCCTCTGCTGTTCTCTTTGCTTTTGTGGCATTCAGTCTTGACATCGTCACTTTTACTGGGTCCAGCAGTAGCCTCTAATGGCTCAAAACCCGAGAAATCCGACATAGCCGAATCTTCTCGGTCCGATAGAGAAAGGACGTCGTCCCCTCTTTCAGCCATAATAATGCAATAAAAAACTTGGTCAGCGATCTAAGCTTGCTGAATACAATTTTTTAAGAATACGCTTATCAAATAAAATTTCAAAATCACAGTTGGCAACTTCACTTACCAGAAAATTATTTCAGCTGTGAGCGCTTCGACCGCAAGAACGAATATGAGTTGACACACGTGCAGTTTCCAGTATATATATGCATGCGCAAGGAGGTCACTTCCATCAGCTGATTTTTTAACCTTGACCATTTTTGCTTGAAAGAGCACTTAATTCGATCTAGCCAGACAGATTGCTATAACATACATGCGAAGCTGAAAGCTTGCGAAAAATGATGCTATAGTATTGTATAGGCAGTGGGTACTTTGTGAAATCAATTCTTCTTACACCTTTGCACAAATTCTTTTGAAACTTTGCATATGTTTCCTGCATAGAGTGAAGATGTACAAGTGGTATTTGTATGCTTTTCTCATTTTTTTCTCTCACTTTTTATGCCCCGCCACCAAAAAAGTGGTGGGGTATTATGTTGTACCCTCTGAAATTTTGAGTATCTGTCAGTCTGTCTGTCCATCCGTCAGCCCTCCCACCTTTCGTGTGCCCGCAACTCCTCCTACAGTTTTAGGCCAATCCTTTTCAAACTTTACAGGCGCTTTTAGGATGGTCTGAAGATATGCATATTGTTTTTTCAGAATCCTGAAATTATTTTTGATTACATTTTTTGCATTTTTAACTTAGACTTTTTTTGAGCCCTAATCCGTCCGTCCGTCAGCGCCCCCACCATTCCTGTGCCCACAACTCCTCCTACAGTTTTAGGCCAATCCTTTTCAAACTTTACAGGCACTTTTAGGATGGTCTGAAGATATGCATATTGTTTATTCAGAATCCTGAAGTTATTTTTTATCACATTTTTTTTTCATTTTTAACTTAGACTTTTTTCGAGCCCTAATACTACAGAAATTTATAGGGAGTATGTATCTTGTACGCGCAACTCCTCCTACAGTTTCAGGCCGAACCTTTTGAAACTTTACGCCAATTTTTAGGATGGTCTGAAGACATGCATATTGTTTTTTTCAGAATCCTGAAATTATTTTTTATCACTTTTTATATGCCCGTTCGAAAAGGGGAAGTATTATGTTACGGGGTATGGCGTCCGTCCATCCGTCCGTCCATAAACTTTTTCGTTTCCGGCTAACTCCTCCTACATTTTACATCCGATCAAGCTGAAACTTGGTATATTGTTAGACCATGATGTGGAGCAGTGCATGTTGTTTCGGGGTTACAGTCCACCAAATGTTTGCAGAGTTATGCCCCTTAGAAAATTTCTTTAAACTTTTCATTTCCGGTTAACTCCTCCTACATTTTACATCCGATCAAGCTGAAACTGCATGTATAGTTAGACCATGATGTGGAGCAGCGCATATTGTTCCGCGGTCACAGTCCACCAAATATTAACAGAGTTATGCCCCTTTGAAAATTTCAGTTGACTTTTCGTTTCCGGCTAACTCCTCCTACAGTTTACATCTGATCAAGCTGAAACTTGATTTGTAGTTAGACCATGATGTGGAGCACGCATATTATTTGAAGTTACAGTCCACCAAATATTAGCAGAGTTATACCCCTTTGAAAATTTCAATAAATTTTTCGTTTCTTGCTAAATCCTCCTACAGTTTACATCCAATCAAGCTTAAACTTCATGTACAGTTAGACCATGATGTGGAGCAGCGCATGTTGTTTCACGGTTACAGTCCACCAAATATTAGCAGAATTATGCACCTTTGAAAATTTCAGTAAACTTTTCCTTTCCGGCTAAATCCTCCTACAGTTTACATCCGATCAAGCTGAAACTTGATTTGTAGTAAGACCATGATGTGGAGCAGCGCATATTGTTTCAAGGTTACAGTCCACCAAATATTAGCAGAGTTATACCCCTTTGAAAATTTCTATTAATTTTTTGTTTCCAGCTTAATCCTCCTACAGTTTACATTGATCAAGCTGAAACTTCATAAATAGTTACAGGATGATGTGGAGCAGCACATATTATTTCGAGGTTACAGTGCACCAAATATTTGCAGATTTATGCCCCTTTGAAGTTTTTGTAAACTTTTCGCAGCATATTGTTTAGAGGTAATAGTTTGCCAGAGGCTCATATGAGCTTATAATATAGCCATGCTTCTGTGGTGTGTCCTCCGTCAGAAAGCACTTCTCCCTAGAAGCAGCAAAGTTCTCCCTATTTTTCCAGAAGTCACTTCTCCCTTAATTTCTGGGCCAGCTTGGACCCTTAGGTTACAGTTCACCAAATATCAGTAGAGATTATGCCCCAATGAAATTTTAAAATTTTTTTTTTTTTTTTTTTTTTGTAATTCCACTTACAGTTTATATCCAGAGCACTGAATTATATATGAGCCAGTTTATGTACTGCATCTTATTACTTGCCATGGGCGTATAATGCCCCGCTTGGCGGAGCTCTTGTTATTTGCATTTTTAACTTAGACTTTTTTGTTAGATTGTTTTCAGCCCTTATACTACAGAATTGCATAGGGAATATGCAGCTTCCCTTTGATTTCACATTTGATACATTTATGTCACTTGCTTGATACATTGCAGTGGCAGGGCATGATGCATGGCTTGCAGTTTTATTCAGCTTTGTTAGGCAAAAAAACAACAAAACAAAACAAAGTATTAGATTCTCAGGTACTGCTGCAGCTGTCCAAATGCTCTTGCATGTATGATTTTTTCAGTGGTAAGTTTTTTCTGACCCACGAAGTACGTGACACTGGATTTACCCCGCTTACCTGAGAATTATTTCTAACCAAATTGCAATCTAGACCACAAGCATATGGCATTCTTACTTACTTGCTAAGAAAATTCGTAAATTATGATCTGTCTATGTTGTTTGAGACTTTAAATTTGTATTTTAGATACTTCCGGTAAAACCACCATTTTGTTTAGCCAATCAAGTTCAAATGTCCAAGAATGTACCCAACCGGAAAACAAAATGAAAATAAAAAGCCGGCCCGCACACATCTATTTTTTGAAAACAGTGCCTTAGAATCTAACAACTTTTTTTTTTTTTTTTTTTGTCTTAACTTAATTGTGTAAAATGCTATTATATTGCATAGACAGTGGGTACTTTGTGAAATCAACTCTTCTTAAGGCTTTGCACTGATTTTTTTTTTTTGAAACTTTTCAGAATCTGGTGTTTACTACATGAATTGAAGAGATGTATGTGTTTTTTTTTTCATGATTGTCTAGTATTTTTTCTTACTTTTTTCACATTTTTAACTCAGTCATTTCATCACCAAAATGCTATTATATTGTATAGGCAGTGGGTACTTTGTGAAATCAACTTCTCTTACACTCTGTGAAATCAACTTCTCTTACACCTTTGCGCTAGGGCCATTCCAATTTTTTTCTATGTTTAGTGTCCACCTTAGTGAGCAAAACCTACCTACCTATCAGGTATGATTTCACATTTGATACATTTATGTCACTTGCTTGATACATTGCAGTGGCAGGGCATGGTGCATGGCTTGCAGTTTTATTCAGCTTTGTTAGGCAAAAAAACAACAAAACAAAACAAAGTATTAGATTCTCAGGTACTGCTGCAGCTGTCCAAATGCTCTTGCATGTATGATTTTTTCAGTGGTAAGTTTTTTCTGACCCATGAAGTACGTGACACTGGATTTACCCCGCTTACCTGAGAATTATTTCTAACCAAATTGCAATCTAGACCACAAGCATATGGCATTCTTACTTACTTGCTAAGAAAATTCGTAAATTATGATCTGTCTATGTTGTTTGAGACTTTAAATTTGTATTTTAGATACTTCCGGTAAAACCACCATTTTGTTTAGCCAATCAAGTTCAAATGTCCAAGAATGTACCCAACCGGAAAACAAAATGAAAATAAAAAGCCGGCTCGCACACATCTATTTTTTGAAAACAGTGCCTTAGAATCTAACAATTTTTTTTTTTTTTTTTTGTCTTAACTTAATTGTGTAAAATGCTATTATATTGCATAGACAGTGGGTACTTTGTGAAATCAACTCTTCTGAAGGCTTTGCACTGATTTTTTTTTTAAACTTTTCAGAATCTGGTGTTTACTACATGAATTGAAGATATGTATGTGTTTTTTTTTTTCATGATTGTCTAGTATTTTTTCTTACTTTTTTCACATTTTTAACTCAGTCATTTTATCACCAAAATGCTATTATATTGTATAGGCAGTGGGTACTTTGTGAAATCAACTTCTCTTACACTCTGTGAAATCAACTTCTCTTACACCTTTGCGCTAGGGCCATTCCAATTTTTTTCTATGTTTAGTGTCCACCTTAGTGAGCAAAATCTACCTACCTATCAGGAAAAAACAGAGGGGAAAAAAAAAAACTTCCATTTTACTCAACTAATGCAAGAATGGTTTAACATAGAAGCAATAATAATAGGGTAAACAGTAATTCATTTGAACAAAATTTGAACTGACTAGACAGACTTCATTTTAAAACACATAAATCTTCATAAAATGCCTAAAAAATATGAATGTTTTCAAAGGATGAATATCACTGTATGCAATGGCAAACAGTGAAGACCCTGATCAGACTGCTTTTATCGTAGCTACAGATAAGGATGGGTATTTGGTTATAATGGAGACATAATATTTGACGTAATTACCACAATGTGCATTAAGGTTTTTTGCCTAATAAGGGCACACTTTTAAGCTGAAGACATCATGAGGGGTGTATTTGATTTTGTTTCTAGTTTTCTTTATAAAAGCATATGTTGTTGGTACTCCTTTGAATTGCCTTGGTAGGTCAAAGCAATTCAAATTAGTACGAACAACATATGCTTTATAACGAAGTAGATAGAAGTACACAGGCTATGATCTGAAGACTAAGAACTGATTGACAGTGCTTTTATAGGGATATGTGAGGTAACTAGATATGTTATAAGAACTCATCAAAATTGTTACACTGAGGCAGTTCAGATGAGTACCCATAACATATTTTACTTGAGAAATCAGAAAACTGTTGTGCATAGCTCCAGATAAAGCACGTCTTTTTGCCAACCAAAAATATTGATGTTTTTTCTTACTTCTCCGTGTAAACATATATTGTGGATACTCATTTTTAAGAGGTGTTTTGTGGATGCGCTTCTTATGAGTATTCACAATATATGTTTTCACAGAGAAATAAAAATACAGTGGACTCTCGCTATCTCGAACTCACTTATCTCGAATAACCGCTTATTTCGAAGTGAAAATCTGTTCCCTGCCTAAACATGAAAATCTAACAATATATAAAAAATATTGTGGAAAAGAGGAGAAATCCTAGGGAGCAATTTCTCCTCTTTTCCACAATATTTTCAATATATCTCCACTTCAAGAGTCCAATTACACATATATTTGTTAAATGTGGTCAATCGAATTAGTTTTTCCTCAATTCTGCAAATCTGATATGTCGAAGTACGGATATCTCGAAGTATTTCAGAGAGTCCCTTGGAATTCGAGATAACAGAGTCGACTGTATATATATACCTGATACCTTCATAGTTTCAGATAAGGCACATGTTTTAACCAAAAAGTACATGTATTGATATTTTTTTCCTTTAAGCTCCACAAAAAACATATGTTGTAAGTAGTTTAGAGTGGCACTCTGGGATCAGTGCCACCCAAAACTACTGTTGTAGGACACACAAGAAGTGCCTTTTTTTAGAGATAAGAAAAATATTTACCTGACACCCCTTTTATCTAGGCTATACTGTCAATACTCTTTGGTAAAATGTGAGTCTTATCGAGAACTTAGTTTTAACCACCATTTCTTTACAAAATACACTGATTATTTGCAACACTGGATTGCTTTGTGAAAATTAAAGGTGAACCAACATATAATTTGAAGTTGTGTTTTTTTTGTTTTTTTTTGAAGCTATTAGTAACATGATAATAATGACAAGAATATCTGTTGACAGAACCACACTAATTTACTCACATAGCATTCAAAGTAAATTGCTATTTTGAGGATTTTTTTTGTCTGTATAATGTTTTACCATAAAAAAATATAACAAAACATATTCCCCCTGTCAACTTTTCATTTCCATAAAGACCAAAATTTTGAAAATAATAGTAAGATTTTAATTTTTATGCTTTAATTACCCTAATTAAAGAAGAAAAAATTTTCTATGTGGTAATTTAAGCATGGTGATATACTACAAAATTTGATTTTAGAAACTCAAAAACCTAAATAGACAGACATGGCAGCATTATTGATGCAGATCAGACTGGTTCTAAAAGGGAGAAGAATTTATGTTTAGCTCAACCAACCTAACATCTTGGTGTAAATTTGATCAAAATCAGTTCATAAATAAAAAAAAGGTTGAAGTTTTAAACTTTATGACTCCAGGTACAAGATGCACAGGCTGATTTGGGCTTTTACTGTCAGTGTATGCATCACGAAAACATACCTATATAATTTTGACCCCCTTAAACCCCACTTTTATACAGCAAAACTGGGGTTTACAGGGGTATGCATTATTTTTCTTATTTCTGCTCAAAAACATAGAGTGTGAGTACTTGTTAGAACCACCTCATCAAGGGGGTTCTAACGAGTACCCACAATCTATGTTTTGAGGAGAAAGATGAAAAATATCAGAGTATTTTAGCTGAAAACTTTCAGTTTTTGGAGATGAAATTTTCTATATATTTGAATAGGCATGTTTTCGTAATGGACCTGAATGTACCCTTTTCTATGATGTTGCTTATTTGTCACAATTGTTTGATTTAGTCTCCATATTCTCAGATGCAAATCTAGGGCTTTGTGGTCAAAATTAGTTCCATACTTACCCTAAATATTGGGGCTGGCCATGGTGGCTCAGTCTGATTTGCGTCCGACTGGTGATCAGGAGGTTGTGGTTTCAACCCCCAGTATACTTTTGTGAAGGTTGATCATGAAATATTTTCTACAGTCATTCTCTCCATTCCGCTGATTCAAGAAGGGTAGTTGTCAGTGTAGCATATGTTAGCTATTAAGATATTGCTTGAGTTCAAATAATACAAATGCACCTGTGATTCCATCAAGTGTGTCTGATAGACAGTGCTACGATAAAGTCTGTTTCATACCTCAACACAAACTCAAACTAATATCCTACATCATCACGAAAACATGCCTATATAATTTTGACCCCTTTAAACCTCACTTTTATATATAAAACTGGGGTTTACTGGGGTATACATTATTTTTCTTATTTCTGATCAAAACATAGATTGTGGGTACTCGTGAGAACTGCCTCATCCGGTTCTAACGAGTACCCACAATCTGTGTTTTGAGCAGAAACATGAAAAATATCAGAATTTTTTATCTGAAACATTTCATTTTTTGGTGATGAAATTTTCAGTATGTTTGACTTGGCATGTTTTCGTAATGCATTGGGACAATAGTCTCCTTGCTATACTTATCCTAAAATACTACCTGTTGACAAGTCTAAAACCTGCTGGTCAGAGTGGCAAACAGTGTAGACTCTGATCAGATGCTGCATTCTTTGGCATCTGATCTGGGTTTTCACTGTTTGATTGGGCCTGTCTGTCCCAATACCTAAGGTTATTATGGTAGATGACAAAATTAATGACTTTTTTTTTCACTGAATATAAGCTTGAACTTGTCTTCCATGGAGTCGGTTTGAGTGCAATATCTGGTACCATAATAACCCTAAATATAGGGACAGACAGGCCACAGTAAACAGTGTGATGCCACAGAATGCAGCATCTGATCAGGGTTTATACTGTTTGCCAGTCATTCAGCAGTTTTTAGACACAACAGGTAGTATTTTGGACTTGTTCATATTTTAGGAAAAATGAGGTAAGGAGTTAAGATGTCCCTGTTCTTAGAGTGAATACAGTACCATTTTCTGAGATGTTTAAAATACAATCTGCTAATATTTAAATGCAGCATGTTAAAGCTTGTTGTATTTACCGGTACATTAAATAATCTGACTGTCAGGCCTGAGTGAACAGTGTAGACCCAGATCAGATGCCGCATTTTGCGGCATCTGATCTGGATCTACACTGTTTGCCACTCATCCAGCAGTATTTTAGATGTATCAAAATGTACTAAAATTGCATTGTTCAACCATTAGAAGAAGTATTGTAAAGGGAAATGGTGTCCAGGGCCCGGTTGTTCAAAGCGTCGTTAGCTTAACGAGCTCGTTAAGGGCCATTTCGTTAACTGTTTTAGTGGATTCAATACACAATATTCTGATATTTTTTGCTGAAAAAATGTGAGTAGCTTTTGCACTGCAAAAGCTACTCACATTTTTTCAGCAAAAAATTTCAGCATATTTGCGTATCGCTCGATGTAAATTTTAACAAATCGTTAACTAACAACATCGTTAGCTTTGAACAACTGGGCCCAGAAATTTAGTGTATATACAGTAATTACTGTACAGGAGTACAGTGTTTCAGAATAAAATATTTATGAACTGGAATTCTTGATACTATTACAACATTGCGCAAATTGCTCTGTAAATAGCATAAATATCTTGGATGGTAAGTTCCATATGTCTGATACCAGATCTTCATTCTTTTATGGAAATGTAATGCTTCCAGCTCTTTAAATGGAACCCAGATCCTTTGTAAACAGTGTGAAGCCAGATGAGATGGCTTGTAATGAGCCATCTTATCTGGATCTAAGTACAGGAGCATTTCTACAAAGGCCTTTTGATTAGCACTTCCAACTTTGGATCACAAGGTCCCAGGTTTGCTTCAACTTAAGTATGTACAGCATTCTTTTGCACAGAGCCTTTCTTTATCATCCCTCCATCATCTTGAAATAGCTTAAATAATGTTGAAAGGGATGTAACACACACACACACACACACACACACACACACACACACACACACACACACACACACACACACACACACACACACTATGACATGTACCACTCTATGACATGTACCCCTAGTAGATAAATGATTTCAGTATGTGTACATGTATGCCGCTTTATTTGGTTGACAAGATATGTTTAACTCTTGCCATACTTAATAAATTGCCACTCCCACTTCTAATTCTTGGCCAATCAGATTGCTTGATCCATGTTGTAGATACAAATTCACATACTAAATGACAAACAGTGCAGATCCAGATCATTTGTCTTCTTCAGAAGCCAGCTGATCTGGATCTACATTGTTTGCGAAGGCAGGGCATATATCCGTGTTCAAAAGGACAAGACTACAGATTCTATAGAATTGGTTTTCCTCAAAGTGTCTTTAAATTATACTTTTATTTCTTTCATTACATGAACTTATAGGAAGCAAAGGTAAGTTTATCTAATACAAATGTACTAGTTGCCAGAAGCTTGTTGTTTTAATGCTGGAAGGTAGACATGTATAGATGTGTTTGAAAATTAATATGTTGTAACAAGTGTACATTCCCATTGCAGCATTAATTTAGCATCACTATCAAATTGATTATTCAGATGCCATAGCTTCATCGTAGGTTCAAATATTGTCCACTGAACTTATATCTCATGATATGAAAACAGGCATTACTGAGTATACAACTATTTCATACCATTCTGGACACCAGTCAAAAGTATCAGCCCCAAGGTGCTGTGGACCAACTGATGAACTATCACCCAAGGCCAGAGGGCGATAGTTCATCAGGTGGTCCACAGCACCAAAGAGCTGATAGTTTTGACTGTTGCCGAGAAAGGTATAATATAGATGTTTTATTACCCAATTCATATTTTAAAGGAACTGTTTTTTTTTTATCGCTATGATCAATAAATACTGGTAACTATTTGATCACGTGAGGGGTAGATAGTCAAAAATATGAGTCCGGGTGACAGTTCTCTGAGAACTGGTTCAAGGTGGCTGGCTTTTGTCACAGGCGAAGTTGCTAGGTAATTCACATGGCCGGGAAGCAGTCCAAAATATGAGCCTGGATAATAGTTCTCTGAGAACCGGTTCAATCTGGCTGGATTTTGTCACAGTTGAAAAATGAGTTTAATAGTCAAAAATGCTTTAAAACTTCTCATATAGTAGGTTGGGTAATAATTTTACTGCTGATTGTTCTAAGGTATTGGTTCCTTTGTTGGTCGTTTTTGCTGCTCTCTGCAGGGCATTTTTCATCTTTTGTCGTCTTTGTTGTCTTAAATTTGATCAAATTGTTGGAAAAGCAGTAGCTGGTTGCTTGCTTTTCATTGGTTTGTAACGTGTGTTGTCCGTCATATTTTATTTACATTTCCTTTTGGTGTCATTGGTAGGCTGTGTTCTGTTACTGAGCTCTTCCTGTACATCTTCTTTACCAAATGGAACAGAAATACTAATATGCTCAATTAACCAGGGCCCAGTTATTCAAAACGTAACAAAGTTGTTAGGTAACTTGACATTAAAATTCTCTATCTTAAAATATGGCAGATACATTGATGTTTTTGCTGAAAAAAATGTGAGTAGCTTTTGCATTGCAAAAGCTACTCACATTTTTGCATCAAAAAATATCAGTGTTTGAAAATACCTTAGTTTTAACTGTTAAAGAGTTTGTCATTAATGAGCTTGTTATGCTAATGTTGCTTTCAACAACTGGGCCCAGGATTTTATTGGTGATATCAATATGAATACTCTTGGTTTATGTGTTTGTTTGAATAATGTAAATAAAAAAATAAGAAAGAAAAATGAAGGATACAGCCTCAATTACACTGTTTTTTGTGGGTTTGATAATTGAGTGATGTAATTTGTCTTAACCAGGTATTGTGGTATTTGTGAAAAAAAAAAATCTATCAGTGGTGCTGAATGAATGCTGCTAAGCATAAGTATTAATGAAATTAACACACATTTAGCCTAAATACATGTATGTTAACACAGGTCTGAGCAAAAACTTAAGTCCTAGATCACACTGCTAAAGGAGCAGTTTGATCTGGTCTGTGCTGTCTGCCATTCTATCAAAACATTTTAGCACTTGCCATGCTATGGGCAATCTCAGCAGATGGCAAATGGCTGCTATTTTTTTTTCCCAGAAAATAGACTTTAAAATTTCATGCAAATTGTCTCCTTAAAAGCAACAATATGCATGAAATGCCAAAGCCTATTTTCTGAGAAAAAAATAAGAAATATTTCAAAATGTTGTCTGCTGAAATTTTATCAAGCATGCATAGTGTTAGACACATTACTATGCAGTCAGTGTTCATGATTTTAGGTCAAGTATAGTAAGGATTTGTGGTGTCTGAATATGTAGAATAAATATGGTAAACCCAGGAGACTAACACTTTCAAAAGACCCAGGAGGAGTTCCCTTATAATCTAAGTACATATAGTTAATTAAAAATTTGTATCAACCCTCAAAGTGCCACAGTTGCAACAGACAACATTTTGAATTTTATTATTATTTTCAGAGAAAATAAGACTTGACATTTCTTGTGAATCATCTTTTGGGCAGGCAATTCACTTGAAATTTTAAGTCTTATTTTCTTTTAAAATTGATAATGATAGAAAATTGACTGTAGTCTGCTGCAGTTTTGCTGGACACTTTAAGGGTGAATGACAAATGAACAGACCTACAGTTCAAAGTCCCAGATAAGGTGCTTATAAAGAGTGCCTACAACATACCTACAACATATCTTTTTGTGGAGAAACAGGAAAAAAATTAGTATTTTTTTCCTGAAAAAAAAGCACCTTATCTGGAGCTATGCTACATGTAGTGAATGACCATGCTGTCCTGGCCATTGAAGTTGGCAAATAGGAAAGTAATATATAAGAAAGTTGGAAAATAAAAGGGAAATTAGGAAACCGTAGGAAAGTTGGGAAAGTGTTGGTTTTCATGAGAGGAGCCTAAGGTAAATGGTACACTTTTAGGGGGAGGCAACTCTGTCAAAATTAGTTTGGCTTCCTTCTGAAAAGGGGTCTTTCTAAAAGGAAAGAATTTGCTACCATAGGGAGCAAATTCTTTCCTTTTAGAAAAGACCCTTTCCAGAAGGGGTTTGGTGTACAGTAAAGCAATCAGGAAGTCAAAAAGTTGTCTCCCTTGTATTAAAATGGTAGAAAATCTACCACGTGTATCCATTAAATAGTGCTAGAGACTAGAGGGAGTATGTTAACTTTTTAAATTTTAGTGATGTGTGACATTTTATACTGGTTCTTTTAGGGCTTTCATCGAAGTAATTGGCCTTTCTTTTCCTTTTGAAAAAGATTACCTTAAAATGCAAAGCCATTCTTGGAAATGAAGAACAATCCTAATGAGTTGTTTTCTGCTGAATGGTTAAGGCTTAAATTGCATAAATAATATTTGTACCTTACAAACAGAAATGATATTTCTCAAATAAGCGTGAAATGGTGAGCCCTATTTTCTATGATGTTCATGAAGCAACGAAATCTTTTTCTGAAAGCATACTGTAAATGCCAAAATTTCCATGGTCATAGTATTTTTACAGTTTTTTCTCTGTGCTTCAAAGGCAGCTGGCTGTGACTGCAGAGCCAGGGGTGGCAAGTTTGAATCTCAGCTTGGCCACATAACTTTCATTGAGATTGATTGTGAAATAACTTCTATGGTGATTCTCCCCTTTCTACTGACTCAAGAGGGGCAGTTGTCAGTTACTGACAGAATATTGGCACAAAGTACTGGCCAGTCACTTAGTGGACTGAGTCTGCCTGAGAAAAGTGTGAGCTGGTTAACTGATCAGCTCAGCTTGACCTTACTAGTATTCACTCGGCTGTGAAATACCAAATTTTAACCCTTGTCCTGCTGAACCTGGACATACCCTGTCTTTGCAAACAGTGTAGATCCAGATCAGTTGGCTTCTTCAAGTTGGCTTCTGAAGAAGCCACTGATCTAGATCTGCACTGTTTATCATTCAGTATGTGAATTTTTATCAACAATCTGGATTAAGAAATCTGATTGGCTGACAATTAGAAATGGGCATGACATCTTCGTTTATTCAGAATGACAAGGGTTAAACAAATCAAATTAATGCAGTATGAAGTATCTGTAGTCAGCTCAAACATGAAAATCAGAGTGCACAAAAAAAATTCTGGATTTACACTATGAATGTTGCCTGCTGATAAAATTGTTAAGGGGGACTTGACACACTTCATAGAATTTCTGCAGTTTTTTGACAAGGGAGATAACTTCTGCAACTTCCTGTTTGCTTTTCTGCACACCAAACCCTTCTGAAAAGGGGTCTACTCTAAAAGGTCAGAATTTGCTTCCAAGGGGAGCAAATTCTTTCCTTTTAGTGAAGATCCCTTTTCAAAAGGGAGTATAAAACAATTTGACATTGCTTTCCCTGAATGTCTATTCATTTCCCTCAGTGTTAAAAAAGTTAATCTTTAAATATTAAAGTAGATTTTATTGTTGCTGTGGTGTAGTGTTTTAACCCATTTATGTCAAGTGGACTCTTCTACTACAACTATTTGGACTGATCTATTTCCAGTTGTAGGGTGTCTGGCTAGATTTATTATTACTGTTTTATAGTAATTCCTGTATTTAATGCAAACAGTGTACACCCTGATCAGATGCCACATTCTATGGCATCTGATCTGGATCTGCACTGTTTGCCAATTACAAATGTACCCTTTTAGGAGTGGGTTTAAGATTTACTGCCATTTCAACCCTTGAGATGCTGAAGTTGATATTAACAGACTACAAATATTATGCTCATTTGTATAGACAATAGGGCTTGATTTGCATGATCTACAAAACCCTATTTTCTGGGAAAATAAATTAGGAGGTAACTCACACCAAATCTCAAACCTTTTTTTTTCTCTGGGAAAAGTAAGAAAAATTGAAACAAAATATTTAAACATATAGTCTGCCAATACTTACCTTAATAACCCTAAATATTGGGACAGATAGGCCTTTGCAAACAGTGTAGACCCAGATCAGATGCCACAGAATGTGGCATCTGATCTGGGTCTACACTGTTTGCCATACATACAGCAATATTTAAGACACATCAAGATGTAGCAGGATGGACTATTTCAAATGTTAGGACAAGTATGGTAAGTAGATAAGGTGTCCCAATACTTAGGGTAAATACATAATGTGTGATTGCATGAATTAACCCATTTATGATTAGTGGACTCTTCTACCTCAACTCTTCAATTTGAAGACATCCATATCCAGTCAAAGGAATGTCTGGTATTATTATTTTCATATTTATAGAGATTCCTATATTTAACCCATTTTAGACTGAATAATGTCCCCACACAATGCATTCTGCCGCATCTGATCTGGGTCTGCACTGTTTACCAATTACCCTTTTGTGGGTATCAAGACTAAAGTGGGTTAATGCAAACAGTGCAGACTAGTCAAGCAGACATATTCTGCAGGGTCTGATCTGGGTCTACACTTTTTGCCAGTGTCCAAGTTTTCAGCAAAAATATCTATAATTTAGATATTGTACTTACTAGAACATTTAACATATTGACCACTAACCAGCTTGTTAAGCTAAAGATGGTTTGAACAACTGGGCCCAAATAACTTTTTTGTTTAATTTTTGAAGCAGCCATGCAAAAGATGTAATTATGCCCAAATCTGTATGAGAATAGCCTGAATTGCACATTTTGGCCAGTTTCTGGCATCAAAATCATTATAATGTTTTGCATACCTTCATAAATATTTTTCATGTGTGTGCATAATAATTTTTCATATATCTTTCTATCAGTATAATGATTATTGCTCCTGTGTACTTATTAGGCCAACCAAGGTGGTAACTTAAACAAGGTTCAACATAAAAAATTCATGGCCATTATTGCACAAACTTCTCTGTTAGTTTTCGATGATGTTGATTTAGACCTGTTTGACCTTGCACTTAAAATGGATAAAAAGTTAGATAGTACCATAATAACCCTAAGTATTGGGAAAGACAGGCTTGACACAGGTCAGATGGACAGAATGGGGAGTCTTATCAGGGTCTACACTGTTTGCCACTCATCTAGTTGTTTAAGACACATTAACCCTTGTCCTGCTGAACCTGGATCTACTCTGCCTTTGCAAACAATGTAGATCCAGATCAGTTGGCTTCTGTTTGCCATTAAGTATGTGAATCTATATAAACCCACTTGATCAAGTAATCTGATTGGCTGAAAATTAGAAATGGGTGTGGCTTCTTAATGTTTTCAGCAGGACAAGGGTTAATAGATAGTAAAATTGAGTTGTTCGTTTGGTACAGCTGAGCAAATTCAGGGGACAACAAATTGATTATATTTTTCTTATTTTTTTTCCAGAAAAATGGATTTGATAGATCATGCAGTTGTGTCCTAAAGAGACAGTTTGCATGAAATGTTAAAGCCTATTTCTGGGAAAAACAAAAACAAAATATATATATATATATATATATTTCAAATTGTTTTCTGCTGAAAGTTTTATCCAGCATACTAAGCATTAGGTGTCCCAATATTTTGGGTAAATAGGGATCTTATTAACCTTTAAAGCGCCAGTCACGACTGCAGCAGACCACAATTTCTCTTTTTTTTTTTTTTTTTTTTTTTTCATTTTTCATAGAAAACAAGTCTTGACATTTCATGTGAAGCATCTGCTTGGCAGATGATTCACATTAAATGTCAAGACTTGCATATGTTTTCTCTGAAAAAAAATAATAAAAAAAAAAATTTGAATGTCGTCTGCTACAAATTTTGCTTGGCGCTCTAAGGGCTAAAATACCAACTGAGTCATTTTAAAATGTTATATTTTCTTCCTACAAAAACCTGTGTTCCACTTTCACTTGTGAATCAACTCCTAAGAAGAAGAGTAAGAAAGATTATCATTCATTATTTTGTTATTTGCAAAATTCACCTTTAGCATGCAACAAATTAAAATCTGGAGGGCTGGTATTCAGATTATTAACCCTTGTCCTGCTGAATGCCTTTGCAAACAGTGTAGATCCAGATCAGTTGGCTTCTAGATCTGCACTGTTTGCCATTAAGTATTTGAATTTATAGCAACAATCCGGGTCAAGCGATCTGATTGGCTGAAAATTAGAAGTAGGTGTCGCATTTTAATTTATTCAGCGCAACAAGGGTAAAGAGTTATGTCCTCCAGATTAATGAATGTTGTAGACATTGAGTGACCTTGACCTACTTTTCAACACAAATGAGCGTTATTCAGCAGGACAAGGGTTAAAGGCTCCATATTCCTCAAAAATAGACATTTTATTATCAAAGAAAGGCTTAATAAACTGATGGATGGTATTAATTCTATCATAAAATGTGGCACCTGACAGCCAGTAAAATTTTAGTTTGTCTCTCATTCTTGAACTGGATAAAAACTGATCTGATTTTTTATCATATCTCTGAATTAAGGTTGCCCACATTAATTAAAAAATATGATAAAAAAATCATATCACTTCATTTGATCCACTTCAAAAACTAGGGACTAACTGAAATTTTACAGGCAGATGCCACATTTTATGATCGTATTAATACCATATATCAATTTATTATACCCCCCCCACGCTTCCACCTACCCCCCCCACACCCCCCCCCCCCCCCCCCCCCCCCCGGCATACAAAGTATGCCGAAGGGGTATATAGTCTTCGTCAGTTCCATCCATCTGTTCATCTGTCCGTCTGTCCTTCTGTCTGTCCGTCCGTCCGTGATTCGGTCCGCTTTCTATAACCAAGTTTTACTTCGAAGTTTTTTGATTACTTATAACTCTGCTGCCGCTGATCAAAAACTTTTCATATTTGGTATAGGAGTACCTGGGAGGGTTCTCTTCCATTCTACATCTATGAACCCTGAGATCATGCCCTGGGGTGGGGTGTGGCTTGAGATCAAAATCTAGGACACCCCATTAAAGTAGTATATAACAGTTTGTTTTTACAAACAACTTCATCAGACATGTTTATCACATCAACATTCAGTGTTATAAGATCAAGGTCATTGTGATGTTATTTTCATGCTCCAGTGATTTTGCCATATATTTTTAAGGCTACTTCATGGATTGTTTGTTTGTTTGTGTTGAGGTTTTAAGGCCCAGTCAACCCAGTGGGGTCATGTCGAGCACGGTCAGTTTACCTAACCACACGTTTACTGGGCAAGCTTAGTCCTCTAAGCGGTTAACCAGTATTGTGCACATTCTTTCGCCAGAAACTGACAACAGCCCTTCTTGAATCAGCGGAAGAGAGAGAATGACTAGAAAATATTTCATGATCAATCTCCACGAAAGAATGTTGCTGACCTCGGCGGGGGTTGAACCCGCGACCTCCTGGTCTCCAGTCAGATGGCGCATCCAACTGAGCCACTGAGGCCTGCACTTCATGGATTAATGTGATACTTGGGATATTGGTTCTCTATGACACCACAATTGACATCTTAACAAATCTGTTTGCCATTAAGTATGTGGTCACCTTGACCTATATTTCATTGTCCAACGATTTTGCCTTATATATTTAATGTTATTTGATGTATGAATATCATTATTTCGGATTATGAATCGGTATGATCTGATAGTTGACCTAAAAATGTAGGTCACTGTGACCTATATTTCATGGTCCAGTGGTTTCATGTTACATCTTGAAGACAATTTGATGTATGACTATCATAGTTTGGGATTGTGTGACCTACATTTCATAGCCCTGTGAGTTTGTTTTATATCTCGCACTATTTGAGGCCTAAGTGTCATATTTACATATAATGACACAGAGTGGCCCAAACTTTGAACTCAAAACAAATATAAATCAGGTCTAAGTGATTTTGTTCAATATCTTTTAGATTATTTTATGGATTAACATCAAAGTTGGTATAATGGATCAGTGTGACCATCAGAATGACCTATCAAGTTTATGAAGGTCAGTGAGCTATATTTTATGGTCCAGCAATTTAGCTTCATGTCTTGAAGACTATTTACTCACTTAGGATGATAAATCAGTGTCACTTAGAGACTGACTTTGTAAACTATATGTTGGTCAGTGACCTATATTTCATGGTCCATTGATTTTGCCTTATATCATTGTCATTGACTTTAAAATATTTTATAATTAAAAATGGTGCTGGCCGGGGGTATTTTTGACCCTCTGGGCACGTGCTCTAGTTACACCTTTCATGGATAAAAAATGTCTCTTTTTGAGGAACACGGAGCCTTTAACCCTTACCACTCTCTTGGCTATTTTGGCAGACGGCAAATTGGTGTTATTTTTCTTATTTTTCCAAGAAAACAAGATTTGACATTTCATGCAAATAGTTTGCATGAAATGTCAAATCCTGTTTTCTCAGAAAAAGAAGAAAAATATTTCAAAATGTCATCTGCTGAAAATTTTACCCAGACTGCTAAGCGTTAACATATTTACCCAAAATATTAGCACACCATGATGCTCTACAAGTCACAAATAAATTTGAACAAATCCATTCTTCTGCCCAATGATGTGTCTAAAAACTGCTGGATGAGTGCAAATGGTGTAGACCCTGATCAGATGGCACATTCTGCAGCATCTGGTCAGTCTGCACTGATTTCTCAGGCCTGTCTGCCCAAATACTTAGGGAAAATATGGTATTTCTCCATATTTATTCAGGTGAACATTTGCAGCACGAATTCAGAAAAAGTACTTTTGGACATACTTGCCCAGCAAAGATTCGGAAGAGCCTGCATATTTGTGCAATCTGATCAGAATCTTCACTGAGTGCATTATGCAAAGTTTCCTCATGCATTCAAGGCAGACTCTGATCAGACTGTGTGGGTGAGCAGACTGATTTGAATCTTCACTGGAAGTACAAGTCTGAAGGTATGTTTAATGATGTTGTGGCCCATTTGTCCTTATTTCTGAAATGTGCTGTGTTATTGAACTACAGTTGTCTTCAACCGAAGATTCACAACATAATAATTATTTGTATTCATGGAGAAATTACAGAGAAAAAAAAAATCCAAGTAAAAAATATCTGGGCCCAGTTGTTCAAAGCTTCGTTAGCTTAACAAAATCGTTAAGGGTCATTTCGGTATCTGTTTTAGCGGATTCAATTTATAATATTCTGATATTTTTTGCTAAAAAAATATGAGTAGCTTTTCTCAGCAAAAAATTTCAGCATATTTGCATATCACAAAATGTAAATTTTAACAAATCGTTAACTAACAACATCGTTAGCTTTGAACAACTGGGCCCTGAATTTCATCTTACCTGGAGACTGTTAGCATGATAAATACAAAATTTATCCTTTGATCTGCTGAATTTAACACAGTACCCTGGGTAAATTTTCAGCAGACCACATTTTGAAATGTTTGTCTTATTTTTCCCAGAAAACAGAATTTGACATTTCGTGCAAATTGTTTCCAATAGAGACAATTTTCATGAATTGTCTAATCCTGTTTTCTGGGAAAAATAAGAAAAATATCACCAATTTATCATCTGCTGAATTAGCTCAGAGTCAGAGTGGTAAAGGTTAAATAGCAGCAGGCAATTTGTTTAGCTGATCACTTGCCTGTGGTCCATCATCTGTCCACACTTTCAAACAACTTCTCTGAAGCCACATGGCCAGTTTTTAGCAGATTTTATCAACCTTCTTAGATCAGGAAAATTGAAGATTGCTAGAATGGTTGTGGTCATTGGATTAATCCATTTACATTGAGTGGAAGCTTCTACCAAAACTCTTTGGACTGGTCTATTTCCAATACAGGGTGTTTGATTAGTTTTTATCATTGCCATGTTTTTTTAGAAATTCCTGTATTTAATGCAGTCAGTGTAGACCCTAATGAGACACCACATTCTGTGGCATCTGATCTGGGTCTGCTCTGTTTTTACAGTTACTCTTTTTGGGGTCTCCAGACTGATGCCCCCCTCCCCCCCCCCCCCCCCCTTCCCATTAATATAATATGGTAAAAGGTTTTTTAAAAATCTGCTTCTCGAAAACCAAGAAAACTTTTATGCTGAATCTCTGCGATGTGAGGTCGACCAAATCTTAAATCATAGTCCATGACTTTTAACAGTGAGGTCAAATTTTTCTTCCCCATACATTTGTATGAGGGAAATGTTGAAGTCTTTTCTCAAAATGTATTCAAGACTAATGGTTGAAGCTTACTATATATGATCGAAGCAACAAAACCTTTCAGTTAAAGTCAAAATATTATCCCACAGGGGTTATCTGCCCCTGTCCCTGTGCTATATACAAAGCATCTCATTGCACAGAGCCTTTCATTATCATCCTTCCATTGTCTCGATATGACTTAAATAATAATGAAAGGGACATAAAACACCAAACCACTATGTGCTATATACAAGTACATGTCTAAATGATATTGTTAACCCTTGTCATGCTGAATAAATTACCACTTCTAATTTCCAGCCAATCAGATTACTTGATCCAGGTTTTTGATAGAAATTCACATATTTAATGACAAGCAGTGCAGATCCAGATCAGTTGGCTTCTGAAGAAGCCAACTGATCTGGATCTTCACTGTTTGCTAAGACAGGGCATGTCGTGTTCAGCAAGAGGAGGGTTAAAGGACTTCTCTGAAAATGCTGCGTCAGTTTTCATTTGAAGCCTTCTGCGGTAGCACTATTGAGAGTTGAAGTATCCAGGCGGCCGAGTGTTAGTTCCTCCTACTTCGGATCATGAGGTCCTGTTTGAATCTCCCTGGTGGCAGAATTCAGCTTCATTGCAGAGAGTCTTTCATTATCACCTTTCCATCGTCTCAGTATGACTTAAATAATGTTGAAAGAGGCATAAAACACCAAACCATGATGATATTGAGAGTTTAGTCAAATGGTCCTGCTCCACTGACCAAGGTGGCTGTCATTTGGTTAAATCACATACAAAATCTTCTCTAAAACCAGCAGTGCTTTGGTGCTGAATCATTGCTTTTGTTTCAGTTTAGGTTTGATCATTGTCCCCTTGAAGCCCCCTTGAAGCAACTTTGCATCCTTGGCTATCTAAAATATGCCAAGTGAAGATTCTGATCAGACTGCTTGAATGAGCAGGCTGATCTGAATCTTCATGGTGGGGCACATGACCTAAGGATGTGGCTGAATTATGCATCTAACATCGAAAAAGTTAAGTGGGGCACATTGTTGCTTTGGGTATGGTAAATGTCTTAAAATTTTTAACACTTTATTCCATACTTTTTATTAAAGCCTCACTTTGAAAAAGTGGCTGTGATTCCGTGATTCCGTGATCCATGATTCCGTGACTGCAAAATTAAAATGCATTTTGCTTAATAACTTTTATGTTTGTTGTATAAATTGACTGGATGTATCGTGTATATCAGAATAGGGGCCAAGGGTCCATAACTCTTGGAGTTATGTCCCTTAGTAGGTTTTCAAAAAATTAAAATGCATTTTGCTCAATAACTTTTATGTTTGAGGTCCTGCTTCAATGAAATTTATACCACACTTGGTCGCTAAGGTCAGAAAGGTATAGTGGCAAAACGGTGGCCAAGGACCCATAACTCATATAGTTATGTCCCTTGGAAGGTTTTCAAATTTTTGCCATTCTTGAAAATTTTTGTAACAGATTTCTCAGAACCTAAAAAAAACTAGAAAACTGAAAGTTCGTATAAACATGGACAATAACTGGATGTATCATGTATATCAGAATAAGGGTCATGGCTCCATAAATCTTTGAGTTATGTTCCTTTGTAGGTTTTCAAAAGATTAAAATGCATTTTGCTTAATAACTTTTATGTTTGTGGTCCTATTTCAATGAAATTTATACCACACTTGGTCTCTAAGGTAAGGAAGGTGTGGCAAAATTTGTGGCCAAGGGCCAATAACTCTTGGAGTTATGTCCCTTGGTAGGTTTTCAAATTTTGCCATTTTTTTAAATTTTTGTAACATATTTCTCAGAAACTATGAAAGCTAGAAAGCTCTGATAGTGCTGCAGCAGGGCTATAGTCAGATCCTCTGACAGCTCTAGTTTGGTTTTAATTTTAATTTTTATGCAGTTGTTTCAAAATACTTAGAGGAGTGGCAAACAGTATAGACCCTGATCAGACAGCTCCTTCAGATCAGGGTCTGCACTGTTTGCATATGCTATTAATTGAGACACTTTGGTGTGTGAAATTTTCGTACATTTACATTCATTTGTCACACTTTACTTTGTGTTTGAGATATCTCAGAAAGGATTTGTGTGTAGGGCTTTGATGTTCAGCAGACTTATTGGGGCTGACAAGCAGATCACCTGATTATTTTTGAAGAAACTCTGATAAATTTTATAAGAGTTATGCCCCTTTCGAGTTTGGCCTGTTGTACTTCTTGAAAAATTCAGACACAAAAGGCTATATTAGGCCTCTACACTGCAGAATTGGCTATAATTCTTATACCGAGCAAAGGAGCTTGCATGGACAAGTCCAATTATTTTTTTGGTGGTAGGGGTTGGGGTTGTTGAGGGGGGGAGGGGAAGGGTTTTGTGGAGCTGGGAGGTTGGGCAAGGAGGGATGGGGAGGGAAATGTCTTAAAGTTACATGATAATTAGTATCTTAGAACTCTTGGAATTTCATGCTTATTTTTGATTTGTTGAAGAAAAAATAAAAGATCCACTTGCCAAAAATACACCCGAAATTCTAAGGTACCATACTAAAACCATGTAATTTGTATAATTATTGTATGTCCTACATTATGCAGGCATGACAGACAATGATTTACTATAGTTACTCATCATGGTCATTAAAGTGGTCAGATAGGGATGCTTCCATCATGAATCAAAGCACTGACAGCACTAGTGGGTCGATTGTCTCTGAGTGCAGGCTGAGAAAATAGTCCTGAATGAGGACTTAACCCTTGTCCTGCTGAACCTGGATATACCTGCCTAAGCCAACTGATCTGGATCTGCACTGTTTGCTATTAAATATGTGAATTTATATCTGGATCAAGTAATCTGATTGGCTGAAAATTAGAAATGGGCATGGCATCTTAATTTATTCAGCAGGACAAGGGTTAAGATTGTTTCATTTAACCCTTAACTTTCTGTAAGTTAAGCAAAGAGTGGAGACCCTGATCAGACACTGCATTCTGTGACATCTGATATAGGTCTGCACTGTTTGCCAATATCCCAGGCCAGGTTTTATAGATAACTCTCTTTACAAGGCAATCTGACGTCACAGTGACAAATAGCCGTCACCTGGATTCCTTACAAAGGGACAGTTTGAATCATTGGTCAACAATAATCACTGATAATTAAGTGGACAACAGCCTTAAGGAAATTTTATTGTATGTATACTTTGGCTTGATTGTAAATAATCAACCCAAAAATGAGGTCAAACATGCCATATCTGCTCATTTTTTCTAGAGAGCAGGTAATATACTGAGCCACAAAAGTATTGCAACTTGACTGAACTGCATAGAGACAATTTAAATAAAATGTCAAGCCTGCAAAAAATATTCGCTGCTATTTCAGTTCAGCATTTTAAAATTTAAGTGCTACCAGTACTTACAAACTAAGAGATCTGATAATGTCAAAGGGCTGACTGTTTTAAGTGCACAATACATTAACCTATAGATAAAATGCTATTCTATTCTGTATTTCAAACCTTCCATGGAAAAAATGACAGTTGTCATCTTAATCCAGAGGTCCCTTAGGCAGTTACCTATATGACGTCACTCTTCCCACTCTTTTGATCACGTGTCAGTTTCTTTTCTGTGGACAAGAAAGTAAACAAAGGATTTTTTACCGGGTGAAAAAAATCTGTATTTTCTTTCTTTTCTCCAGTTATATTTATTAATCCTTATCTTTCTTATGTTCCTCTATCATTCCTTCCACTCAAGACCTTATCACTTTCTGTAAATCATTTTTCGATTTCTTGTTATTATTGATCGCTTGTCCATGTCATACATTTTCATGACTTTTCATGAAGGTCGTTCGCGACGATTGTGGACATATAAAAGCGCGGTGGGATAATCACCAAAATTGTTTATCATGTTCTTCTTGTTCCAGGTTGTCAACTTGTTCCACCTATAGTCTTTGGTCAGAAAAGATCTGGATTCTTGCAGATAAGAGACGCACTTATTCTGCAAGAAGGTCAGTCATGAGAAAGAAGAAAAAAAACAAGAAGAGGCAGGTTTTCGAATCAGATGCATCTGAAGACAACTCCTTTGATGGGAGCACCACCCCACAGGGCTATACTGCTGGGGTAAGACCCATCAGAGTGGTACATGGGTACTGAGTGCATCCAAAGTATAATCCACCAGTCACCGGTCACAAGTCACCCGTCAACCAGACACCGGTCAACCAGTCACTGGTCAGCCAGTCACTGGTCAACCAATCACTGATCAACCAGTCACCGGTCAGCCGATCACCGGTCAAACAGACATCAGGCAGTTTATCACTGGTCATCCAGGCACTAGTCAACCAGTCACCAATCATCTGTTCCAAGTACCAGTCACTGGTCACCAGTCATTCAGAAGTGATCACCAGGCACCAAGCACCAGTCACCATTCACCAGGCACCGGGCATTTAATCACCATGCACCAGTCACTGGTCAACCAGTCACCCGGCACCAGTCAACTTACCAGGCACCGGTCATCAGGCATCATTCGATCGGCACTGAATACCGGGTAGCCAATCAAACACACAAGTGTTCTGAGCAGTCATTATCAGATGAGCCTCTGAACCCAACAGTTTCAAAGAGAGTATTATTACCTCTAGAGCCAGACTTTAGTCAAATGTCAGATCCAAGTATTATTATCGATCCGCCTAGTAATACTTGGAAATCCACTAACAGGCATACATCTCAAACTAGGCTAAGTAAAAGAGATCAGCCTAAAACAAAACACTGAACAAAGAAAAGGAGAAGACATAGGTTGTCTTCTTTTTCCTCCTCTTCTAGATCTTCCCCTTTGGCTTCTCATAGGAGAAGCAAAAGATCAAAGAGGTCTAAACACTCACACAAGAGAAGAAGACATGTGACGTTGTCATCTTCTTTCTCTTCTTCAAGTCATTCTATGAATGATTATGGTTAATGTAAAAGAACAAGACAATCTCCTCAGGTTGCAGCTATTCCTGCTAGGACAATGGAACAGACACCTATCATACATTCTGATAATGTGGTGCAACAATCATCAAAGGATACAGGCTCTGAATCGGAGGTGGAAACCTGGTCCTTTGACAGGGCGATTAATGAAGTATTTAGACTTTTTCTGCAGGAGTTATGTTCTAAGTCTACAGAGGAAAACACTACTACGAAACCACTCTCAGGAATTGAGCACTTAATGGAGTCTCGCGGTACCCCATTATTAGTTCTACCGCAGTAAAATCTAGTGGAAAATACTACAAAGTTTATACAGAGTAAAATAGATTCTGAAAACTTTGGCAAAGACTGACTATGCCCTCAGAATTTAGTTTTGTCCTTGGCTCCTACAAAATATTACAAGAGCCAGAATCAATATTTTCCTAGGGAAAATCTTCCCCAGCTAGAAGCCGACACTTCTTTATTGGATATTTCTAGTAGAAGATGTTCTGTCCCAGTCAAAAATCTAGAATTCTGGGAAAAGAGAACTTGCAAATTAGTGGCGATCAATTCACATGCAGATTTGTTCTCTTCAGCAGCTGATTTATGTCTTTAGCAAGAGTCCATGTCAGTCACTGCCCTGTCCAGACTCTTGGAAGCTGTGGCGAAATGCATCAGACATGGGACAGCAATGTCAACTATTTTGGCCACATAGCTGTTTCAGTCTAGACGTGAAGCAGCTATAGCCACATCAAAATTATTATTGGAAAATTCCTGTTAGGAATTGAGGAATGCTCCAGTCAGTCCTAAATCTTTGATAACAAAATCAAGGAAGTTGATAAAGCTAATTATGAATAACAACAGCAGAGATTTCTAGCTTCTTCCTCAACCAATACTAATGTACAACAACAAAAATCTTCTTATTTGGCTTCAGGAGCATTTAAGAGATCTAGACTGCAGAACAAGTCGTCCAGACTTAAACAGAGCCAGCCGTATAGGTCTAAAACTCAAACCCAGTCCTTTACGTCCAGTACTAGAAAGGATTTTTCTAAGAGGAGCAGTAACATGAAACAGTTCCCCGCCTCTAAACATGCCTCATCTTCTACAAAATTCTGAAAGCCAACCCTTTCCACTGCCTATCTTACCACACCCATATATTCCAGTGGTAGGAAGATTGGCCCACTTTATTGAACAATGGGGAGAATTAACACACAACAAACGGGTCCTCTCTATCGTTCAAGACGGTTTCAGGATACCATTCAGATCAACTCCCCCTCTTTCCTCATTTCCAGTAAGTCTGAGTCAGTCTTCCTTCCGGTTTTTATGAGAAGAGATTTCGCAACGTCTCCAGAAACGGGCAGTGGAAAGGGTACAAGTTTCCGGAACTCCCGGTTTTTACTCCCGGCTATTTCTTGTCCCGAAAAAGAACAGAAAGTTACGTCCAGTAATAGATCTTTCCCTGCTAAATCAATACATAAGGAAACAACCATTCAAGATGGAGACAGTCAAGTCAGTATGACAATAGATATTGGTCAATCACTGGACTGTCTCCATAGACCTGACAGATGCTTACCTACATGTTCCGACTCACCCTTGATCCAGGAAGTATCTTTGGTTCATGTTCGAAGATCAGGTCTTCCAATTCACGGCCCTACCTTTTGGAATGTCCCTAAGGCCGTGGATTTTCACCAAACTAATTGCAGCGCACTTGCGTGCCATCTCGTTATTTCCGTATCTAGATGATTAGCTGATAAGACATCTAATTTGCAACTGACTAGTATCTCACACACTATATTGCCTTCAAACTGTACAAAGTCTAGGATTCATTCCAAATCTAAAGAAGTCAGATTTGATACCAGCCCAGAAATTCACATTTATAAGATTGGAATTTCTGACACAACAAAATATAGTCAGGATATCAGCGGACCGAGTCGATTCTCTTCTTCTAAATATCAAAGTATTTCTTTCTCAGACTCAAATTTTGGCACGAACTTTCCTTTCTCTTTTGGGCAAACTTAGTGCAGCAGCAGACTTCATTCTCCTAGGCAGACTTCACTTACGACCACTCAAATGTGTCTCTTATCTGTCAGGAGACCTCACATTGATCCTTTTGATCATCAGGTTCCGATCAACAGCACGATTCGATTCCATTTGAAATGGTGGGTGGACACCATTCGCTTCTTTCAGGGAATGTCCATTCATCCTCCAGATCCCAATGCATTCCTTTTTATGGATGCCAGTCATTTGGGATGGGGAGCTCATCTCGAGCTGATGAGTGTCCTTTCATGGTCGCTGGTAGGAAGACCAATCCCAGCTCCATATCAATATTCTGGAAATGATAGCCATTCGTTTAGCACTGAAGAAAGCCATAAAATACATACACCACACTTAGGTTATGATTCTACTGACAATACAACAGTGGTCTCCTACATCAACAAACAAGGAAGAACACATTCTCCCAATCTATACGTAGAGGAATGGGAGATCCTCCATTGGTGTCTTGAATATGACATCGTGATCAGAGTTCGTCATATTCCAGGCAAATTCAATATATTGGCAGACCATCTTTCGAGATTGTACAGACCTCTCAAAACAGAATGGGCTTTGGATCAATCGGTGGCGAATTCCATTTTGCAAATGCTCAATAATCCCAGTGGGGATTTGTTTGCCACAGGATTCAATCACAAACTCCCATTGTATGTATCTCCAGTTCCGGACAATCATGCCTTAGCGATAGATGCTTTATCAATGAACTGGAATTTTCTTCATGCAAATGCATTTCCACCAACAATTCTGACAGAACAGTTCTTATTGCCCCTCTTTGGCCGCAATGTCCATGGTTCTCAGAGGTGTTACAACTATTAGTATCAGCTCCAATTCGTCTTCCGCTCTTTCCAAAACTACCGACACAAGCAAAAGGAAAGTTTCAACATCCAAATCTAACATTACTCACTCTTCACGCTTTGGAGTTATCAAACAATCAGAGATAAAAAGTTTTCGCAAAACATTGGAGACTCTATCTCAAAATCAAGACGAACATCTACTCAGAAAGTCTATGATTCAAAATGGGTCGTATACTCCAGTTGGTGTCATAGAAAGAAGGTTAATCCGGTCTCGACCCCTCTTGCAGTTAAAACTGACTTCCTTATTTACCTCTTTTCTGAGAAAAAAACATCAAATAAGTACCATCAAGGGCTATAGATCTATGATCTCAAATACTCTTAAATTTAAGACTGGTAATAGAATCGGATCTAACCCAGTCGTGTCAGAATTAATTACGTCTTTCAAATTGCAACGTCCAGTACAAAGATCTCTTACCCCAAAATGAAATTTATCTTGGGTCTTAGTCTGTCTACAGAAAGCCCCAGATGAACCTCTACATAAGGCATCTAAACTTCAAATTACGATTAAGACAGCCTTTCTGTTAGCTCTTGCCACTGCTAAAAGATGCAGCAAACTTCATGCTTTGGCAGTGGATGCAAATCATTAATTTTAATGTTCAATCAGTCTGATGGTTCAGTGTCATTGATAGTACAAACTGGCTTAATGGCTAAGAGTCAGCTTCCGTCCATTTGCCCAGATCCTATAGTTATCCCTAGTTTAGCTCGAAAGGGAACAATTGGATAGACTTTTATGCCAAATAAGAGCATTAAAATTTTACCTTAAAATGACTAGTTCTTATCATCAGAATAAAATCTACCAATTAAAGGCAATCAAGACATCTCTAAAGCTTCTCTCTCAAGATGGGTATCTTATACTATTAAGCTTGCCAATAGGAAACTCACCAGTAGAGACATCTCTTTCCTAAAAATTAAAGCTCATGAAGTTAGGGCGCTATTTTCTTCCTGGGCATTCTTTTATTAGGCTCCGCTCAATGAAATACTCAAAGCAGCAGTATGGAATCAATCTTTACTTTTGCAAAATTCTACTTGAGAGACATGCCTCAACAAGCAGCTAATCTCCAGACTTTGGGCCCAATAGTTGTTGCCCAAAAAGTGGTGGGGGGTCAGGAAAATAGAGCCTTTGATGCCTAGAGAAGACTGACAGCCTCCAAAGCCTATGTCACATATATAAAGGTAATTAATATCTTACATATATGTTAGGAATTTAGATCATTCTTAGGATTATATATCATGAATGTATCTTATTCCTTAGAGTTTCCTGAGCCTTAATCCAGAGGTATACAGTCAAACCTGTGTTAAGCAAGCACCTATGGGAAAGCCAAAAATGTGGTTGCTTTAGACAGGTGCTTGCTTAATACAGGTAAATTCACACTTCATGACCATTAATCGGATCTGAAAAAATGGCCTTTTATGACAGGTGATTGCTTAATAAAAATGGCCTTTAAGACAGGTTTGACTGTATATATAAGAATCCCACCTCCCTCCCCGTGTAGCTCAGTTATATTGTTTTATCCTCCAAAGAAACTGACACATGATCAAAAGAGCGGGAAGAGTGACGTCACACAGGTAAATGCCTAAGGGCTCTTCTGGATTAAGACTTTTTAAGACGACTGAACTGTCATTTTTTCTGTGGAAGGTTTGAAATACGGAATTGAATAGCATATTATCTATAGGTTAAGTATTGCTAGTTAAAATATGTTTTACTTATAAAAACTTCATATTTGGACATGTTGGTTGGTATCTTTGCAACGTTATATAGTTAATTTAAAATTTTGTTTCATGCTTTGTATTGAAATAATTGATTTGTATTCCCATTGTCTTTTTTTTTCAGTTTGAGAGTATGGTAATAAAATTATTTATATCTTTTAGTTGAATAAGCCATTTGACTATTATACTTTAACCCTTGTCCTGCTGAACCGGATATACCCTCCCTTTGCAAACAGTGTTGATCCAGATCAGAAGCCAACTGATTTGGTTCAGCACTATTTGTCATTCAGTATTTGAATTTATACCTGGATCAAGTAATCTGGTTGGCTAAATTGGAAGTGGGTGTGGCATCTTAATTTATTCAGCATGACAAGGGTTAAAAACTGCCTAACAGAGTTTCATGTTTTGCAGCTTTGTGTATATGTCATGTGTGACATTTCTGTTTATTTAACAAATAAACATATTGCTTTAATTGTTCCCCTAAATGAACTGTCATTGTTTTCATTTGTAATGAATGGTATTGATTTCAGATTTTGAGCTGGGTTTCTAACCCTCACCACTTTATAGCTCAAATTCAGCAGACAACAAATTTTAATTATAGTTTTCTTATTTTTCCCAGAAAATAAGATTTGTTATTTCATGCAACTGGTCTCCTAAGGACACACTTTGCATGAGATGTCAAATCCAGTTTTCTGAGAAAAATAAGAAGAAGATTACAAAATATTACAAAATGTTGTCTGCAGAATTTTTTTACCAGCATGCTAAACATTAAAAAAAAGTTCCTGCAAATGGTAATGTCTCAATTGTGTAGATGGTTTTCAGCCTTTTTATGGGCCTTTCATTGTTACTCAGTTAAAACTCTGGCTAGCATATGTCTATATATGAGTGCTGCTCAGATGAATATCTAATTTCTCCACAAAAAGTGTATTTTGTGGGTACTGACATTCAAAGGGCCTTGGAGAAATATCAACATTTTCATTGAAGACAATGCTTTTATCTAGATATATGTGCAGGCCTGTCATGTATATGACCCAGCACATGACAAAATGTACAATAAGACTTGTGCCATCAGTGAACACTCAGATCAGCCTATGCATCTGCACAAGCTGATTAGAGTCTTTGATGATGGCATATGCCTTCTACAGCCATCAGGCTATCCAAAGAAGGATAGTTATGTTGATCTGAGTTATGCTGGTCACACAAGTCTTATTGTAGGTTTTATAGTGGACTGGCCCATATGTATGAGTGGGCATTTGTACAAAAGTAGTTTCATGGATTGCCCATGCAGATTGTATTGCCAGTAGTCACTTTGTAATTCCATAGCTCCAGTAGTGGAGTACCCAGTTTTTCAGACCCCTTTTTGCAGCTGCAGTGAATGGAAATATCAAAAGTTACCTTCAAAAATAAAGCTGATATGAATTTCATAAATGCTGGCCATATCTGAAATAAAATGTTTCTTTACATTGTGCTAAACTGTAATTCAACTTAAAACAGCCATGTGAATTCACACAGTTACCGTATTCACCATATGTATTCGGATAGACAGGCCTGGGCAAACAGTGTAGATCCAGATGAGATGCCTTAGAATGCAGCATCTCATCAGGGTCTACACTGTTTGCCACTTATCCAGGGCCCAGTTGTTCAAAGAAGCTTTAGCTTAACGAGCTCGTTAAGGGTCATTTCGTTAACTGTTTTAGCGGATTCAATATACAATATTCTGATATTTTTTGCTGAAAAAATGTGAGTATACTCACATTTTTTCAGCAAAAAATTTCAGCTTATTTGCGTATCACTCGATGTAAATTTTAACGAATCGTTAACTAATAACATTGTTAGCTTTGAACACTGGGCCCAGTAATTTTTAGACACAAAATCAGATAGTAAATTGTGCTTGTTCAAATTTTAGAACAAATACTAAGGAGTTGAGGTGTCCAAATACTTAAGGTAAATACAGTAAACAGCTTATTTCTTGATTTCAAAATACTGGAAAGTTATGACTTGTATTCATTGGAAAGAAAGCAAAGTTGTTAAGATTTGCTTTGTTGTACTTCATGCAAGATTGTCTGTTGATAGCTGATTCAATGGTGAAAAACAAGTAATTGGTTTGCCTTGAGTCTCAGGTATTTCTGACAGCTCTAGATAAAAGGGGTAAAGCTAAATATTTTTATTATTTCTTCATGAAAGCATGTTATAAGTATTCATTAGAAATGCCTGGCCAAGGGGCTTCTAATATATATTAACTACATATCATGGAGAAACCAGAAAAAAAAAAATCAATACTTTTTTTTTTATTTCAAAAAGTGTGGTATCTAGAGATTTGTAATAATTATTTTCTCCACTGTGTCAATGAATTAACCACTTTGTTCAAATTATTATTACTGTCTATATGTGTTAAAAAGCCATAAACTAGCCATTAAAGTCACCTATATTTGCTCTAGATGCAAACTAATTTTCCACAATGGACATCTGGTGGGCTAATACTACATGTACAACATGTACACCTCCTTATAAGATGGTTAATTATAAGACATTTAAAGATAGACCCCAAAAGTGTTGTCTTCAAACTAAAATGTATGGATTATACAGAAAAATGACCATTTTTCATAAGTTTTCTGTATACTCTATATATTTTTGTTTGGCTACAACATGGTTGTTAAGCAAACAAGAATAGTATTATAAAGAGGTTGTGGTGTATACTTTTGTTTTCATCATATTTTTTTTCTCTTTGAGGCAAGTATACAGTTTACCCTAGTCCTGCTGAACCCAGATATACACTGTCTTTGCAAACAGTGTAGATCCAGATCAGTTGGCTTCTGAAGAAGCCAACTGATCTTGATCTGCACTGTTTGTCATTCAGTATGTGAATTTATATCAACAACCTAGATCAAGTAATCTGATTGGCTGAAAATTGGAAGTGGGTGTGGCATCTTAATTTTTTCAGCATGACAAGGGTCAAGCAAACATTTTTTTTCTTTGGTTCCCACTAATAGTATTATAAAGAGGTTGTGGTGTATGTGTTTGTTTGTTTGTTTGTTTTTTCTCATTTGAGACAAGAATACAGTAATGCCGTCTTTGCAGTTCTAACTAAAATTGTGTTGAGCCTGATGATGAGCAAGGTAGAGCTTGAAATGGCCATCTTTCCAGCTAATGTTATTCACATGGTAGCTGCATCAAATGAGCTGCTATGTCAGAAAACATACCTTCAGATATGTGCTCCCAGCAAAGATTCAGATCAGCCTGCGCATTTATGCAGTCTCATTAGAATCTTCACTGGGTGCATTTGGAATAGCCAAGGATGCAAAGTTTCTTCATGCAGACAATGAAGACACTGGTCAAACTGTGTGGAAGGGCAGGCTGATTTGAGTCTTCATTGGAGGCTTATGTCAGATGGTATGTTTTCTCTCATTGAGACTCAAATTGTTTGTCTGTATAAAGTATAAGTAAGATTCCATCACAACCAAGCTCATTTACACCAGATTTATGCATCATAATCTCTTCGCAAATTTTCATTAAACTTACAGGAATACATCATTGGGACAAGCTTCAGAGCTTTTGCTTCTAATGAGTACCCACAACCTATTTTTTCATGAAGAAATGAGAAAAATTCAGTAAGTTTTGGCTGCAAAAAAAAAAAAAAAAAAAAAAAAACACAAAAAAAACAACAAAACAACGCCTTATCTGGAGCTGCTATGTTGATACTGAATAAGGTACTATTTTGCTTGTCACAGGTTCACTAGGTTACTGTGTGAATAGACAAAATAAATATTGCTGTTCAGCCAATCAGATTGTCGGAATTTTCAGTGAAATCTTAACTCTGGTCCTGCTGAACCCAAATATGCTGTACCTTTGCAAACAGTGTAGATCCAGATCAGTTGGCTTCTGAAGAAACCATCTGCTTTGGCTCTGCACTGTTTGTCATTATGTGAATTCGTACCAACAACCTGGATCAAGTAATCTGACTGGCTGAAAATTAGAAGTGGGCATGGCAATTTATTCAGCATGGCAAGGGTTAGTAGTAATTTTGGGGGGGGGGGGGGGGGGGGGGGGGGATTTTTTTTCGTTGAGAAATTAACCCTAGTCCTGCTGAACCTGGATATACCCTGCCTGTGCAAACAGTGTAGATCCAGATCAGATGGCTTCTTTAGAAGCCATCTGATCTGGATCTGCACTATTTGCCATTAAGTATGCAAATTTATATCAACAATCTTGATCAAGTAATCTGATTGGCTGAAAATTAGAAGTGGGCTTGGCATCATAAATTATTCAGCATGACAAGGGTTAATAACACTTTCTGCATAATTAAAAAATCAGTTTATTTACCCTGAGTATTGGGATACCGTTACTCTTTACCATACTTGTTAAAAACTTTGAACATGTCCTTTTACTACCTCTAAACATGTCTAAAAGCTGCTGGATGAGTGATGAATGGCAAACAGTGTAGACCTTGATCAGATATCACATTATAGAGTGTCTGATCTGGGTCTACTCTCTTTGCTCAGGCCTGTCTGTCCAAATACTTTGGGTTATTACAGTCAGTAGATTTAATTGAAAAATGGAAGAACATGATTTGTTGATTCTTAAGTGTCTGATCTGGGTCTACACAGTTTTCTCAGGCATGTCTGTCCCATTACTTACACTTATTAGGATAATATGATTTAACTGAAAAAAGAGAAAAAATTGACTGGGGGAATCTCACCAAGAATTTAGACAGTTCTCAAGTTATGCCCCATAAGCTTGTTTGCCAAGAATTTTGACAATTTTCATGTTTTGCCCCATGAGCTTGGTTGTGGTGGAATCTCACTAAGAATTTTGACAATTCTCACATTATGTCCCATGAGCTAGGTTGTGGTGAAATCTCACCAAGAATTTTGAAAATTCTCACATCATGCCCCATGAGCGTGGTTGTGGTGAAATCTCACAAAGAATTTTGACAATTCTCACTTAATTCCCCATGAGCATGGTTGTGGGTGAATCTCACCAAGAATTTTGACAATTCTCACATCATGCCCCATGAGCTTGGTTGTGATGGAATCTCACTAAGAATTTTGACAATTCTCACAATGTGCCCCAAGAGCTTGGTTATCCTAAGGTTCTATACATAAGAACCAGTAAATATTGCATATTGATCATAGCCTTGCCTTTCCCTGCTAAATTGAATCTACTTTGACCGATATCATCTTGTTATTGAATTATACACAGAAACTGGAATGGTTCATTTAGTGCCTACACAGAAGAGTCTCTTTGAAAAATAACAAAACAAAAAGAAAAACAGGGGCAAGAATATTCTCAGTAGAAATGTTATTTTTGAAGATGTGTGGGTGTGGGAAAAAAATGAAGATATTAACCATACCATAATCATTTTTACATATTCAAACATCTGAATGCCTTATACTGATGTGAAACCATTACACTTAGCATGTTGGGTAAAATTTTCAACAGACAACATTTTTGAAATATCTATTATCATCATTTTTTCATCTGCTAAATTTGCCAAGAGAGTGATAAAGGTTAACCATACCATTGTTATCTTTACATATTTGGATGTCTGAACATCTTATTATGATCCTAACTTCCCCATTCAAACCTTAAGCAGTTGACATTCTAATTTTTTTTTTTTTCAGAGAAAATAGGGTTTGACATTTCATTTGAATCATCTACCTATTCTCAATAGAAATGTTATTATTGAAGATTGAACCGTAAATATCTTTACATATTTGACCATCTGAACACCATACCCCAATTTAAGCGCAACTAAATATAGGTCCGTTTCAAAATTGTCACAGTTTTCTGTAGTGAGATGGGTTGGTGGGTGGGGAGGGGCTAGGTATGGAATGTTGTGAGAATATCTTAGTGACAATTTTTTTTAATTTCTTTTTCAGAATGTATTTTCTTCTTAGGAAATGATTCACATGCAATGTCGAGACATGGGAAAATAAAAAAAACATATTTAAAATGTATCTGCTAATATTTAACCCATTGTAGTCAGGAGACCTGCAAAAGGGTAATTGGCAAACAGTGCAGACCAAGATCAGATGCCATAGAATACAGTGTCTGATCAGGGTCTCTACTGTTTGCAAATAGTTTAGCCATTTTTCTCTAAGAATATGTAAATATCATAGCCAGATGTACCTAAAATTGAAATTGGACTCTTCAAAAATATAGTGTGGGAGAGTCTATTCCATATACAATGAGTTAAATTCAGCATTTATGGGATCCAGCCCCCTTTTTTGCATTTAGAGGCTCATTTAGTGATTGCTGTGTCATCAGGAAATAGAATATGGAGAAAACACAATATTTGCTATCAGATAGAGACTCATTAGTTTAACATTAGCACTCTCTGTTCAAATTCAGTGGTTAATAAACTAACGATTTTTCATGATTTTCTGGGGGTGGTCGGGAGTGGCAATGGTGTCGTGTATCTTACGTCACCGGGGCGTCGAACTGAAATTGGCTTACAGTTGGGCAAGGCCTGCTATCCTTGTAGCAGGTAAGGGTAGAGGGGGAATGTTTTTATTTCTTCTGTTTCTTCACTTTCATTCCTGTTCCTATTTCTTCCCTAATCGTCTCTTTCATCTCCTCTACTATCTCTTCTGTCTCTTTTCTCCCTTTCTCTGGGAGACAACACAAAATGACCCACAAGGGTTGACGTGTCGTTAAACCCCAACACAATCAATTCATGATTTTCACAGAAAATAGGGTTTGACATTTCATGCAGATTGACTCCTTAGAAGACAATTTGCATGAAATGTCAAACCTGGCTCTCTGGGAAAAAGAGCAGAAATATTTCAAACTGTTGTCTGCTGAAATTTTTACCAAGTATGCAATGCCATATAAAGCAGTACAATACCAGGTGAATCTTGAGAAAAGCTGCCTTATTATTGTAGGGAAAGTGAATAGTTTGCTCAGCCTGCAGTACTTCAAAGTTCCGTCAAGACTGAACACTTACCTTGCGATGGCCAAATTCAGCAGAAGACAAATTGATGATATTTTTTAGCTCACCAGGATGAACTATTGTGATCACTTCCTTCATCCATCCATTCACATCTTTGAAGGACTTCTCCTCTGAAACCTCTGGGCCATATTTCTTCAAACTTCATGTGGAGCCTTCTGTTAAAGGGGGATTGAAAATTTATACAAATGGTCACGGTCTGTTCATTAAGATGGCCGCAATGCCCATATATGGTATTAAAACACTTGTAAATCTTCTTCTCTAGACACAAGAAAGCTTTGGGGCTGAATCTTTATATGTTTCAAGGTCTATGGAAAGGTCAAATTTTTGCCCCCCCTCCCCCTCCCCACCCCCCCACCCCCACCCCCATCCCCCACCTCCACATGCATTTGTGTGGGGATAATGTTGAAAAGTCATTTTTTCAAAATGTATTGCAGACTAATGGCTGAAACTTACAATGCATGATTAAAGTAGTAAAACTTTTTAGTTACAATCAAAATTTTGTACCCTGGGGGTTATCTGCCCTTGTCCCTGGGCTATATGCATGTATGAAATTGTGTAATGTTTAGCTCACCTGAAGCACTCAAGGTGAGCTATTGTGATCACCCTGTGTTCGTCATGTGTTGTGCGTTGTCCTTCGTCAACAATTTACTTAAATCGTATCTCCTCATATATCGGTGAATGGATTTTGAAATAATTTCACAGGAATGTTCCTTTGGTGACCCTCCATCAAAAATGGTTCTGCTCCACTGAATAAAATGGCCACCAGAGCTAAAAGTAGAAAAAACTTTAAATGACATCCCCTCCTAGGCCAGTGGCTGATTTTAAAATAATTTCATAGAAATGTTCTTTGGGTGACCATCTACCAAAATTGCTTAAATGGTACTGCTCCGCTGAACAAAATGGCCAACAAAGCTAAAAATAGAAAAACCTTTAAATGATATCTCCTGCTTGGCCAGTGGACCTATTTCAAAATAATTGCACAGAAATGCTCCTTGGGTGACCTTCTACCAAAATTGCTAAAATGTTCTGCTCCACTGAACAAAATAGCCACCAGAGCTAAAAGTAGAAAAACCTTTAAATGACATCTCCTCCTAGGCCAATGGCCTGATTTCAACATAATTTCACAGAAATGTTCCTTGGGTGACCCTCTACCAAAATTGCTAAAATAGTTCCACTCTGCTGAACAAAATGGCCACCAAAGCTAAAAATAGAAAAAAAAAACTTTAAACAACATCTCCGAGGCCAATGGCCTGATTTCAAAATAATTTCACAGAACTGTTCCTTTGGTGACCCTCTACCAAAACTGCTAAAATGGTTTCACCACACTGAACAAAATGGCCACCAGAGCTAAAAATGGAAAATCCTTTAAATGACATCTCCTCCTAGGCCAATGGCTCGATTTCAAAATAATTTCACAGAAATGTTCCTTGGGTGACCCTCTCCCAAAATTGCTAAAATGGTTCTGCTCCACTGAACAAAATGGCTGCTAGAGCTAATCTTAGCTCAGGTGAGCGGTCCAGGGCCATCATGGCCCTCTTGTTAAATTTCTTCTCTGAAATTGCTTGAGCAAGTTTAACCAGACCTTTCACATGAGGCCTTCTGTCGAAAGGGTATTGATAATTTGTTCAAATGGTTCAGCGCCATTTGAACAAGATGGCTGCCATGCCCATATATGGTAAAAACATTTAAAGATCTTCTTCTCCAGAACCAAGAAAGCTTTAAGGCTGAATCTTGGTATATAGCATCAGGGAAGTTTGTTCAAATGATGATCATAGGTTGACCTTTGACCTTTTTAGGGTAAAGTCAAATTTGCACACCATACGAAAATGTTGAAAAATCATTTTCTAAATATGTATTAAAGTGTAATGGCTGAAACTTACAATGTATGATTAAAGTAGTAAAACTTCTTAGTTGTGATCAAAATATGATGCTGCTTGTTTGGCTATTCCATGCAAAAACATGTCTCCAGGCATATGGACAGTGAAGGCTCAGATCAGCCTGCACATCTGCACACTCTGATCAGGGCCTTGGCTGGCCACTAACAAAATCATTTGATGATATTAAATATATCAATGGAGATCAACGGCCCAGATCAGACTGAGCATGTGCATAATGATCTGAATCAGTGGATTTTGCACATGTTTGAAGGAACTTTTTGGCTTGAAGCAGCTTATTTATTGATCACTTTATGCACTTCTTGTGTTGTGATCAGATTTTTTGTTCAATTCTTCAAATAATCAAATTGAACATCAGTAATTTTCATTTTGTTGAGAAATTGATTTTTGTCTGACCCTGTCTCCTGGACATGGTTTGGTTTCAGAATCTTCAAATAGTTCCCTTATACAAATTCCAATAATGCACTAATTATAGACGTTACTAATTCTAGCATCCTGCAGCATCGCTGTGACATCATCGATTTCGGACAAACACTCGTGTATGAAATGTGTATAATGCGTTATCTGACAGACAAAACCAGTATATTGTCGCAAAATTCACGAGTTTTTCTAATGTTCAGAAGTTAAAATTCCATCATGCAGTTACGGCGATTGTAAGAGTGGTTCTTTGACACTGGAGAAAAACAGCGAAATTTTCTTTATCATCCTAAACCAAACAAGGAACCGGAGAAGGCCCAGCAGGCACACAATGTTAAAACTGAAAGCAGCATCCTCTGATGTTTTCAGATTGCAGACTGAGAATCGGATTTTAGAAAACAATATTAAAATTTCATGTCAGCCTTTCTTGAAAAAAAAAAGCCTGTGAAACAGCCAGTAACTCGGTGGGTGGTGGGGAGGTGGGCGGGCGGGCGGGGGGTGGGGGGGTTCGGATAACAGGGGTGATTGTGGTAGGGGTGTGCGAGCCAGTATTTCAAAACCTACCCCATCGTCTGAAATGTTGACCTATTCATATACTGCCCTTTGATTTTTTGTATCCATTTATTGCTGGTTGTCAGACAGATATCACAGTCAATTCACTGAATATTGAATACCAAGAGAACAAGCAGCCTCGAAAACTCTCTGAGCGAAAAATATGTATGTCAGAAAAATGGGGCCTTTCACATAGGAATCCAGAAAAATTGGTTCATTCATATACTTTTTGTTGAAAAAAGGGGGCCAATCATATACCTGGCAGTGCTGAAAAAGGGGGCCATTCGGCACGCACATCCGTACTATGCCGTATATAGGAAGTTACCCCCCACCCCACCATCCACCCAAGATCGTGAAAGTCCTTCTAAACCTAAAACACTACATCACTTCAATGATGAGTGGACAAAAAAATGATGATAAGATGTTCAAGTTTTACATTGGTTTGACATACTTGCAGTCCATGTGTTTATGGAAGCTTTTGAGGGATTGATGCAAAATACAGCAAACAAAGAAATTCAAGCCTGGACTAAAACGTAACACTTAGCATGCTGAGTTAAAATTATAGCTGACGACATTTTGAATTTTTTTTTTATCTTATTTTTCCGAAAAAATAGAATTTGATATTTCATGCAAATTGTCTCCTTCTCTTAAAAGACAATTTGCATAAAACGTCATCCTGATTTGAAATTTGATGCAAGTCTTAGGAGACAATTTGCATGAAGTGTCGAATCCTGTTTGCTTGGAAAAAAAAAATAAGAAAAATATGTTTTATAAAAGGATAAATTAAACTTGCCGCCATTGTGTGTATTGATTGTTTGTCCGAAAATCGTCACGTGACCGCGTGGGCTATTTTAAGATATTGGTTTTTCCTTTTCATGACGTAGGCAGCCTGGCAATTTGTAGAAACGCTATACCACCAAAACATCAGCACAGAGAATACTAGGCAGTGTTGTTGTTGGAATTTTCTAAACTCCTGCTGATTTTTAACCCATTTTTGCCAGGTGAACTTTTCTACCTCAACTCTTTGGGCAGGTCCATTTCAAACAGAAGGGATGTCTGGTTATTAGCTGTCTCAATGTGTTGTCTGCTGAATAAGCCCAGAGAGTGGTAAGGGTTTTTGGGATGCAGCATTCCACAGCATCTGCTTTGGGTCTACACTGTTTGCTGAGGCCTGTGTCTAACTAATTAGGGTATATATGGTAATCAAATTACTAAATATGAAGTAACAAGCAAGGACAGTGACATATTATCATCCAGGGTGGATCTCAAATGGTGCAGAATGAAAAGCTACCAGTCATTCGTTAATTAAAACTGCCAACTTTTCCTGCAAATATAGACTGATATACTATTTTCAATTCACTTAATTAACCCATTGTAGTCGGGAGACCTGTAAAAGGGTAATTGGCAAACAGTGCAGAGCCAGATCAGATGCCACAGAATGCAGAATTGAAATTGGACCCTTCCAATTTATAGTGTGGGAGAGTCTATTTAGTATACAATGGGTTAAAGAAACTCCCTGCAAACTTATCTCATTTTTTTTTTGCTTTGGAATTCTCGCTCACCTATAATAATGGTATGGTGGGGCTTTAGTTAATTAGATGTACAACGTTCCAGAAGCCCCTTTACCCATTGTATACTGAATAGACTCTCCCACACAATATATTGGAAGAGTCCAATTTCAATTTTAGGTACATCCGGCTATGAGATTTACATATTCCTAAAGAAAAATGGCTAAATTATTTGCAAACAGTAGAGACCCTGATCAGACGCCGAGTGCTGCAGTGTCTGATCTGGATCTGCACCGTTTGCCAATTACCCTTTACGGGTCTCCCGACTACAATGGGTTAATGTCTATCATATAGTTCTCACTATTATCCCCTTGGCTGCAAAGGAGATTTAAGGGAAGGGTTGTAACTAATGTGAGAACATGTGACCTGACCTCATTGCTGAAAATGAAGCAGTAGAGTATGTTTATACTAAAGGAGATTTAGACTATCAGCAATGCCTTTGTTCCATCTTGTACAAAGGGTCAAGGTGCATAAAAAATATCCCATGTAACTGGCAAATGCCATAGGAGGTAAATTTGCCCAACTTTACCATTCACTGGGTAGATTTATCAGACAACAAATTGATTATATATATGTGCCCCCACCTACAGGAAGGGAGACAGTTCAGTTTGGTAGTATCTCGTTGACACTGGCGTTGGCATTGGGGTGATACTTTCTTGCCTGCACAATATTTCGTGAACCAGTGGTTGGATTGTTACCAAATTTATTGGATATATAATTGGGACATAACAAAGTACTGATTAAATTCTAGTGACCTTGACCTAATTTACAAGGTTACAATAGTATAAAAAAAAACAATTCTCTGAAAACACTGTTACTAGTTGGACGGGTTTTTAAAAAATCCATCCTTTAAAATAGCGATATCCGGACGGGCAGGCAGGTGGGCGTTGTCCGAGGTTTACTTTTTAGTTAACCTTTTTTTCAAAGTTATATGGTACCTTTATTCTTCAGTTGATTGCTCTCATATTTGGTAGGGATGAAGAGGAGGACCAGTAGGTATGTCACATGCAAGAGAGACAACTCTCATTATCTTTGTAATATACTTATATCCCCTGAAGCCAAAAGCTTATGCAGGCCATAACTCCTATGCTGTTTGAGATAGTTTTGATAATATTTGGTAGGGATATAATTATCAGGGTCAAGTAGGAGTGTCACATGCAAGAAGGACAACTCTTGCTTTGTTCTTTTTTCTGTTTATCTCCCCTGAACAAATTTCTAAGCCAAATTCTTATGCACTGCATAACTTCTGAATGGTTTAAAATATTTTGATAATATTTGTTAGAGACATAGATAGATAAGCACCAGAAGAGGTTTCATGTGCAAGAGAGACAACTCTCACTTTCTTCGTTATGTACTTTTCTTCCCTGAAACTGAACTCTTGTGCAGGGCATAACTCCCATACTATTTGAGATAATTTGATAATATTTGGTAGGGAATTATATCAGATCAAGTAAGAGTGTCACATGCAAGGAAATTGAAGGACAACTCTTGCTTTGTTAGATTTTCTATTCATCTCCCCTGAACAAATTTCTGAGCTAAGTTCGTATGCACTCCATAAGTTCTTAATGGTTTGAAATAGTTTGATAATATTTGGTAGAGACATAGATAAGGACCAGAAGAGGTGTAGTGTGCAAGAGATCGGAAAAATTCTTTCCATTAAAATAGTGATATCCAGATAGTTTACCTTTTGATTAAATTTTTTTCAAAGCGATATATTACCTTTATTCTTCAGTGGAAAAACATGTCCTTAATGCCATCAGGCATTTTTTTTTTGTTTTCTTTTTTTTTCCAGGAAAAAGGCTTTGAAATTTTATGCAAATTGTCTCCTAAGTCCTAAGGAGATATTTTACAGGTGCAGTGGTTCAAATGGAAGATCATCCAATTTGTGGTGGTTAGATCCCCAGCCAAGTCATACCAAAGACTTTAAAAATGGTACTATCTACTCTTTGGCTTGGCACTCAGCATTTAGAAAAGTAGAGCTGGTCGGCCCAGTGTCAGTATAAAGTGACTAGGTGGATTACCATGTAATGTATCTGGGGCATGTTATAAAGATATTTCAGTGAGGTAGCACCTCTAAAATTGAGCATTGAGCTTCCTGCTACATCCAGACACTGTCACAATATGACTGAAAGATTGTTGACAGAAAAGTAAAATCCAAATCAAACAAACAAAACAAAGGAGACAAATTTGATGAATGACAAAGTCTAATTTCTGGGAAAAATATTTCAAAATAACTGTGGTCTGTTGAATTTATTACTTGGCATGCTAAGCATTAAAGTTAATGCTGTAAGCTCCTAAAGTGACCTGCTTTAGAGCTCATTTTCAAGGTAAAGCATGTAAACCAGATTCATTAGAATGTCCATCCATCCATCTGTCTGTCTGATCTACACAAATTATTTCCACTCATTAACTTTAAAACCATTGATGCCATTGCTGCCATCTTGAAAATCTATTTTGGTCCAGGAGAAGAGGAAAAAATATATTTTCAAGATGGCAGCCATGGCATCAAGGAAGGGAGACAATTTTTGTGTCTCTCTTTTTGCTTTTCTACCCACTAAAATACCTGCCAATCTTGGTGGCTCAGTTGGATGTGTATCGGACTTGTGATCAGGAGGTTGCGGGTTCCACCCCCACCACTGGTCAGCAACATTTTTTTTGTGGAGATTGATTATGAAATACTTTCTACGGTCATTCTGTCACTTCCGCTGATTCAAGAAGGGCAGTTGTCAGTTTCTGGCGAAAGAATGTGCACAATACTGGTTAACCCCTTAGAGAACTAAGCCTGCCCAGTAAAAGTGTGGTTAGGTAATTGGGTTGACTGGGCCTTAAAACCTCAACACAAACAAACAAACACTAAAAAACTTCTGAAATGAGGTCTACTCCAAATGGAAAGAATTTGTTTCCAAGTAGCCACTTCTTGAAAGTGGCCTACTCTAAAAGAAAAAAATTTGCTCCCAAATTCTTTCCTGTTAAAATAGACCCTTTTTCATAAGGGATGCAAAAGACAATTTTGACCCAGTTGCCTTCCCTCCCCTGAAAGTGTATCAATTCCTTTGAAATAAGCTTTTTACAAGAAAAGCTTACATTTTACAAGAAAAGCTTAAACATTTTGATGCCGGGTTTAAAAATACTTTCAATTTTGAAGTGAGAACTATAAATAAATGGCACTAAGACTGATTTCATTTAAGCCCTCTTGGGCAAGCAGTTGAGGTTGAAGGCATTTGTATATTAGATTGATTGGAGCGAAATTGGAATCACTACAGTATTACATTGCTCCAGAGCAGTGACTCACTAGCTCCAGACGACACATATTTCAGCCAAAATTGTAAATATTTTTCTTATTTCTCCATAAAAACATATGTTGTCATACTCATTAGAAGTGCCTCAATGAGGCACTGAGGCACTTCTAATGAGTACCCACAGCATATGATTTTATGGGGAAATAAGAAAAAAAAATTAAATATTTTGTTATTTTGGATACTTCTTAACTAGAGCATTGGAATCGACACTAGATATTTTCTTTTTCTTTTTTTTTTTTTTTTTTAATTCTGCCATATAACCGTTTGCTGTGGGTGCTTATTAGAATTGCATCAGTGAACCACTTCTAATGAGTATTAATGACATGTACATGTTTTTAGAGATAAGGAAAATATCAATTTAGTTTGGTTGCAAGGAGCTTCACATCTGCTCCTATTACTTTAGATTGAACCTTACTCAGGATAACGGGAGAAATATCAGTTATTTATTTTATTATTATTGATGGAACATATAGCCTACTCATTGGAATTGCCTCAATGAGGCAATTCCACTGTGTCCAGCAGATACCTGTTGGTACAAAAATAACAAAAAAAAAAAAAAAAAAAAAAACTTACAATTTGTAATCCTGAATATCACCTTATCTGGAGCTCTGATGATTCTGAGGTTTTTTTTTCATTGACACAAGCATCATCCAATCTACCTTCCTCATTTCCTTGGGGATTCTCTCTCAAGAGCTCTTGTATGGAATATTCAGGGTTCCAGATAAGTCAGAGAACTTGTTATGGAGAATGATAATTCTAGGGTAATATTCTCAATTTTCAGAAAATAAAAAAAAGATGTTAATTCAGAGTGTATATGTTTATGGGTGAATAAGAAAAGAAAAAAAAAACATCCCAGAATTATAATCAGATACTCCTTTTTAGTGCTTAGCCTGCTGGGTAAAAATTTCAACAGATGACAAGATGAAATATTTTTCCAAAGTTTCCCAGAAAATAAGCTTTGACATCCACATGAAATGTGGGTGGCTGATGTGGTGAAGGTGTTGTGTATCTTATGTCACTGGGGCATCCAACTGATAATGGCTTACAGTTGGACAAGGCTTGCTATCCTGGTAGCAGGTAAGGGTAAAGGGCGGAATGTTTTTATTTCTTCTGTTTCTTTACTTTCATTCCTGTTCTTCTTTCTTCCCTGCCCCTCTCATCTCCTCTACTGTCTCTTCTATCTCTTTTCTCCCTTTCTCAGGGAGACAACACAAAATGACCCACAATGACGTGTAAAACCCCAACACAATCAATGAAAACCACATGAAATGTCGAAGCCTTTTTATATTCAGAGGAAAGAAAAATATCAATTTGGTGTCTGCCGAATTTGCCAATAAAGTGTAAAGTCAAGGCTTCTGCACTATTCATCTGAGCAGTTTTATTATTATACCCTGCCAAAGGCGTAGTAATGTAGTAGAAATCATTCCATCCATTCTATAAACATTTCATAACCATTCCATTCCATTCTGTTTTTAATTATATTCTGTTCTGTTCTATTGTACCACCAGGGTGTAGTGGTGCACAGGAAGTTTTGCCAGAATGCCCTCAGTAATACATGAGTTATTGTCGTATAACCCTGGTCCTGCTGAGCCTGGATATGCCCTGCCTTTGCAAACAGTGTAGATCCAGATCAGTTGGCTTCTGAAGAAGCCAACTGATCTGGATCTGCACTGTTTGCCATTAAGTATTTGAATTTTTACCACAACTTTGATCAACTAATCTGATTGGCTGAAAATTAGAAATGGATGTGGCATCTTAATTTATTCAGCATGACAAGGGTTAAGTGCTATAGTTCAGCAAATTTGGAATTTTCAGATAAGGTAGACATGGATGAAGTCTTGGACAAATTCGAAAATGGTCCAGATCAGGTTATTTATTTTAGTGTTACGATACCTTGATTCCTGATAATGCCTATTTTCAACCATGTTCTCAGCATAACTCCTTCAGTTTTTATCAGATCTTCCTGAATCTTACAATACATATAACTGAACAGTTAGACCATGGGGAGATACTGTGCATATTATTTTGAGGTCAAAGTACACCAAAAGATAGAGTTATCGCTATTTATTGAAGATTTTTCAAACATAACTTCGTTTCCAGATAACTTCTACAGTTTTCATTGAATGAGGTTGAAACTTGGTGGATAGTTAGATAATGAGGTGGTACAGTGCATATTGTTTCAAGGTTATAGGGTTACAGTACACCAAATTTTGATAGTCATTACTCTTTAAAGATTGTTCAAATATGACTTATTTCGGTCAATCTCTCCTACAGTTTTTATTGGATTAGGTTGAAACTTGGTGTTCAGTTAGATCATGATATGATACAGGGCTTATTATTTCAAGGTTACAGTACACCAAGTTTTGATAGAGTTATCACTATTTTTTTTTTTTTTCAGAGATTTTTCAGACATGACTTAGTTTCCAGATAACTCCTCCTACAGTTTTCATTTTAGTGGACGATAAGACTGAGAGGTTTTACAGCCCATATTGTTAGCTCACCTGAGCCAAGGTTCAAGGTGAGCTTTTGTGACCGGTCTTCGTCCGTTGTCCATTCTGCGTCGTCCATTGTCCCTCGTCCGTCTGTCAACAATTACTTAAAAGACATCTCCTCCTAAAAAGGAATGTTCCTTGGGTGACCCTCTACCAAAATTACCTAAATGATTCCGCTCCGCTAAACAAAATGGCCGCCAAAGCTAAAAATAGAAAAAAAACTTTAAATGACATCTCCTCCCAGGCCAATGGCCGATTTCAAAATAATTTCATAGAAATGTTCCTCTCATGCCCCTTTACCAAAATTGCTAAAATGGTTTCGCTCCGCTAACCAAAATGGCCACCAGAGCTAAAACTAGAAAAACCCTTTTAAAAGACCGCTTCTTCTAGGCCAAGGGCCTGATTTCAAAATAATTCTATTGAAATGTTCCTCTAATGCCCCTTTACCAAAATTGCTAAAATGGTTTGGCTCCACTGAACAAAATGGCCAACAGAGCTAAAAATAGAAAAAGGACGAAGACTGCCATGCGTTTGTCAACAATTTACTTAAGAGACATCTTCTCCTAAACCAGTTAATGGATTTTGAAATAATTTTATAGGAATGTTCCTTGAGTGACCCTCTACCAAAATTTCTAAAAGGTTCTGCTCCGCTAAATAAAATGGCCACCAGAGCTAAAAATAGAAAAACCTTTAAACGGTATCTCCCATGCCAGTGGTCAGATTTCAAAATAATTTCACAGAAATGTTCCTCTTTTGACCCTATACCAAAATTGCTAAAATGGTTCTGCTCCACTGAACAAAGTGGCCACCAGAGCTAAAATAGAAAAAAAACTTTTAAACAACATCTCCTCTTAGGCCTATGACCAGATTTCAAAATAATTTCACAGAAACATTCCTCTTTTGTCCTTGACCAAAATTGTTAAAATGGTTCCCTTTGGTTTAACAAAATGTCCACCAGAGCTAAAAATAGAAACAGGGCATAGACTGTCATGGGTCTGTCAACAATTTACTTAAAGGAGATCTCCTCCTAAACCGGTTAATGGATTTTGAAATAATTTTACAGGAATGTTTCTTGAGTGACCCTCTACCAAAATTGCTAAAATGGTGCCATTCTGCTAAACAAAATGGCATCCTGAGCAAAAAAAAGAAAATCTTTAAACAATATCTTCTCCTAGGCCAAGGGCCCGATTTCAAAATAATTTCACAGAAATGTTCCTCCAATAGCTGAAATTTATTGGATAGTATGACTTTGAGGTGGAACAGCATGTATTATTTTGAGGTTACAGTACACCAAACATTAAGGTGGTTATAACCCTTTAAAATTTTGGAAAAGTTTGAAAACCTACACAATCTGATATATAGATTTACGTCCCTTGACATAATTAACCTTGTCTGCTGCATAGCTCCATTGGTTTTATTTGGATCTTTCTTAAACTTGCAGATGAGGGGGCCATGGATATGTTAACCCTTGTCCTGCTGAACCCGGATATACCCTTCCTTTGCAAACAGTGTAGATCCAGATTAGTTGGCTTCTGAAGAAGCTAACTGATCTGGATCTGCTCTGTTTGCCATTTAGTATGTGAATTTATATCAACAATCTGGATCAAGTAATCTGATTGGCTGAAAATTAAAGGTGGATGTGGCATTTTAATTTATTCAGCATGACAAGGGATAAGAGTTATGTCCTCCAAATTAATGAATGTGGTAGACATTGAGTGACCATGACCTACTTTTCAGCACAAATGAGCATTAAGGGCCATCATGGTCCTCTTGTTTTTTTTTTGTGCTTTTTTTTCTTAATTTTCCCAGAAAATAGGACTGGACATTTGATACGAAAAAATCTCATTACAATTAGCGCCAGATAAGAAGAGAATCCTATAAACATTGTTTTCTTATTTCTCCACAAAAGTTTGTGGTGTGGGTACTCTTGGAAGAACTTCAATGAGATTTTTCTAATTAGTTACCACAATTATGTGTTTTTATGGAGAAATAAGAAAAAATTAATACTTTTTGGTTGAGAAAAAAAGTTCTTTAGTGTGGAAAACAGAGAGAATCCTACTTACTTTCTGCTGCAGTTGTTATCAATCAAAACTCCTGTGAAGAGAAATATCCAGAAAATTATTTTCCTTATTTCTCCATAAAAACATATGTTGTGGGTATTCATTAAATGCTCCTCACTCAGGTGCTCTAATGTGTATCACAAAGTATGCTTTTGGTGCGTCTAATGAATACCCACAAAATACTTGTATGTTTTCACCGAAAAATACCGTATTCGACCTAATTACCGCACATACCCCTATAAGCGCACAGTCAAGAAATTCTGTAGTCTTCAGATTACAACCAATGTACTTTTTCCTTTACTTCTTTACAAAGGCATATGTTGTGGGTACTCATTTGAATTGCATCGACAAGTCGATGCAATTCAAATGAGTACCCACAACATATGCCTTTGTCGATGCATTTCAAATGAGTACCCACAACATATGCCTTTGTAAAGAAATTCAGAAAAAAATCGCATAGTCATCATTAAATAAGTCCTTTTCTGATCTTTTTTATAGTGTGTCCTTAGTAGATAGATACATATTTGACCACAAATGAGTGTGTCCTGTAAGTTTGAAAAACCTAAGCGCACAGTGCGGTAATTAGGTCAAATACGGTATGAAAAATTGACTGAAAAAAGTGTCTTATTTGCAGCTGTGTACCAATGAAACAGAGAACTGAAAATAGATTATAATATGGGATATAATGTATATAATTTTTGCTATGTTACACTGTTGTTCTCAATACAATCACCTCATGGAGCAGGAAAGAAATGATCTTCCAAATACGTGCACCAGAGTCTCAGATACAGTAATCATAGCTCTAGATAAGAGGGGATATCAAGTAAATATTTTTCTTATTTCTACATGGAAACTTATCTTGTGGGTAGCCTTTAGAAGAACTTCAGCAAACTCTTTCTAATGAGCACCCAAAACATATGTTTTTGTGCAGAAATACAAAAGATACTCTGTTAATACTACCCCTGCTATGGTCAAAATGAGCAAACTACACTTTGATGATATTTTTCTTATTTTTGCCAGAAAATAGCTTTGACATTTCATGCAAAATGTCTCCTAGGGAGACAATTTGCATGAAAGGTCAAATCCTATTTTCTAGAAAAATTAAGAAAAAATATTTCAATATATCGTCTGCTGAAATTTTTTACCCAGCATGCTAAATGATAATATTGATGACACAGCAGCTTTGGAGGTAAATTGATTTATTTTATTAGCCACAAGCTTGATTAACCAAAACGGGCTTGCTATTAATTGAAAATAGTTTGTTGAAACATTCATTACCTTCAGAAAACGAGATGTACCTAAAAAAATGGGATAAATGACAAAGGTGACAAAGTAGTTATTTAAACCCATCAAAATATGTGTTTGGAAGTGATGGTAATCATAAAGACATCTCAATTTTTGATATGATTAAAATTGTACTTAGGATGCACTCATTATACCCTACCATACAATAATGGTGGAGTATTATGGTTTCACATTGTTTGTCTGTGTGTCAGTCCATGTGTCTGTCCATCTATCTGTTGTACATCAGTTCATCCATATTTTCTTTTCCAGACGATAACTATCAATGGATTCTCACCAAACTTGATTTATGCATTGATATTGTGAAGGTCTGGTTTGGGATTGCCAATGGGCAAATTTCATCAATTTTTGACAGTTATCAGCCCACCACAGGATAATGGCAGGGCATTATCATTTCACGTTTTATTAAGTATGCAACAGAGGCAGCTCCAGGAGTGTTTTATTAGTCCCCTACCAGTGTGTCACCAGTGCAGTCTTCAGGCGTATCTTCTGCCAATCCATCCATCTGTCCTTCCTCTGTCTGTAGTTTCTTCCTGATAATCTACATCATAATATAATTTAAAAGTACCAATTCTAGGCTCAGACAATCAACATGTCAGTTTAGGACAATGAGATAACTTTTTTATCCTTCCAACAGATGTGAAGGAGGGCATACTGTTGTGGGTTCAGAGCACATCAGCACTGGCGTATAATGGCAGCATTGTGTGCAAGATATCTCTTAAACCATTGGCAGATTTTCTTCAAACTTGCAGGGAATTGGGACTTTCTTAAGAGCTGACTTCATTTTCAAGGTCACAGTACTCCAATAATCATCAGATTCTAACCAAAAACAGCTTGTCTGCACTTTATCTCCAGAACCGATGGATGATGCACCAAAAAGCCATTTTCTAATACCAAAAGCTTTTGTTGCTTAATTAGGATATAAAACTCGCTAATACAAGAAGCTGTAGCTACTTAGCTACTTGTTGGACATCGATCAAGTGGCTCAATTGGTCGAACATCCCTTTCAGATTGTGAGGCTGCAAATTTGATCTGCCAGGCCATCTCTGAAAACTTTCCAAAATTGATACTAGCTGCTCTTGAGCTTGGCACTCAGCATGAGAAAGAAGAGCAAGGAATGGTCACACCAGCTGCAATATAATTTGACTGGTGAAATATATCACTTCTAATTGTCTGAGCAAGGAATGGTCACACCAGCTACAATATTATTTGACTGGTGATATATCACTTCTAATTGTCTGAGCAAGGAATGGTCACAGCAGCTACAATATAATTTGACTGGTGATATATCACTTCTAATTGTCTGAGCAAGGAAAGATCACACCAGCTACAATATAATTTGACTGGTGAAATATATCACTTCTAATTGTCTGAGCAAGGAATGGTCACAGCAGCTACAATATAATTTGACTGGTGAATGGTCACACCAGCTACAATATAATTTGACTGGTGATATATCACTTCTAATTGTCTGAGCAAGGAATGGTCACACCAGCTACAATATAATTTGACTGGTGAAATATATCACTTCTAATTGTCTGAGCAAGGAATGGTCACAGCAGCTACAATATAATTTGACTGGTGAATGGTCACACCAGCTACAATATAATTTGACTGGTGATATATCACTTCTAATTGTCTGAGCAAGGAATGGTCACAGCAGCTACAATATAATTTGACTGGTGATATGTCACTTCTAATTGTCTGAGCAAGGAAAGATCATACCAGCTACAATATAATTTGACTGGTGATATGTCACTTCTAATTGTCTGAGCAAGGAAAGATCACACCAGCTACAATATAATTTGACTGGTGATATCACTTCTAATTGTCTTAAGAGTGACACTGCAGTGAAGCAGCACTATAAAGGGACATTGGTTCTACCATCACGTCCAGACACCATCACTACATGACTGACAGATTGTTGATAGTGAGCTTAAACCTCAGCTCAAACATAGGACAGGCAGCTTCTTTTTGCCACAACCTTACTTACCTGGTGGGGCACTTCTGAGTTCCCACAACATATTTTATATGATTGAACATATATTTATAATTTGGAGCTGTATCAGAATTAAGGGTGAGGTTTGGCGTGAGTAAAATTTAAGTTTAACCCTTGCCTTGCTGACCAATTAAGATGCCACGCCCACTTCAAATTTCCAGCCAATCAGATTACTTGATCCTGGTTTTTGATAGAAATTCACATATTTAATGGCGGGCCTCGGTGGGTCAGTTGGATGCGCCGTCCGAATGGAGACCAGAGGTCGCGGGTTCAACCCCTGCAGAGGTCGGCAACATTCTTTCATGGAGATTGATCCTGAAATATTTTCTATGGTCATTTTCTCCCTTCCGCTGACTCAAGAAGGGCAGTTGTCAGTTTCGGGCGTAAGAATGTGCACAATACTGGTTAACCGCTTAGACGACTAAGCCTGCCCAGTAAACGTGTGGTTAGGTAAACTGACCGCGCTCGACATGACCCTATTGGGTTGAGCTGGGGCATAAAACCTCAACACAAACAAACATATTTAATGACAAACAGTGCAGATCCAGGTCAGTTGGCTTCTTCAGAAGCCAACTGGTCTGGATCTACACTGTTTGCTAAGACAGGGCATGACGAGTTCAGCAAAAGAAGGGTTAAGCCTCCCAGTAGTTCCAAGGCAATTCCTCCATTTCAGTTCTTTTTTATTTGTGGGTGGGTGGTTTCATATGTGGCATTTCCTTTGTCAATTTTTGTTCCTCATCTCTTTTTGTGCCTCAGGAAGGCTGTGCTTCGTGATTGTGGTATTTTCTGGGTATCTTGACTTATACTTTTTATGGAGAAATAAGAAAAATATCAACACCTTTTAATTGAAGGGAAACCCATATCTGGAGTTAATTGTGTAAAACAGTATTGTTGAAAGAACAACCCTCAAAACAACTGAGGTTTTGGTGCCATTTAACCCTTAAACTGCCAGTCACAACAATTGTCATCTGCTTTGTCATAAGCTTGTGATTTTAAAAGTCTTTTCTGCAAACAGTGTGGACCCAGATCAGACTGCTCTACATCACAAAAACATACCTTTATGATTTTAACCCCCTTAAACCCCACTTTTATGTAGTAAAACTGGGGTTTACAGGGTATACATTATTTTTCTTATTTCTGCTCAAAACATAGATTGTGGGTACTCGTTAGAACCACCTCAGTGAGGCAGTTCTAATGAGTACCCACAATTTATGTTTTGTGCAGAAATATGAAAAATATTTGAGTTTTTTATCTGAAAATTTTCAGTTTTTGGAGATGAACTTTTCTATATATTTGAATAGGCATGTTTTCGTAATGATGAGCAGTCTGATCAGGGTCCATACTGTTTGCCTGTATGCAAAAATAGGTTCGAAAAGTTTGCAAGACTATTCAGCAGATGACATAAACAGGCGGCATTTTCAGATGCAGGTTTTCTCGGCATTTTAAGGGTTAAAGTGTTTCTGTTAGTCATTCTATTTTATATACAGTAAAACCTCAATGACTTACCCCTTAAAGCGCCAAGAAAAACTGCATCTGAAAATGTCGTCTGTTTATGTCGTCTGCTGAATATTCTTACAAACTTTTCAAACCTATTTTTTGCATACCGGCAAACAGTGTGGACCCTGATCAGACTGCTAAAGGAGCAGTCTGATCTGGGTCCACACTGTTTGCAGAAATGACTTTTAAAGTCATAAGCAGAAGACAAAGCAGACGACAATTGTTGTGATTGGTGCTTTAACTCTGATGGCTCATTTACTATGGCTGATTCGAACTTGTTTTTTAGTCCCTAGGAAGTTCTTCCAATAGCTCAAGAAAACAAATATTTACTGATATTTTAGGGACATTTTCTTATTCTGTCATTGAAAAGTATGTTGTGTGTACTCATAAGAATCACCTCATTGAGGTCATTAAAATGAGTATGTCCAAGATACCATTATTTTGTAGAAGATCAAAAAGACGTTTCTAAATTATCCCCATTGGCCGTCTGACCTGGTGCTATGATTAACCCTCAGTGGCTCTAACTACCCATGTCTAGAACAAATTTCCATGGTCTCAAAGATGTTTGAGCCAAAGAAGTTTGACTATACCTTTGAAGCAGATACATTGTATATGTAACTCCATTTTATAGCCATTGTCACATGGCCATGGCAATAAATTAGTATTTCATGGGTTGGTTTGAGATTTCTGCATGTTTGTTATTTTTATCATAATGATAATGGTTTTCACACAGCCAGCCCTCTGTTAGAAGTGACATACATGTCAACTACATAGTTAACAACTCTCTTTGAGAGGAAAATAATCAATTGCTATATAGAATTAAAGCTTAGCACTCGAGGTAAAATTTCAGTAGATGACATTTTGAAATATTTTTCTTACTTTTCCCAGAAAACAGGTTTTGACATTTCATGCAAATTGTCTCCAGTGGAGACAATTTGCATGAAATATCAAAATCTGTTTTCTTGGAAAAATAAGAAAAATATTAACGTGTCATCCGCTGAATTTGCCCAGAGAGTGGTAAAGGTTAATGAATGCATCTCCCGTGGGATATAATAAAACACTGCATACTAGAATTTCATGTTTCATCCATAGACAATGCTTGCATTCTCTTCTATGATGTATACATCCAGGCTCAATAAAATCTATTAGATTGTTTTCATTAATTATTTATCTTGCTGGAATTGAAAATAGCCTATGAAAGAACCCTGGGATGCCATTTCGGTGTTGCTGGTGCATTTTGGGTAATGATTGCATTCATGATAGATGATAAAATTTGATCTATTGATACATCATTTTCATGGGCCACCCATCAAAATGCAACGTTTACAGACTACTTTTGTCAACTTTAACCCATTTTAGTTGGGAAATCCCCAAAAGGGTAAATGGCAAATAGACCCAGACCAGTCTGATCAGGGTCTGCACTTTACATTAAATTCAGAAATTTCTATAAAACATAGTAATAATAAAAACTAACCAGACACCCTGCTGTTGGAAATAGACTGGTCCAAAGAGTTGTTGTAGAAGAGTCCACTTGATGTAAATGGATGAAAATACAAGAAAAAACAATTTGAATATAAATCTGCTCCTCAGGTGTTATATGAAGTAAATGCATCTGAGCAGGTGGTTCCAACTTCTGCAATTTATTATTTAACAAATGTTTCTAAAATTGTATAAACTTCTCAAATGACCAGTATTTGATTTTACAAAAGTGTCAGCTGCTGCAATTTACTTTGTAACTTTTATGTTGGTTGATAGCTTTTCGTTAGCAGAAGTATTTTTTTAACCCTTGTCATGCTGAACCCGGATACCCTGCCTTTGCAAACAGTGTAGATCCAGATCAGTTGGCTTCTGAAGAAGCCAACTGATTTGGATCTGCACTGCTTGCCATTAAGTATGTGAATTTATAGCAACAATCTGGATCATGTAATCTGATTGGCTAAAAATTAGAAGTGGGAGTGGCATCATAATTTATTCAGCAGGACAAGGGTTAAATAAGAGTCATGAAAGAGATGGAGTACAGTGAGTAAGACAATGGAGGGTTGAGCGCAAGACTGTAGTAACTCAAACATATTTTTGAAACTCTTTTTTAGGGGCAACTTTGACCCTTTGTAAACAATGCAAATTTAGGTGCCATTGCTCATACGAGCAATGGCACCTAAATTTCCATTGTTTAGAGAAAGAAATGTTGTAATCTTCATAATGCCTTCATGGTGAGGAGATTAAGTATTGGGAAAAACAACCATCTGACGCTTCAGTCTTGCGATCAACCCTCGAACTGTGATATTTTTCTTATTTCTCCACAAAAAACGTTGTGGGTACCTCTAATGAGTACACACAACATAATTAATTTTTCATGGAGAAATAAGAAAAAATATTATACGTCACATGAATTTTCAATGTAAAATGCCCATAGGTAATCAGTTGATATTTTTTATTACCCAAACTACTATACACAGCTCAATGAAATAATTTTGTCTATTTAGACTGTTTATTACTTAATTGGCGCATGCCGGAGCTACGTCAGCGAAATCACGCAATGCTGACATCAGCGGCTGGTTAATAGTTTTGACTATACCACAGTTGATGACATCACCCATTGCAAAAAACCCAGTGCAAAATTACAGGGCAATAATTTTGACCATTGTAGGATTGGTGACATCAACTTTCACTGGAATGACGTTGATGTGCCGACATTGCATGCCAATTAAAACAGAGCTCATTGGCTAAATCAGTAATGTTTCAGCATTTTGTTGGGTAATAAAACAGGGCAGTAGTTTTGTTCCACGAACAGGCATGAAAAGTGTTTACTATCTCCCTGCGATAATTTTAACTATCACATGTACAACAAAGATGCACATATGGTTCATTATTTGTTCTTTTTAACATGAAAGATAAAAAGAAATTTGACTAAGATTTTCTTGGAAAGGGACCAGTTGTCAATCAAACATCATAAACATAAGGAATAAACCACTGTTCAAAACATATTAGAGCAAACATGAAACATGTCTGTATAGATACTTAACAGCCCCAATCAGCTGTCAATAATGCATCTTTAATGACGTCATGATCACTGTTGGGGATGTCATGGTAAAGTACCAGGGACAAACATTGTCAAGCAAGTTTCAAGAAGGCTATCACTGAAGATGATCTTAAATGTCTTTAGCCTCAAAGGATGGGGCAAGCACACAAAGGGCTGCAAAAAGGGCAGTTTTTTGGTGACATTTTCCAAGTTTGAAGTTAGGCTTACACTGTTATTGATGTTTCAGAGTTACAGTACCTGTAGTTTGGTATAATAAAATAAATACTTCATTCCTGAGAGGGTGATAGTAAGAATGTTCACCCTTCAAAAATTATTATAGACCTCGGCTTTGCCTGGATGGAAAATCATTTCCTCAAGGTGAATATTCTTACTATCACCCTCTCAAGAATGTAGTATTTATATAATGTTATATGGGTACCCCCTTTTATCTCGAGCTGTATTAACCATTATCATACTCTAGGCAAATTCAGTAGAAGACAATTGGCATGAAATGACAAACACAGTTTTCTTGGAAAATAAAAAAAAATCAGAATTTTGTCTGCTGAAAATTTTCCCCCAGCATGCTGAGCATGCAGTGTCAGATTTTTTTAGCTCACCTGAGCAAAGCTCAGGGTGAGCTATTGTGGTCATCCTCTGTTCGTCGTCATCCGTCATCAATAATTAGTTTATTAACACGCTAGAGATAAGAGTTTTTACCCAGTCTTGATGAAACTTGCTCAGAATGTTTGCCCATATGAAATCTAGGTCAGGTTCAAAACTGGGTTACTTGGGGTAAAAAACTAGGTCACCAGGTCAAATCAAAGGTTACTATTGTTAACACTCTAGAGGTCACATTTTTCAAGCAATCATCATGGATTTTGCTCAAAATGTTTGTCTTGATGATTTCTAGATCAAATTCGAAACTGGGTCGCATGGGGTCAAAAACTAGGTCATCAGGTCAAATCAAAGGAAAATATTGTTAATACTCTAGAGGTCACATTTTTGAGTCAGTCATCATGAATCTTGCTCAAAATGTTTGTCTTGATGATTTCTAGGTAAAGTTAGAAACTGGGTCATTTGGGGTCAAAAACTAGGTCACCAGGCCAAAAATCAAAGGAAAACCTTGTTAAGACTCCAGAGGTAACAATTTTGAAGTAATAATCATGAATATTACTCAAAATAATTGCCTTGATAATTTCTAGGTCAAGTTTGAAACTGGGCTAGTTGGGGTAAAAAACTACGTCAAGGGTCCAAATCAAAGGAAAACCTTAATAACACTCTAGCAGTCACATTTTTGAAGCAATCATCATGAATTTTGCTCAAAATGTTTGTCTTGTTGAGTTCTAGGTCAGATCCGAAACTGGGTCACTTGGGGTCAAAAACTAGGTCACCAGGCTAAATTAAAGGAAGACCTTGTTAACTCTCTAGAGCTCACATTTATGAATCAATCATCATGAATCTTGCGCAAATGTTTGTCTTGATGATTTCTAGGTCAAGTTTGAAACTGGGTCACTTGGGTCAAAAACTTGGTCACAGGACCAAATCAACGTAAAACCTTGTTAACACTCTAGCGGTCACAATTTTGAAGCAGTCATTATGAATCTTGTTCAAAATGTTTGTCTTGACAATTTCTAGGTCAAATTTGAAACTGAGTCACTCGGGATCAAAACTAGGTCACCAGGCCAATCAAGTTAATAGCTTGTTAACACTCTAGAGGTTACATTTTTGAAACAGTCACTATGAATCTTACTCAAAATGTTTGTCTTGATAATTTCTAGGTCAAGTTTGAAACTGGGTCACTTGGGATCAAAAACTAGGTCATTAGGCTAAATCAAAGGAAAACCTTGTTAAACCTCCAGAGGTCACATCTTTTAAATAATCATCATGAATATTGCTCAAAATTTGTTTTGATGATTTCTAGGTCTAGTTCAAAACTGGGTCACTTGGAGTCAGAAACTAGGTCACCAGGCCAGATCAAAGCTTCTTGACACTATAGAGGTTACATTTTTGAAGTGATCATCATGAATCTTGCTCAAAATGTTTGTCTTGATGATTCCTAGGTGAAGTTTGGAGCTGGGTTACTTATGAAGTATATTCCACGGTCCAGTGAGCCGAAGTTTTTCCGTTTAGGTCAGTTTCTCAGTAACTATTGGTCCTACTGTGATATTATTTGGCACATATGAAGTGTTTGTGTTTAGGTCAGTTTCTCAGTAACTGTTGCTTCTACAGCCAGTGATACATAGCACATGCATACATCTTAGCATGGCCTCTTGATTGCAGTCACCCATATTTGACCTTGACCTCTATTTCACAGTCCATTAGACATGCTACATTGTCTTACTTGTTAATATATGGTCAGAATGTTTGCCTTGATCTGAGTTTTAGTCAGGTTCTCTAAGTGCTATGATACTCAGGTGAGCGTTCCAGGGCCATCATGGCCCTCTTGTCAGCATTTATGGTACTTAATCCTTCAGCCCCGCAGACCAATACAGATACCTCTACAAACAGTGTAGATCCGGATGAGATGACTCGTAACGGCAGTCTCTGGTTTTAGACTTAAACCCCTATATGCATCAGTGGACCTATCCAAATTAAAGGATGAAAGAGTCCACTTTAGAAACTCAGGGATGAAAGGGTTAATATGTGTTTTTATCATAACATGCATAGTTGGAAACAATAAGAACCTGCCTGGCCTCTCTAGTCAGGGGTAGTCCAGTCTATGATCATATTGATACTTATTAACGTATTTACCCAAAGTATTGGGACACCTTAATTCCTTACCATACTCATCCTAAAATTTGAAAAAGTCTACTTTTTACCACTTGTTGATTTGTCTAAAATAGTGCTGGATGAGTGGCAAACAATGTAGACCTTGATCAGACACCACATTCTTCAGCATCTGATCTGGGTCAAGACTGTCTGTCCCAGTATTTTGGGTTATTACAAACTAAAAGTCAAGATCATTCCACAAAGATGCTCAATCCAATCTTGTTTTTATGCCCCCTCCATTTTCAATGGGGGTGCATATAGTATCACCGCTGTCCGTACATCCGTCGGTCCCATCCGTCCCGTCCTTAACACATATGGTTTCCATTTAATTTGTTTTGAAAAGATTGGTGTATTGGATTGAAATTTTATACACAGGTATATAATCATAAAATGTAGGTCAAGTTTGATTTAGGGTAAAATCCACCAATGATTTTGGGAGTTATGGCCCTTTTTCAGTTTTGAAAAATGGTTTCCGTTCGATAACTTTTGAAAAGATCAGTGTATTGGAGTCATATTTTATACACAGGTATATAACTATAAAATATAGGTCAAGTTCGATTTAGGGTAAAATCCACCAATTATTTTTGGAGTTACAGCCTTTTTTCATTGTCGAAAAACAGTTTCTGTTTGTTATCTTTTCAAAACATTAGTGTAATGGATTCATGTTTAATACACAGGTATATAATCATAAAATAGAGGTCAAGCTTGATTTAGGGTAAAATCCACCCATTATTATGGGAGTTAAGGCCTTTATCACCTTCAAAAAATGTTTTCCTTTCGATAGTTTTTTAAAAAGATTGGTGTATTGGATTCATATTTTATACACAGGTATATAGTCATAAAATATGGTCAAGTTTGATTTAGGGTAAAATCCGCCAGTTATTATGAGAGTTATGGCCCATTTTTATGCCCCCAACTTCAAAGAAGTTGGAGGGGCATATTGCTTCTGGGTTGTTCGTCCGTCCGTCCGTCCGTCCGTCCGTCGGTTCGTCACGCTTTTTGATGCATAGCATAACTTTAAAACCGTGAATGCTACTGTTTTGAAATTTCATATATGGATTCCTCATGAAAAAATAGCTGACACGTATTTTTTTTCTTGACAGGATTATGCCCCTTTTCTGAGTTATGGCCCTTTGAAAAAATATGGATGCAATCTTGTCAGCAAAATATCTCAAAAACTATTAAAGCTAGAGCCTTGAAACTTGATGAATAGACTGGTAGTGATGAGTAGACAACCTGATTAACTTTTGAAGAAATTTTGAAAAATACTTCTTGAGTTATGGCCCTTTGTAATTTTGGGCAATTTTACCTTGTCAGCAAAATATCTCAAAAACTGTTAGAGCTAGAGCCTTGAAACTTAGTAAATGGATTTGTAGTGTTGAGTAGATGACCTGATTAACTTTTGAAGAAATTCTGAAAAATACTTCATGAGTTATGGCCCTTTGTAATTTTGGGCATTTTTATCTTGTCAGCAAAATATCTCAAAAACCGTTGGAGCTAGAGCCTTGAAACTTAATGAATAGACTGGTAGTGATGAGTAGACAACCTGATTAACTTTTGAAGAAATTTTGAAAAATGCCTTTTGAGTTATGGCCCTTTGTAATTTTGGGCATTTTTACCTTGTCAGCAAAATATCTCAAAAACTGTTAGAGCTTGAGCCTTGAAACTTAGTAAATGGATTTGTAGTGATGTGTAGATGACCTGATTAACTTTTGAAGAAATTCTGAAAAACACTTCATGAGTTATGGCCCTTTGTAATTTAGGGCATTTTTAACTTGTCAGCAAAATATCTCAAAAACTATTGAAGCTAGAGCCTTGAAACTTGGTGAATAGACTGGTAGTGATGAGTAGACAACCTGATAAACTTTTGAAGAAATTTTGAAATATACTTCTTGAGTTATGCCCCTTTGTAATTTTAGGCATTTTTATCTTGTCAGCAAAATATCTCAAAAACTGTTAGAGCTAGAGCCTTGAAACTTAGTAAATGGATTTGTAGTGATGAGTAGATGACCTGATTAATTTTTGAAGAAATTCTGAAAAATACTTCATGAGTTATGGCCCTTTGTAATTTTGGGCAATTTTACCTTGTCAGCAAAATTTCTCAAAAACTGTTGGAACTAGAGCCTTGACACTTGATGAATAGACTGGTAGTGATGAGTAGACAACCTGATTAACTTTTGAAGAAATTTTGAAATATACTTCTTGAGTTATGCCCCTTTGTTATTTTGGGCATTTTTATCTTGTCAGCAAAATATCTCAAAAACTATTAGAGCTAGAGACTTGAAACTTGGTGAATTGATTGGTAATGATGAGTAGATGACCTGATTAATTTTTTTGTAAATTCTGAAAAATATTTCATAAGTAATGGCCCTTTGTAAATTTGGGCATGTTTCCCTTGTGAACAAAATATCTCAAAAACTATTGAAGCTGGAGCCTTGAAACTTGATGAATAGATTGGTAGCGATGAGTAGATGACCTGATTATGCCCCCCGTTTCAAATGAAATTGATGGGGCATATTATTTTGCCTTCATTTGTCCATCCGAATGTTTGTCCGTTCATCAAGCTTTTTTTGTGCATGCCATATCTTAAGAACCCTGCAGCTAGGGTTTTGAAATTTTATATTTGGGTTCCCAATGAAAAAATATTTTGTTTCTTGTCTAGCATGTTTATTTAAAGTTATGCCCCTTTGAAAAAAATCAGAATTAAATCTTGTGAGCAAGGTATCTTGAAAAGTATTTAAGCTGGGTTCTTGAAATTTGATACAGTGAGTGGGAATGATGTGTACATTACCCGATTATATTTTGAGAGAATTCCATGAAAATATTGATAAAGTTACGGCCCTTTGCAGTTCTGCTCATTTTGACCTTCTCAGCAAGATTTCTCGAAAAGCACTTAAGCTAGGGTCTTGAAATATTATATGCTGATTGGGGATGCTGTGGAGATTATCTGGTTTGTTTTTTAGGGAATTCCATGAAAAATTGATGTAGTTATGGCCCTTTGTAGTTCTAGGCATTTTGACTTTTTCAGCAAGATATCTCAAAAAGTATTTAAGCTAGAGCCATGATATTTGGTATACTGATTGGGATTGAGGAGGAGATCACCTGAATAAATTTTGAACCAATTAAATGAAATGTTGGAGTTATGGCCCTTCACAATTTCGGGCCATTTAATGTTGTTGCTTTATTGTGTATAGCATAAGTTTAGAACCATGTATGCTAATGTTTTGAAATTTCATGTTTTGATTCCTCATGAAAAAATAGGTGATCCGTATTTTTTTCTTATCCCAATCATCTCCTATTTTAGAGTTATTTCCCTTTGATAAAATAACATTGAAATCATATATTTGTACTGTTGTTACCGTCATGGCTAAGCAGTGTTGGAGTCAAACAGTGTTAGAGTCAGGCAGTTGGGGGCACAGTGTTTTACAAACACCAGCTCTAGTTCAACTTCATTTTTTGCAAAATGCATGCATGCGGGTGAGGATGGCCCCTGGGCGGGGGCATCTGTGTCATATTGACACATTTCTAGTTTATTCTGTTCATGTACCAGATTTCTTTAGTACTCCTTCTCATATATCCTTATGGCATTTTATCATGCAATGTAATTGTAATTAAACTTCAGCATGTTGCAGACAATAAATAGGGGCAAATGAGAATTATTTTTAATTTTAATACTTAGCATGCTGAGAGTAAATTTCAGCGGACAGTATTTTTGAAATACTTTCCCCAGTATATAGGGTTTGATAATTAATGCAAATTCTTTCCTAAGGAGACAATTTGCATGGGATTTCTAACCCTGTTTGCTGGGGAAAATAAGAAAAAATATCACAAATGCTGTCCACTATAAATGATAAGAGAGGGTGAAAGGTTTGTCCTTAATACTTGTGTGTTAGAAAACAGAGCATTTCATTTCAGTTGAGTTGAGTTTTCTAACTTTTCTGTGATTTAATAAATATAATGAATAAAAATTATTTGAAATTTCACATGATAGTTTTCATCTGCTGCATGGTGAAGTAAAGGTTCTTACTGCATTGCATTAACTAGTAACCTGCAGAATGTAAATATTAGCTTACCTTTTAGCTCACTTGAGTCAATGGCACCTCTGAAATGCCTGGGCCAAATTTCTTTAAACTGCATATGGAGACTTCTGTTAAACGGGGATTGAAAATTTGTGCAAATGGTCACAGTCTGTTAATCATGATGGCTGCCATGCCCATAAAATTCTTAAATATCTTCTTCTCCAGAACTAAAAAAGCTTTGAGGCTGAATCTTAGTTTATAGCATTGGGGATTCAAGGTCTATCAAGTTTGTTCAAATGATGATCCTAGAATGACGTTTTATATTTTTACGGCAAGGTCATATTTGCATCCCCATACATTTGTATGGGGAAAATGTTGAAAAATCATTATCTCAAAATTTATTAAAGTCTAATGGCTGCACCTTACAATATATGATTAAAGTAGTTAGACTTTTTAGTTACAATCAAAATTTTGTCATCTGTCCCTGGGCTATATACATCTATAAAATTGTTAAATCTTTAAACATCTTCTTCTCTGAAACCACTTGACCAGGGGTGGTCGGGTGGTGCGAAGGTGTCATGTATCTTATGTCACCGGGGCGTCCAGCTGATATTGGCTTACAGTTGGGCAAGGCCTGCTATCCTTGTAGCAGGTAAGGGTAGGGAGGTGATGTTTTTATTTCTTCTGGTTCTTCACTTTCATTCCTTTTCCTCTTTCTTCCCTGTCCCTCTCTTTCATCTCTTCTGCTATCTCTTCTGTCTCTTTTCTCCCTTTCTCTGGGAGACGACACAAAATGACCCACAAGGGTTGATGTGTCGTTAAACCCCAACACAATCAAATCAAAAACCACTTGACCAATTTCCACCAGATTTCACATGGCACCTTCTGTCGAGGGGTTATTGACAGTTTGTTCAAATGATCTTGGCTGCCATGCCCATATCTGGTAATAAAAAACACTTAAAACTCTTCCTCTCCAGCACCAAGAAAGTTGAAGAAACCTTTGAGGCTGAATCTTGGTATGTAGCATTGGAGACCCAAGATCTACCAAGTTTGCTCAAATGATGATTCTAGGATGATCTTTGAACTTTTTACAGCATTGTCAAATTTGTGTTCTAGTTGCTGTGGCAATACTGTAAAGAGTGTTGCATGGCATCTGCAGATAGCCAACCTCAGTAGCTAAGTCGGCTGCACGTCCGACTGGTGACCAAGAGGTCACGGAATCGATCCCCGCTGGGTCCGGCAACATTGATCATGAAATATTTTCTTTCTCTCCCTTCTTTGATTCAAGAAGGGCACTTTGTCAGTTTCTGCTGAAAGAATGTGTACTAATAGTTAATCAGTATTAGTCTAAGCAGTTGCTTAGAGGACTTAAAGCCTGACCAGGAAAAGCATGGTTAGGTTACTGACTGATTTAACAAGACCCTAATGGGTTGACTGAGCCGTAAAACTTCAACTAAAAAAAAAATAAAAAGCTGCAGATATGCAATGGCTTTGACAGGTGAGTGAATTGTGGCCCATGGGCCTCTTGTTTTAACTTTTTTTTTTTTTTTTTTTTTTTCATTTTTACAGAAGATATCTTTTCATACAAATTGCCTTCTTAAGAGATTAATCGGATGATATATTCTTTCCAGTTTCTTAGAAGACAAGACAAAAGTGCAACTGGTAGTTTGTTTTATTTTCAGCATATTGTTGGTTAACGTTTAACACTCTGAGTAAAATTTTCAGCAGACAACATATTGAAATAATTTTCTTATATTTCCCAGAAAACAAGATTTGGCATTTCATCCAAACTATTGGAGACAGCTTGCATGATATGTCAAATCCTATTTTCTGGGAAAAATAAGAAAAATGATACCAATTTAATTTGTCGACTGCTGAATTAGCCCAGAGAGTGGTAAAGGTTAAAGTTGTGGTGTCAGTTTCCTTACATGTATAATTCCATCATTAATGTTGCATGTTCTAGGGCAGTGTCTTTTATTTCCTGTTGTAGTGATCCTGAGAAGATAATACAATACACTGAAATTGATATGGATTCTGATGTACATCTTTGATGAGAAGAAAATTAAGTAGTCCGATAGATTGATATACATATTGTATGATTGTCTTCTGAAATTGATTTTTCTCTCATTGTTGCTTGTGATATGTTACCTTTTTTTCTATGCTGAATTATCTGTTTGTCCATCCATCCGTTCATCTTTCTGTCAACATTAACCCTGGATGTCTTGTGAGCGCAACTCCTCTTACAGTTTTGTACTGATCATTTTGAAACTGCATGTGTTTTCTTCATGGTATGAAGATATGCATGTGGTTTGGATATACACTCGTAATTGTCAGATTATTTTATGTCACTTTTTCCACATTTTGAACTTAGTCATTTTTCACCTCAATATATAGGCAGTGGGTACCTCTTGTGAGCGCAACTCCTCTTACAGTTTTATACTGATTGTTTTGAAACTTTGCATGTGTTTTCTTCATGGTATGAGGATGTGCATGTGGTTTGGGTATAATTGTTAGAACATTTTTTGTCACTTTTTCCACATTGTGAACTTAGTCATTTTTCACCCTCAATATATAGAAAATGGGTACCTCTTGTGAGCCCTTAAACTCCTCTTAGTTTTGTACCGATCGTTTTGAAACTTTGCATATGTTTTCATGGTATGAGGATGTGCATGTGGTTTGGATGTAATTGTTAGATCATTTTTTGTTTTTCACCCTCAATATATTGACAGTGAGTACCTCGTGAGCACAACTCCTTATACAATTTTATACTAATCTTTTATAAACTTTGCACATGTTTTCTCCATAGTCTGAAGATGTGCATGTGCTTTTCATATAATCCTTGCCTTATTTTTTGTCACTTTTCTGTACTTTTTGAACTTTGTCATTTACTGACCTCCTGACTTCAGATGTATAGACAGTGGATACCTTGTGATTGCAACTTCTCATACAATTTTAAACCGGTCTTTTTGAAACTTTGCACGTTTTCTCCCAGGTCTGCAGAAGTGCATGTGGTTTGAATATGATTTCTTGACGGGTTTTTAAAAAATAAGTCCTTTAAAATAGCGATGTCTGGGTGGGCAGGCAGGCGTCGGGTGGGCAGCGAGCATCGTCAGAGGTTTACCTTTTGGTTAACCTTTTTATGCCCCCAACTTCAAAGAAGTTGGAGGGGCATATTGCTTCTGGGTTGTTCGTCCGTCCGTCCGTCCGTCCGTTCGTCACACTTTTTGATGCATAGCATAACTTTAAAACCGTGAATGCTACTGTTTTGAAATTTCATATATGGATTCCTCATGAAAAAATAGCTGACACATATTTTTTTTCTTGACAGGATTATGCCCCTTTTCTGAGTTATGGCCCTTTGAAAAAATATGGATGCAATCTTGTCAGCAAAATATCTCAAAAACTATTAAAGCTAAAGCCTTGAAACTTGATGAATAGACTGGTAGTGATGAGTAGACAACCTGATTAACTTTTGAAGAAATTTTGAAAAATACTTCTTGAGTTATGGCCCTTTGTAATTTTGGGCAATTTTACCTTGTCAGCAAAATATCTCAAAAACTGTTAAAGCTAGAGCCTTGAAACTTAGTAAATGGATTTGTAGTGATGAGTAGATGACCTGATTAACTTTTGAAGAAATTCTAAAAAATACTTCATGAGTTATGGCCCTTTGTCATTTTGGGCATTTTTACCTTGTCAGCAAAATGTCTCAAAAACCGTTGGAGCTAGAGCCTTGAAACTTAATGAATAGACTGGTAGTGATGAGTAGACAACCTGATTAACTTTTGAAGAAATTTTGAAAAATACTTCTTGACTTATGGCCCTTTGTAATTTTGGGCAATTTTACCTTGTCAGCAAAATATCTCAAAAACTGTTAGAGCTTGAGCCTTGAAACTTAGTAAATGGATTTGTAGTGATGTGTAGATGACCTGATTAACTTTTGAAGAAATTCTGAAAAACACTTCATGAGTTATGGCCCTTTGTAAGTTAGGGCATTTTTAACTTGTCAGCAAAATATCTCAAAAACTATTGAAGCTAGAGCCTTAAAACTTGATGAATAGACTGGTAGTGATGAGTAGACAATCTGATTAACTTTTGAAGAAATTTTGAAATATACTTCTTGAGTTATGCCCCTTTGTAATTTTAGGCATTTTTATCTTGTCAGCAAAATATCTCAAAAACTGTTAGAGCTAGAGCCTTGAAACTTAGTAAATGGATTTGTAGTGATGAGTAGATGACCTGATTAACTTTTGAAGAAATTCTGAAAAATACTTCATGAGTTATGGCCCTTTGTAATTTTGGGCAATTTTACCTTGTCAGCAAAATATCTCAAAAAGAGCCTTGACACTTGATGAATAGACTGGTAGTGATGAGTAGACAACCTGATTAACTTTTGAAGAAATTTTGAAATATACTTCTTGAGTTATGCCCCTTTGTAATTTTTGGCATTTTTATCTTGTCAGCAAAATATCTCAAAAACTGTTAGAGCTAGAGCCTTGAAACTTAGTAAATGGATTTGTAGTGATGAGTAGATGACCTGATTAACTTTCGAATAAATTTTGAAAAATACTTATTGAGTTATGGCCCTTTGTTATTTTGGGCATTTTTATCTTGTCAGCAAAATATCTCAAAAAACGTTAGAGCTAGAGACTTGAAACTTGGTGAATTGATTGGTAATGATGAGTAGATGACCTGATTAATTTTTTTGTAAATTCTGAAAAATATTTCGTAAGTAATGGCCCTTTGTAAATTTGGGCATGTTTCCCTTGTGAACAAAATATCTCAAAAACTATTGAAGCTGGAGCCTTGAAACTTGATGAATAGATTGGTAGCGATGAGTAGATGACCTGATTATGCCCCCAGTTTCGAATGAAATTGATGGAGCATATTATTTTGCCTTCATTTGTCCATCCGAATGTTTGTCCGTTCATCAAGCTTTTTTTGTGCATACCATATCTTAAGAACCCTGCACACTAGGGTTTTGAAATTTTATATTTGGGTTCCCAATGAAAAAATAGCTGACCCCTATTTTGTTTCTTGTCTAGCATGTTTATTTAAAGTTATGCCCCTTTGAAAAAAATCAGAATTAAATCTTGTGAGCAAGATATCTTGAAAAGTATTTAAGCTGGGTTCTTGAAATTCGATACAGTGAGTGGGAATGATGTGTAAATTACCCGATTATATTTTGAGAGAATTCCATGAAAATATTGATAAAGTTACGGCCCTTTGCAGTTCTGCTTATTTTGACCTTGTCAGCAAGATTTCTCGAAAAGCACTTAAGCTAGGGTCTTGAAATATTATATGCTGATTGGGGATGCTGTGGAGATTACCTGGTTTGTTTTTTAGGGAATTCCATGAAAAATTGATGTAGTTATGGCCCTTTGTAGTTCTAGGCATTTTGACTTTTTCAGCAAGATATCTCAAAAAGTATTTAAGCCAGAGCCATGATATTTGGTATACTGATTGGGATTGAGGAGGAGATCACCTGAATAAATTTTGAACCAATTAAATGAAATGTTGGAGTTATGGCCCTTCGCAATTTCTGGCCATTTAATGTCGTTGCTTTATTGTGTATAGCATAAGTTTAGAACCATGTATGCTAATGTTTTGAAATTTCATGTTTTGATTCCTCATGAAAAACTAGGTGATCTGTATTTTTTTCTTATCCCAATCATCTCCTATTTTAGAGTTATTTCCCTTTGATAAAATAACATTGAAATCATATATTTGTACTGTTGTTACCATCATGGCTAAGCAGTGTTGGAGTCAAACAGTGTTAGAGTCAGGCAGTTGGGGGCATAGTGTTTTACAAACACCAGCTCTAGTTTCAGTTATGGTGTGCTATACTTCAACTCCAGATTTATAGATGTTAGGGCCCAGAGAAAATGCTGATCTATGCATGCTTGGAGTGAGTAGGGTATAATAGTAATTGAACAAATCCTTCAAAGTCTAACTGCGATGAACAAGGCTAGCAGAAAACAGCTTTTCAAAAGAAAACCTTGGATTTAATTTGTTTTATAGAATGCCATTTGGACTTGGAAAGATAGTGGTCACCTTCCAGCAACTAATTGCTGACATGACCTAAAAAGAATCTTAGATCTACCTGGATAATATCATTATTGTTTCATCTTGATAATTGTTTGGAAACAACATTATCCAAAATTCAACATCCTGTATGGGATTAGAAGCTGTGCTTCAAGTTGATAAAATATGGTTGGAGCCTGCAAAAATTCAAAAACATCTTTGTTTTACATAGCCATATATCTGACATGTAAAAGCCAGCCTCAGTGGCTCAGTTGGATGCGCCGTCTGACTGGAGACCAGGAGGTCGCGGGTTCAACCCCTGCAGAAGTCGGCAACATTCTTTCATGGAGATTGATATCCAAAACTGTGCTGTAATAAACTGTGTTATAAAGAAGGTTACTGTATCATTAGTTAAACTCACCCATAATAGAATTCAGAATAAGATTAAATCCTTTTCTTGATAATTAATAAAGAAATATGCATAGGTATTCTGTTAATGATACAAAGGAAATTCAGTATGGACAATTTCCAGTGATATGGTGCCCTTATTAAGAAAAATATGACAATTATGTCCAGAAGCACAGCATAGCTTATCCTGATTGTAATCCCAAGTTAATCCTTTTATCCCTGAGTTTCTAAAGTGGACTCTCCCATCCTTGAATTTGGACATGTCTTTTGATGCAAATAGGGGTTTCAGTCTAAATCAAAATGACAAACAGTGTAGTTCCTGATGAGACGGCTCTTTCTGAACTGTTTACAAAGGTATCTGTATTGGTTTGTAGGGATAAAAGGGTTAACCCTTGTCCTGCTGAACCCAGATATACCCTGCCTTTGCAAACAGTGTAGATCCAGATCAGTTAGCTTCTGAAGACGCCAACTGATCTGGATCTGCACTGTTTGCCATCAAGTGTGACGATTTAGAGCAATAATCTGTATCAAGTAATCTGATTGGCTGAAAATTAGAAGTAGGCGTGGCATCTTAATTTATTCAGCAGGAAAAGGGTTAATTTAACAAGACTTGAAACACTTAGTAAAATTTTCTGCTATTTTGTACAAGGGAGCAAACTTATGTGACTTCCTTTTTGCATTCCTGTATGCCAAGTCCCATCTGAAAAGGGATCATCTCTAAAAGGAAAGATTTTGCTCCCAAGGGGAGCAAATGTTTTCCTTTTATAGTAGACCCCCTTTCGGAAGTGATTAAAATCTATTTCGACAAAGTTGTCTCTCTTGAAAGTTTATCAGTTCCCCTTAAATGGCATTTTGAGTTTCTTAGCCCTTTCCTACCTGGGTAATGGCATTTAAATTTTTGGCTTTATCTGACAATATCAAACTATTTTATCCCAGCTTCTGTCAAACCAATCAGAGAAAATTACTGTTTGGATGCATATCAATGTAATTATCAACATTTTAATGAAGTATCAAGCTATTTCATCCCAGATTCTGTCAAAGCTAGTCAGAGAAAATTATAATATGTAGGTCTGTATATCTAATTATCAAAACTTTAATCAACAGTTGAAGGAAAACTTTGCCTGAAGTTAGTGGTGGTTTAATTCTCTTGGGAATGATTTGCATGGTTTGCATATTCCTGCACATACAAATAATGGGTAGGCTTTCCTGAGGACAGAAAAAAGCCTTTGGCATGAGCCAGCACACGAAACAAGAGACCTTATAGTTTTCTGGTTTGTGGTTCTTTAACCCATTGTATACTGAATAGACTCTCCCACACAATATATTGGAAGAGTCCAATTTCAATTTTAGGTACCTCCGGCTATGAGATCTACATATTCCTGGAGAAAAATGGCTGAACTATTTGCAAACAGTGGAGACCCTGATCAGACGCCACTATTTGCCAGTTATCCTTTTACGGGTCTCCTGACTACAATGGGTTAAATGGGCATGTGCAGTCCCCCTATTTGGACCACTGACATGCATTTATTGCTTGAAGCTTCCTCAAGGTCCCTACTACATGTCTGCGAACAGCAAAGGCTCTGGCAAAACTGCACTTATGCGCGCCTTAGCCTTTGCTGGTTGCCTATGTGATAAGTACCCTTTTCTCATGTGTTGGCTTATATAGTTTCAGTTTATATACTGTATTAGACCTGATTACTGCGCATACCACTGTAAGTGCAGTCAAGGAAGGAGATATTGCAGTAAGGGCAGGATTTTCCCTAACTGGCTCAGGTGTTTGAAGACCAGATTTCAGAAAGTACATTATTTGAATTTTTATTACATATTCCGGTAGCCGATGTCTGAATCATAGCAGAAAGGAAAATTCATTATGGTTAACCCATTGTAGTCGGGAGACCTGTAAAAGAGTAACTGGCAAACAGTGTAGACCCAGATCAGACCCCGCAGAATGTGGCGTCTGATCAGGGTCTTCACTGTTTACAAATAGTTGAGCCATTTTGCTCTTGGAATATGTAAATTTTATAGCAGGGTGTACCTAAAATTGAAATTGAACTCTTCCAATATATAGTGTTGGAGAGTCTATTCAGTATACAATGGGTTACATGAATACAGTCAGTGCACGTGTCTGGTATATCTAACTTGAATTCTCTTTTTCATTTCAGGTTAAAATGCAAAATTGAATGTGTTTTAAAAATATGTTTCCCCCCTAGACCCAAGATGCCCTTTGGCTGAGATATTTTCCTGACATACTTTGTAATATATATGAATGGTAACTTGGGTCTAGAGGGGTGGGGGAGGTGGAGGGGGTAGCATATTTTTATAACAACAATATAAAATGCATTCAATTTTGCATTTTAACTGGAAATGAGAAAGAGAATTCAAGTCAGATATACCAGACATGTGCATAGACTGTATTCATTTAACCAGAATTTCCGGTCAGTGTTGTGTTCTCATCATTATGATGCAAGAAATATTTCCCAAAGAGAAAGGTAACTAAATGTAATTCCAATTGTTTCTGAACATGGTATTAATTAAGAGATTTTTAGGTTAAATGTTCAAAATGTCAAACTACACTATTTTAACCCTAGCCATGCTGAATAAATTAAGGTGTCCTGATGCGCCGTCCGACTGGAGACCAGGAGGTCGCGGGTTCAACCCCCGCCGAGGTCGGCAACATTCTTTCATGGAGGTTGATCATGAAATATTTTCTACGGTCATTCTCTCCCTTCCGCTGATTCAAGAAGGGCAGTTGTCAGTTTCTGGTGAAAGAATGTGCACAATACTGGTTAACCACTTAGAGGACTAAGCCTGCCCAGTAAACGTGTGGTTAGGTAAACTGACCGCGCTCGACATGACCCCATTGGGTTGACTGGGCCGTAAAACCTCAACACAAACAAATAAGGTGTCCTGCCCATTTCTGATTTTCAGCCAATAAGATTACTTCATCCAGATTGTTGATATAAATTCAGATACTTAATGGCAAACAGTGCAGATCCAGATCTTTAGAAGCCAACTGACCTGGATCTACACTGTTTGCAAAGGCAGGACATATCTTGATTCAGCAGGACTAGGGTGAAATGCTTCTTCAAAATGATTCTCCAGTTATAATATATTAGGCTTCTCTTATATTTAGCAGCCATATTAAATTTCTTTTTGGGGTTTCTGATGTTATACTAGAGTACAACAAAATAGAGATCTCACAACAGAAAACCAACAAATTGTTCTAAATCTTAAAAGTTGATACCAGAGCAACTTCTTCCATAACCTTACTTTTTTGTTAGCTCACCTGAGCCGAAGGCTCAAGGTGAGCTATTGTGATCACCCACGGTCCGTTGTCTTCGTCGTTGTCAGTCTGTCCGTCCATTCACAATCTTTAAATAACATCTCCTCCTAAACCACTGATTGGAATTTGACCAAACTTCACAGGAATGATCCTTGGTTGGTCCTCCTTCAAAGTTGTTCAAATGGTTCCGGTCCATTGCATATCTAGGTCACAGGAGCTAAAAATAGATTATTTAACTAAAAACTTAAAAAAATCTTCTTGTCAGAAACTACTGGACCGATTTCAATATCATTTTGCAGAAATGTTCCTTTGGTGATCCTCTACCAAGATTGTTCAAGCCATTTGGATTCGTCAAAAAACATGGCCGCCAGGGGGCGGGGCTTATTTTCTCTATATAATCTATATAGAAAACTTTAAAAATCTTCTTGTCAGAAACCACTGGACCGATTTCAATATAATTTTGCAGAAATGTTTCTTCGGTGATCCTCTACCAAGATTGTTCAAGCCATTTGGATTCATCAAAAAACATGGCCGCCAGGGGGCGGGGCTTATTTTCCCCGTATATCTATATAGAAAACTTTAAAAATCTTCTTGTCAGAAACCACTGGACAGATTTCAATATAATTTTGCAGAAATGTTCCTTTGGTGATCCTCTACCAAGATTGTTCAAGCCATTTGGATTCGTCAAAAAACATGGTTGCCAGGGGGCGGGACTTATTTTCCCTATATATTTATATAGAAAACTTTAAAAATCTTCTTGTCAGAAACCATTGGATCGATTTCAATATAATTTTGCAGAAATGTTCCTTCAGTAATCCCCTACCAAGATTGTCCAAGCCATTTGTATTTGTCAAAAAACATGGCCGCCAGAGGACGGGGCTTATTTTCCCTATATATCTATATAGAACACTTTAAAAATCTTCTTGTCAGAAATCACTGGACCGATTTCAATATAATTTTGCAGAAATGTTCCTTTGGTGATCCTCTACCAAGATTGTTCAAGCCATTTGGATTCGTCGAAAAACATTGCCGCCAGGGGGCGGGGCTTATTTTCCCTATATAATCTATATAGAAAACTTTAAAAATCTTGTTGTTAGAAACCACTGGACCGATTTCAATATAACTTCGCAGAAACGTTTCCTTGGTGACCCTTTACCAAGATTGTTCAAGCCGTTATGATTTGCCAAAAAACATGGCCACTAGGGGGCAGGGCTTATTTTCCCTATATGTATCTATTTAGAAAACTTTAATGATCTTCTATTCAGAAACCACTGGACCCATTTCAATATAACATTGCAGGAATGTTTCTTATGTAACCCTCTATCAAGATTGTTCAAGCCGTCATGATTTGTCAAAAAACACGGCCGCCAGGAGGCGGGGCTTATTTTCCTTATACATCTATATAGAAAACTTTAAAACTCTTCTTGTCAGAAACCATTGGACCGATTTCATTATAACTTGGCAGAAATGTTTCCTTGGTGACCCTCTACCAAGATTGTTCAAGTAATCATGATTCGTCAAAAAACATGGCTGCCGTGGGGCGGGGCTTATTTTCCCTATATAATCTGTATATAAAACTTTAAAAATCTTCTTTTCAGAAATCAATGGACCGATTTCAATACAACTTGGCAGGAATGTTTCTTTGGTGACCCTCTACAAAGATTGTTCAAGCCGTCATGTTTCATCAAGAAACATGGCCGCTAGTAAGAAACAGTTGGACCGAGTTCAATGTAATTTGGCAGGAATGTTGCTTTGATGACCTTCTACCAAGATTGTTCAAGCCTTCATGATACGTCAAAAACCATGGCCCCCAGAGGGGCAGGGCTTATTTTTCGTATATATCTGCATAGAAAACTTTAAAATTCTTCTTGTCAAATACCCTCTGAACGATTTCAGTATTACTTGGCTGGAATGTTGCTTTGGTGACCCTCTACCAAGATTGTTCAAGCAATCATGATTCATCAAAAAACATGGCTGCCATGGGGTGGGGCTTATTTTCCCTATATATCTATGGTGCTATAAAATTTATACAAAAATCCTAGAGCAGTGAACTTGGCTGAAACTTCAACAGTAAGTGTGCAAATCTGTTTGCTCAAGTGAGCGATATAGGACCATCATGGTCCTCTTGTTATCTTATAAATGAAATGCAGTTACTATGTTTACCCTATGTATTAGGATTGACAGGCCCAAGCAAGTAGTGTAGACCCAGATGAGATGCCGCAGAATGCAGGGTCTCCTTAGGGTCTTCACTGTTTGCCACTGTTTGCCACTCATCCAGCAATTTTTAGACACAACATTGGGTAGAAAATTGTACTTGTTCAAATTTTAGAACAAGTATGGTAAGGAGTTGAGGTGTCCAAATGCTTAGGGAAAATATGGTACTCCCAGTTTGATATTATAGTGTTATTGCACTGATATGGGTGAATATTGTCCCATGTTGGGATGTGAAAGGCCACAAGCTGCAGTTTTTGATATACCAACGCTGGGCAATGCTCACCAATATCAGTGTAATAACCCTTTTATTATACAACTATAAATACTTGGCGTCATTTTTAGTTGTTTGTAGCCTCAAAATAGGCAAGTTTATTATCTAAATTACAGAGCCAGCACAAATGTGTCACAGATTTTGGCATGATGTCATTGCCCTAAGATGTTATCAAAAGTAACATAACATTCGAAGTCATCCCAGTAAGTGTGCAGTATCAAGTAAGCATGCCAAAATCAAATGATATCTGCATGCCTGCCCCTTGGATTTTATTGCACATTTTTAGCTCACCTGGAGTTTTACTCCAGGTCAGCTTATGCCATGGCCTGTTGTCCCTCGTCTGTCCGGCCATTGTTAGCTTTTCACATTTTCAACATCTCCTCCAGAATCATAAGTTGGATTGGGCTAAAACATTGGGAGGCATTGTGGCAACATGGAGATTCAGAAATGCTAAAATCTTTAAAATTCTACAAACGACAGGTCCTCCCAAACTGTAAGTTGGATTGAGCCAAAACTTGGGATGGGAGGCATCAAAGTGACACAGAGATTCAGAATTGCTAACATCATTCCGTTCTGATATCCAGGTGGCCATCTTGAAATTCTTCAAAAGACATCTCCTCCCAAACCATAAGTCAGATTGAGCCGAAACTTGATGGGAGACATTGTAGTGACATAGAGATTCAGAATTGTTAAAATTGTTCCAGTCCAATATCCAAGATGGCCACCACGGCGAGCCAAGTCGAATTGAGCCAAAACTTGATGGGAGGCATATCAGTGACACAAAGATTCAGAATTGTTAAATTTGTTCCGTTTTGATATCCAAGATGGCCACCATGATGACCATCTTGAAATTCTTCAAAAGACATCTCCTCCCAAACCATAAGTCAGATTGAGCTAAAACTTGATGGGTGGCATCGGAGCATTGTAGAGATTCAGAATTGCTAAAATCATTCCATTCTGATATCCAAGATGGTTGCCTTAGCAGCCATCTTGAAATTTTTCAAACAACATCTCCTCCCAAACTGTAAGTCGGATTGAGCAAAAACTTGGTGGGAGGCATCATATTCAGAACTGCTAAAATTGTTCCGTTCCGATATCCAAGAGGGCTGCCACGGCAGCCATCTTTGAAATCTTCAAATGACATGTCCCAAACTGTAAGTTGGATTGAGCTGAAACTTGATGAGAGGCATCACAGCAACATAGAGATTCAGAATTGCTAAAATTGTTCCATTCCAATATCCAAGATGGCACCCATGATGGCCGGCTTGAAAATCTTCAAACCTTATCTGCTCCTGAACGGTATGTCAGATTGAGCCAAAACTTGGTGGGAGACATTGGGGTGACATGGAGATTCAGAATTGCTAAAAACATTTTGTTACGATATCCATGATGGCCGACACAGCAGCAATCTTTTAGATCTTCTATTGTTAGCTGACTTGAAGCTTTGTTCCAGGTCAGCTTATGCCGTGGTCTGTTGACCATGGTCCGTCCCTCATCGGTATGGCCATCAGTAACTTTTCACATTTTTCGATATCACCATTAGAATTGTATCCATGATGGCTGCCATGGTGGCCATCTTGAAAGTCTTCAATTGTTATCTGCTCCCGAACTGTAAGTCGGATGGAGCGGAAATTTGGTGGAAGGCATTGGGGCTACATGGAGATTTAGAAATGCTAAGATGGTTCCATTCTGATATCCAAGATGGCCACCATGGCAGCCATCTTAAAAATTACATTGCTCCTGAACAGTAAGTCTGATTGAGCTTAAACATGATTGGAGGCATCGGGATGTTATGGAAATTCAGAGTTGCTAAAATCGTTCTGTTCCAATGTCCATGATGGCTGCCATCTTGAAATTCTTCAAACCCAGTCTCCTCCCAAACAGTAGGACAGATTGAGCGGAAACTTGATGGGTGGCATCGGGATGACATGGAGATGCAGGATTGCTAAATCGTTCAGTTCCAGTATCCAAGATGGCAACCATGGTGGCTATCTCGGAAGTCTTCAAACAACATGAGATTCTGGATTGCTAAAGCCAATCTGATCTGACAGCCAAGATAACCACAATGGCACAAGTTAACATATCATGATCAGTTTAATTCAAGTGAGCAATTTCCGGCCCACTTGGGCCTCTAGTTTTATTTTTAAATTTTTATAACTATATAATATCAAGGCTCCAAAGGCACTGAAATGACAGATTTGGAGACCTTGCAAGATTTTTGACAGAAGCCAATGCTGACAAGATGTATGCCGTTCTTTGGCGGAAATTTCACTTGTAGCAACAGTGATGGTGTATTGATTCATCATATGTTTATTAGTTTCGTTTGTTTACATTTTCCTCATGCAATTTCCGACCCACTTGGGCCTCTAGTTTTATTTTTCAATGTTGTTAACTACATAATATCAAGGCGCCAAAGGCACTGAAATGACAGATTTGGAGACCTTGCAAGATTTTTGACAGAAGCCAATGCTGACAAGATGTATGCCGTTCATTGGCAGATTCATCATATGTTAATTAGTTCAGTTTGTTTACATTTTCCTCATGCATTTGCATTTGTCACTTAAACTAGGCATTTTTCATGCTTATTTTTTTTTTTTTTTCATATTTATCCAACACTATATTCAATACTACTCTTAAACATCAAATAAATATGATTTTGACTAAATCCATTTGTAAATGCTGCAAAACTCAACTAGAGGTTGCACTTCTTTTTGTGCAGAAGCATGCTGAGTGGTGGTGAAAGCCACTAACACTGGAAAAGTTGATGGTAATGGAAAATAACAGATGAAATCTGTCATTAAAAACTGCTACTTAGAAATATTGAATTTTTCTGCAAAACTTTCTTGCATGTATAAATCTGTTTGCAGATTCATCTTGTCATACCTGGCAAATCATTTCTGTTATAGTTGAATTCATAAGATTTCGAAATATAAAAATAGGTTTGGTTGTTTAAGGGTATATAAACATTATTGAACAGAGAATAATTTTGAAAAAAAAAATACCTAATTTCTATACAGAATAATAGTGGTTCAATATTAATTTTGTCTAACTAAATTGTTTTCACTCAGGCAATGTCTATCATTCTTCTGTACAAAGTTGCCGTGAAGAATTATTGTAAATGGCCATGATATGAATTCAATGAATGCCTTCTTTTTGTTTGTTATTTGTGGTAATTTTTAACTTAACTCTTAAAGCACTTAGCACAATCTATAGCAGACCACATTCTATTTTTTTTTTTTTTTTAAATTTTCAGAGAAAATAAGTCTTGACATTTTATGTGAGTCGTCTGCTTGGCAGTTGATTCACATGAAATGTGTCAAGACTTTTATTTTCTATGAAAAATAATAAAAAGAATATTTCAAAATGTCGTCTGCTGCAGTTGCGATACGGGCTTTAAAGATTTAAGGAGGTAGTAAACAGGCTTAATGTTTCTTCCTTTGAAGAGCTACATAATATTATTGTCAACCCTTAAAGTGCTGATCACAACTGCAGCAGACAACATTTTGAAATATTATTTATTATTTTTCAGAGGAAATAAGGCTTAACATTTCAGCTGAATTGTCTGCATGGCATACAATTCACATGAGATGCCAAGTCTTATTGTCTCAGAAAAATAATTTGAAAAAAAATTCAGATTGTCATCTGCTTCAAGTTTGCTTAGCACTTTAAGGATTGAAAAAAAATAATGCATTGTCAGTTGCGTGACCAACGTGTACTATTAGTAGTTGTTTTTTGTGGGGGATCTTTTTGCAAACTACCCAGTTGTGATGTATCGCTGTGTTTTGGGTTGTGAGGTATCTCTATATGTGTGTGTGTGTGTGTTTGTTTGAGTGCAACAGATCCAGTCTAGGTTATTTAGAAAACCGTGGGATCATTAAAAGATGTGTTGGATTTTACCTAGCTGTAGTTAAAATGTTTTTCAACCAAGAATGATTTGTTAATTCCTATTTCTTCTATTTCTTTAAGAGAACATAATTATTTTGTGAGTATTGCCTTGATATGCCAGTTCTCCTTAAAAAAAATGTGGTGATAATTATGGATTTGTTTCCTGCTTATTTAACCTTTACCACTATCTGGGCTACTCAGCAGATGACACATTGATATTTTTCTTATATTTCCCAGAAAACAGGTTTTGCCTTTTCATACAAATTGTCTCCAATTTGCATGAAATGTCAAAACCTGTTTTCTGAGAGAAAAAAAAAATTGAGTATGTTGTCTGCTGAAAATTTTACCTGGAGTGCTAAGCATTAAAATGCTAAACAAAACTGTAGCAGATGGTTCTCTAAATTCTTTTATCATTTCTCAGAGAAAATAAGACTTATGATTTGTTAGGCAGATGATTCACATGAAGTATCAAATTTTATATTCTTTGAAAAATGACCTCCCCCACCCCAACTCCACCCCCAAGCCCCATCATCATATGCTATTACATGGATTTCAACCAGTTTAATCTGGGTCTACGCTATTTTTTTCATGCATCCTGACCAGTGCAGGGCCTTAGTTGGTTGCCAGCCTCGACATTCTTTCTTGGACATTGATTATGAAATATTTTCTACAGTCTTTCTCTCCCTTCCACTGATTCAGGAAGGACAGTTGTCAGTTTCTGGCGAAAGAATGTGCACTACTTAAGAGGACTAAGCCTGTCTAGGAAAAGTGTGGTTAGCTAAACTGACCATCCCGACATAACCTTAATAATGTTGACTAAGCCATTAAACTCCAACCTAACCAACCAAAGCCTCAGTTGGTAGAGCATCTGCTTTGTGTACAGGAGGTTGCAGATTTGATCCCTGGCTGAGTCATACCAAAGACTTTAACCCTTGCCTTGCTGAATAAATTAAGATTAAAATGCCATGCCCACTTCTAATTTCAAGTTAATCAGATTACTTGATCCTGGTTTTTGATAGAAATTCACATATTTAATGACAAACAGTGCAGATCCAGATCAGTTGGCTTCTTCAGAAGCCAATTGATCTGGATCTACACTGTTTGCTAAGACAGGGCATGTCATGTTCAGCAAGAGAAGGGTTAAAAATGGTACTAGCTGCTGCTCTTTCACTTGGCATTCTCTGTTTAGAAAAATCAGTTAAGAATCAGAACTGGTCAGCCCAGTGTCAGTATAATGTGTTTGGGTGGAATGTCATTTTATATGTCTGGGACATTATATGTCAGTGAGACAACACAAAAAATGTGCATAGAGCTCTCTGCTACATCCAGATGCCATCACGATATAACAGAAAGCTTGTTGACCATATGAAACAAATTCATGCCTTTCTGCTCAAATATTTTGGGTAACTACTAAGTAATTTTTAAATATGTTTTATTATTGGTCAGCTGATCAGAGATAGATAGATTGTTTTACCATTTCAGCCCTACAGACCAAAACAATTTTTTACAAACAGCGTAGATCCTGATAAGACTGCTCATCTCATCAGTGTTATGTTTTGGTTTTTGACTGAGAACCCTACATGTATTTGGAACATTGGTTCTGACCAATTTCAATAATGGAAGAGTCCACTTCAGAAACTCAGGGATGAAATGGTTAAAGCTATATCTGTGTTTTTTTTCTTCAGAGATTCGAGGAGCTATCACAAAAATGGGATCAGGCAAAACAGGGAGTTCGTCAGGAGGATCATGAGTTCCTGAAGGAGAAGATCGTACTACAGCAAGAACTAATAAAGAAACAGGACGAGTATGCCGAGCAGAGACGAGTACAGATTGCTGAACAAGAACAACAGGTGAGATTTTTGGTGTGACCCTGAAAGCTTTGATGGCTCTAGTTATGATCACACTTTGATGCAAAAGAGCACCATAAGCTTAAATCTCCAAGCAATAAGCTAGATAAGACTTTTTTTTTCTGAGACACTTCTAATGAGTACCTACAACATATGTTTTTGTGCAGAATAGTCAAATGGGCCGAATGTTTTACCGACCTCGGCAGGGGTTGAACCCGTGACCTCCTGGTCTCCATGCGCCGTCCAACTGGAGACCAGGAGGTCGTGGGTTCAACCCCCGCCGAGGTTGGCAACATTCTTTCATGGAGATTGATCATGAAATATTTTCTACGGTCATTCTCTCCCTTCCGCTGATTCAAGAAGGGCAGTTGTCAGTTTCTGGCGAAAGAATGTGCACAATACTGGTTAACCACTTGGAGGACTAAGCCTGCCCAGTAAACGTGTGGTTAGGTAAACTGACCGTGCTTGACATGACCCTATTGGGTTGACTGGGCCATAAAACCTCAACACAAACAAATTGTAGAACAGGGTATATCCGAGTTTAGCAGGACAAAGGTTAAAAAGAAGGTTTCCAGGTTTCTGATCAAACATTCTATTCAAAACAAACGGTTGCAGACATTGGCTTTACTAGAATGAAACTGCTTTGCATTCCAGAAAGCTGGTTCTTGTATGTATCATGCAAACAAATTGCAAAGCTTGGGATTTCTGATAAGAAGAATATTTCAGATGTATATTTTTTTCTGTTTTACTGTGACAACATAGATCTAGGGTTTATTGATTGTGTTGGGGTTTAATGACACGTCAGCCCTTGTGGGTCGTTTTGTGTCATCTCCCAGAGAAAGGGAGAAAAGAGATAGAAGAGATAAAAGAGGGGATGAAAGAGAGAAAGAGAGGGACAGGGAAGAAAGAGAACAAGAATGAAAGTGAAGAAACAGAAGAAATAAAAACATCTCCCCCTCTACCCTTACCTGCTACAAGGATAGCAGGCCTTGCCCAGCTTTAAGGCAATATCAGTTAAACGCCCCAATGACGTAAGATACACGACATCTTCACCACACCCGACCACCCCCAGATCTAGGGTTGAGACACTATTACACAGAAAAACATAATGTTGTATGTACATCGGAACCTATTTATAAGATGGTTCATTGTAAGACAGTTTTGGATATAAGACAGCTTAAAAGTGGACCCCAAAAATGTTGTATCAAAATAAAATGTATAGATAATATAGAAAAATGACCATTTGTGGTCATTTTTCTATATGAACTATACATTGTTAGGAGGCAACATGGTTGTTTTGCTAAAATGATTTTTGCTTTGGATCCCAGCAATCATGTTATAAAGAAATTTTGGTATACTCATAAGAGCCTCTACTGCAAACCATTCTAATGAGTGCCCACAACATATGTTTTCATGGAGAAATATTAGTAAGAAAATACCTCTCTTATCTTGAACTGTGATGAAAATATACTTTCTGCTGTCTCACTAGAAACATAAAAAAAAAATAGAAAAAATATATTTATACTGAATACTGTAATAACCCTAAGAATTGGGACAGACAGGCCTGAGCAAACAGGGTAGACCCAAATCAGATGCATCTGATCAAGGTCTACAAAGCTTGCCATTCATCCAACAGTTTTTGGACATATCAACTAGCAGTAAAATTGGCCTGTTCAAATTGTGGTACAAGTGTTGGAATTAGTTAAGGTGCCTAAGTATTTAACCTTTGTCACTTTCTGGGCTAATTCAGTAGACGACAAATTGTTGATATTTTTCTTATTTTTCCCAGAAAACAGGCTTTAACATTTCATGCAAATTGTCTCCATTGGAGACAGTTTGCATATAGTTTCAAAATCTGTTTTCTGGGAAAAATAAGGTAAATATATTTTAATATGTCGTCTGCTGAAAATTCTCATAGTACTGAGTGTTAGTATAAATTTGTTAGTTCCCAGATGGGAGACAACTTGCATGAAATATCAAAAACTGTTTTCTGGGAGAAATAAGAAAAATATTTCAATATTCCGTTTGCGGAAAATTCTACTCATAGTACTAAGCTTTAGTATAACTTTGTTATTTCCCAGAATTATAAGTCTTTAAGTAGAAGAAAAAACAACAACAAAAAATGTGTCTACAAAACAACAAGTTGGCTGGATCACTGAGAGCAGAAATTCATCAGTACAATCATCCATCAGTTCCTGATAGGCAACAAAAGGATCTACTTTACTAATATCACAAGGCTGCTGTCAAGAGTTAGAGATTTAATCTCCTTTCCTGAAAAGAAAATTAAATTAATCAAGTTTCACAGAAAGACCTAGCATTGAAAAATGGAAGAGTTCCAAGGGAATAGCCATTTTCTCATACTGCAGGGACCATTTCTTAATGCTTAGCATGCTGGGTAAAAATTTCAGCAGATGGCATTTTGAAATATTTTTCTTACTTTTCCCAGAAATTAGGCTTTGACATTTCATGCAAATTGTCTCCTTTGGAAATAGTTTGCATGAAATGTCAAAGCCTAATTTCTGGGAAAAGTAAGGAAAATATCATCACTTTGTCGTCTGCTGAATTTGCTGAGAAAGTGGTAAAGGTTAATGTCTTTTACAAGCTCCAGCCTGTTACGGACAAAAAACTAATGAATGGTTTTTTAACCATAAAGTGTTTCAGATGACATTTAAAATTATATATATATATTTTTTTTTTATTTTTTTTTTATATAATTAGGCTTTACATTCTGCTGGTCACAGAATTCACATTAAAGGTCAAGTCTTAATTTCTTTGAAAGTAAAAAAAAATGCTTATGTGACTGGCTCTTTAAAATGGAAGTTCAAATATTTTGACAAATATGGTAATGAGTTAGGTTGTTCCTGTATTTAAGGTAAATACAGTAGATTGTGTCTTATTTATAAGAAAATTGCGCTTCTGATGATTAGTGAAGAGGAGGTGATTGATAATCTCCTTTGAAAAAAAAAAAAAAACAACGAAAACTGAGTTGATGAAATTTACCCTGTTTTTAGGGAGATGTAAAATGAATGTTTAGGGTGTCAAGAAGCTCAATTGGTAGTGAGGTTTGTCTGAGATCTCTGCCATGTAGGTTCAAGTCCAGCTTGGGACAAAAGGATGCCATTATGTGTGCTAGATTGGCAGTTCCCTCTTGGTTGTGGTGGTTTCACAGAGGGTATTTCTCAGTCCCTTAAAAACTGAACATCCAGGGCTATCATCCACCACTGAAATGTCCTCTGAAAGGTTGCTCTGAGTATACAGAAGAAGAAGACTGTTGTCTGCTGCTATCTATGTTTAGCATTCTAATGTCAGCTAAATGATAAATTGGTCCCTGCAGTCCAGATAGTTTGTGTCATGAATAAAAAAAACTCTCCACACAGGTCTGAAAAAAATGTTTTAACCCTTCTCATGCTGAATAAATTAAGATGCCACGCCCACTTCTAATTTCCAGCCAGTCAGATTACTTGATCCTGGATTTTGATAGAAATTCACATGTTTAATGACAAACAGTGCAGATCCAGATCAGTTGGCTTCTTCAGAAGCCAACTGATCTGGATCTACACTGTTTGCTAAGACAGGGCATGTCGTGTTTAGCAAGAGAAGGGTTAATTAAGTGTTTGTTTGATGTTTTTATTGCTTTGTTTGTGCGTGAAAGGGGCTGTTGTTTTTATGTTGTTTTTATGGCCCCTCCATTTTCAGTGGGGAGGCATACAGTATCACCGCTGTCCGTACGTACGTCCCGTCCGTCCTGTATGTAACACAAATGGTTTCTGTGCGATATCTTTTGAAAGGATTGGTGTATTGGATTGAAATTTTATACACAGGTATATAATCATAAAATGTAGGTCAAGTTTGGTTTTTTTGTAAAATCCACAAATTATTTTGGGAGTTATGGCCCTTTTTCAACTTTGAAAAATTTTCAGCTTTGAAAAATGGTTTCCATGCAATATCTTTTGAAAGGATCGGTGTATTGGATTGAAATTTTATACACAGGTATATAATCATAAAATGTAGGTCAAATTCGATTTAGAGTAAAATCAACCAATTATTTTCGGAGTTATGGCCCTTTTTCAACTTCGAAAAATTTTCAACTTTAAAAAATGGTTTCCATGCGATATCTTTTGAAAGGATTGGTGTATTGGATTGAAATGTTATACACAGGTATATAATCATAAAATTGTAGGTTAAGTTCGATTTAGAGTAAAATCCACCTGTTATTTTGGGAGTTAAGGCCCTTTTTCAACTTTGAAAAATGGTTTCCGTTCCATAATTTGAAAAGATTAGTGAATTGGATTCATATTTTATACACAAGCATATAATTATAAAATATAGGCCAAGTTTGATGTAGGGTAAAATCCACCAATTATTTTTGGAGTTATGGCCCTTTTTCAACGTTGAAAAAATGTTTCAGTTTGATATCTTTTGAAAACATTAGTATATTGAATTCATATTTAACACACAGGTATGTCATCATAAAATAGAGGTCAAGTTCCAGTTAGGGTAAAATCAACCCGTTATTATGGGAGTTATGGCCCTTTTTCACCTTCAAAAGAGGTTTTCCTTCCGATATCTTTTTAAAAAAGATTGATTTGTGTATTGGATTCATATTTTATACACAGGTATATAATCATAAAATATGGTCAAGTTCGATTTAGGGTAAAATCTGCCAATTATTATGAGAGTTATGGGCCGTTTTTCAACTTCATTTTTTGCAAAATGCCTGCGTGTGGGTGAGGATGGCCCTGGGCGAGGGCATCTGTGTCATACTGATACATTTCTAGTTTTTTCTTATTTTGCATTTTTCTTTTTGCTAACTTGTTTAGGTTTGGAATTTCTTCTGGGTGGGTACATGCAATCAATTTGTAAAAGTACATTAATTACCTAATAAGTACAGCTCCCGATCCCAAGCTTGGCTCAACAGTCTATGCCCCAGATGGGGCATACAAAGAAATCAGGTACTACTTATGCAAAGAGAGGCAATTTAACTCTTAAAACATCAAGGAAACTTGCAGCAGGCGACATTCTCAACTTTTAGCTCACCTTTAGCTAGCAAATGCTAAGGGTGAGCTATTGAGGTCACATTTTTGAAGTAATCATCATGCATTTTGCTCAGGAGGCCTCGGGGGCTCAGTTGGATCTGCGTCAGACTGGTGATCAGAACGTTGCGGGTTTAACCCCCACCAGGTCCGCAACATTTTTCCGTTGAGATTGATCATGAAATATTTTCTACGGTCATTCTCTCCCTCCGCTGATTCAAGAAGGGCAGTTGACAGTTTCTGGCGGAAGTATGTGCACAATGCTGGTTAACCGCATAGAGGACTAAGCTTGCCCAGTAAAAGTGTGGTTAGGTAAACTGACTGTGCTGGACATGACCCCATAGGGTTGACTGGGCTGTTAAACCTCAAGACAAACAAATGAATCTTGGTCAAAGTGTTTGTCTTGATGATTTCTAGGTAGTTCGAAACTGGATCACATGACCTATAGTTCATGGTCAAGTGACCTTGTTCAAGTTTTTCCATTTAAGTCAGTTTCTTGTTACATATTGGTCCTACAGCAGTGATACTTGGCATTTGCATACATCTTGACCTGTATTTCACAGTCCATTGACCTTGATCTTTTTCTGTTTAGGTCCATTTCTCAGTAACTATTGGTCCTACAGCAGAGATACTTGGCACATGCAACCATCTTGAATGCATTCATCCCTATTTAACCTTGACTTACAGTTCATGGTACACTGACTTCATTAAGTTTTTGCATTTAGGTCAGTTTCTTAGTAAGTATTGGCTCTACAACAGGGTTACTTGACACAATTTTACATTTTAGCATGACCTCTTGAGTATTTGACTCTGACCTTTATTTCACTGTTGTCTGCTGAATCTGCCTATAGCATGGTAAGTGTTTATTTCAAAATCAGTTTTACTTCTACAGCTATACTTCATGATTTTCATTTGCACTGTTAATCCTTTAAGTGCCATTCATATCTGCAGCAAACAGCATTCTAAAATACATATATTCTTTTTTTAGTGAAAATAAGGTTTGATATTTCATGTGAATATCTGCTAGGCAGAAATTTCACATGAAATGTCAATAATTATTTTCTCTACAAAAATAATAGTTAAAAAATCAGAATGTTGTCTGCTACAGTTTTACATGGTACTCTAGGAATATCTAAATCACAAAGCCTGACATACCTAAAACTGAAATTGGACTCTTCAAATATATTGTGTTGGAAGAGTTTATTCAGTCTAAAATGGGTTAAAATTTTACTATGTGAATATTTAGTGTAGGTATGGTATTATGAGACGTGAAACTCAGTTCTCTTGTCTTCGTAAAATTCAATAGAATATGTTATGCATGCTCTAGATAATAAGACTAATTCGATTTGTATGATTGATCGATTGGTCCGGCCAAACCAACCATGTTGGTGTAGCGAGTGACCAACTTATTTAACCTTTACCACTCCTGGGAAAACTTTCCAGCAGAGGACAAATTGAAATATTTTTCTTATTTTTCCCAGGAAATAGAATTTGGCATTTCATGCAAATTGTCTCCAATGGAGACAATTTGCATGCAATTGCAAATCCTGTTTTCTGGGAAAAATAAGAAAAATGACATCTGGTTGATGTCTGCTGAATTAGCCCATAGAGTGGTAAAGGTTGACTTTTACCACAGTCGCTGGGCAAATTCAGCAGACAACAAATTGGTGATATTTTTTCTTATTTTTCTCAGAAAATAGACTTTGACATTCCATGCAAATTGTATCTTTTGGAAAGGAGCAATGTGGTAACATGTTATAGACTGGTACACATGGCATTAGTATAATTTCCCCAAATATTTTGACTGGTGAACACTTAGCATGCTATGGGGACTAATCAATGATATTTTTCTTATAGTCCCAGAAAATTGGGTTTGAGAACAAAAATTGTATTTTGAGGGCTTGCCTTTATCTGGAGCAAATATGGTTTTAGTCTAAAACTTTATTTGATAGTTTGCCATTATTTAGGCAAATATGTTTTGTCTAAAACTTTATTTTTATGGCTTTCCGTTATTTTGAGCAAATATTGTTTGTCTAAAACTTTATATTGAGGGCTTGCCATTACTTAGGGCAATATAGTACGGTAAATGTCCTAAAATTTTGAACAAAATTAAATAATTTCAATTCTTGCTGTTCGAAATTTTAGGAATTACGATTTGCTAAAAATTTTACTGTTCAAAATTTTAGGATAGATTCACTGACAGCCAAAATTGTCCTGGCTATCAGACGCTTTCGGACACCCGAAACAACAAAAAAGGACCTATACAACGAAAGGGTTTTCTTATTTGCTATATGTTATTGGTAAGCTGAATGTGAAATCGTATGAACTAATAAATAATTACCACACTGATATTTGTTTTCAATTCCATCCGATTAATTCTATGTTGAATAAACATAACAAAACAATTAATTATCCCATACACTAATTAATTGCCACATACGTTTGTTCGTCACTACGAGAATGTGTCTCTTTCTTAAAATAAGCTGGCTTAGTCCACTGTCTTCTTACGTAAAAACCCTCTTCATTTTACCAAGCTGACCAAAAATACTTCAAAAGGGTACCACACGTTTGTTCTTGTTTGAGCCTCTACAGAAACACAAAAGTCCCTTTCCTCAAAGGTGAAGTGTACAGAGTTTAAATGTCAAAAGCGCAGACTGATTAGAATTTCCGCCATTTTGAAGTGCAGTATTCACGCTTGCTGACATAATGCATTCTGTTGACAATATGCTTAGACCCAGGTCAGACTGTTATGATGCATAAACAGCACAGATGTGCGTGTTGATCTTGTCTATGCTGGTCTCAAATGCCATAAGGGCGTTTCTATTGGAAGGGACTCATACATAAACGAACAGTGCGAACAACAGCTTGCGCTAAATGCAGCCTGATCAAGATCAAAGATTTTAGCTCTGCGCTAAAGTGAAATATATATACCAAACCTGTGAACTGCTATTATTGTTTTTAGCAATATTTCTTTCTTAAAAAAAATGTACTGTCATTTAGAATTCGTTGGCGGAACAGATTATCTTCAACACCGAAACGAAACTTATTGCAAGAATTATCTGTCACTAATACTAATCCTTTCATTAGATCCCTATTCAGGCGAAAACCATTCTCTTTGTGCATATGTGTAATTCAGATCAGAGTGCGAGATGCAGTCTAGTGCAGAATGGTGTCCTGGCCTTCTTTTTCAACTGGAATATTTATCATGTCTGCCATGAGGTCACAACTGTTCTAGATCGCCTGCGCATAATCTAATCGTATTAATTCACGCAAACATCCAGGTGACTGTCGTGTGGAAATGACTACCATTGTGATGAAATCTGTTTTTTTTTTTGTGTTTTTTTTTTGTTGTTTTTTAGCTCACCTGAGCTATGTTCAGGATGAGCTATAGTGATCACTTTTTGTCTGTCATCCGTCCGTCTGTCTGTCCATGCGTCCGTCCGTCTGTCCGTTAACATTTTCAAACAACTTCTCCTCTGAAACCGCTGGGCCAATTTTGCTCAAATTTCTTATGGAGCCTCCTTAGGTTGGGGGAATGAAAGATTGCTAAAATAGTTGCTGTTCATTGACCAAGGTGGCGGCCTTGCCCATATATGGTAAAAACCTTTAAAAATCTTCTCCTCCAGAACCGAGGATGCCTTGGGGCTGAATCTTTGCACAAATCATCGGGGACAGGAAGTCTACCAAAGTTGCTAAAATAATGGTTGTACATTGAATTTGACCTTTTTTACAGCGAGGCCAAATTTGCATCCCTATGTGTTTGTGTGGGCGCCATACATTTGTATGGGAAAAATGTTGAGAATTTCAAATGACTTCTCCAGTGAAACCTCTGGGCCAGTTTTGCTTAAATTTCATGTGGAGTCTTCTTGGGGCAGGGGAATGAAAGATTGCTAAAATGGTCATGGTCCATTGACCAAGATGGCCGCCATGCTCATGTATGGTAGAAACCTTTAAAAATCTTCTCCAGCACTAAAGATGCCTTGGGGCTGAATCTTTGCACAAATCATTGGGGATGAGAGGTGTACCAAAGTTGCTAAAATGATGGTCCTACATTGACGTTTGACCTTTTTACGGCGAGGTTAAGCTTGCTTCCATATGCATTTGTATGGAAAAAAAAATGTTTATAATTTCAAATGACTTCTCCTCTGAAGCCTCTGAGTTAATGTTGCTCAAATGTGGAGCCTCCTTGGGGCAGAGGAACAAAAGATTGCTAAAATGGTCATGGTCCATTGATCAAGATGGCTGCCATGCCCATATATGGTAAAACCCTTTAAAAATCTTCTTCTCCAGAACCAAGTAAGCCCTGGGGCCTAATCTATACAAAGATCATCGGGGACAGGAGAGTTACCAAAATTGCTAAAGTGATGGTCCTACGTTGACATTTGACCTTTTTACGGCAAGGTCAAATTTGTTTCCCTTTGCATTTGTATGGGGCCTATACATTTATTTGGGAAAAATGTAAAGATTTCATATTTTGGACATCTCCTCCATAATCCAGTTCAATTGAAACTTGATGATGAGCATTAGGGTGCTTAGTAGACACAAAATTGCTAAATGAACCAAAAGAAAATCCATGATGGCCACCACAACCACCACCTTGAAAATCCATTTTCGACATCTCTTCCCAAACCTTTGGTCGCTTTGAGCCGAAACTTGCTCTGTAGCAACAGGATGACTTCTGGATTAAAACGAGCTAAAATTCTGTTGATCAGAAATCCAAGATGGCCGCAATGGTTCCATTCCATTGAACAAGATGGCCGCCAGAGCTAAAAGTAGAAAATCTTCAAATGACATTTCGTCCTTGGCAATGGCCCAATTTCAAAATACAGTCAAACCGATGGCTCAAAGCCCTTTGGGACCATGAAAATTTCTTCAAGACAGCGGTAGTTTGAGCCACGGAGGGTTACTGTTAGTGCCATACCAGGAGGCATAATGGAGATAATTGTGGGATATCTTTTTGGTATTCTATATTATAAAAGTAAGTTGTGTGTACTCATTAGAATAGCCTCATTGAGGCAATTCTAATTAGTGCACACAGCATACATTTGCAAGATAAAAGAAGAAAACATCCCTAAATTATCCGTATATCGTATTTGGAGGAAATCCCTGCAGACTCAAGAACGTGTTCGACTCATCCATGGTAAACGAGCCATCGGGGTTCGAGCCATTAAAGTTCTACTGTATTTGGACAGAAGTGTTCCTCCAATGGCCCTCTACCAAAATTGCTAAAATGGTTCCACTTGGCTAAACAAAATAGTGGCCAGAGCTAAAAATAAATAGAAAAAAAATCTTTAAAAGACATCTCCTCTGCAGCCAGTGTCCCGATTTTAATTTTGACTTATGGCCCTTTGAAAATTTCAGTATTTTAACCTTTTAAGCAAGATATCTCAAAAACTGTTAAAGCCATTGCCTTGAAACTTGACAGAGTGATAGGGAATGATGAGAAAATGACCTGATTAACTTACAGCAGTTAACTCAGGTGAGCGTTGTGGCCCATGGACCTCTTGTTTTGTTTGTTTTTTTCTCGTGAATTTTCAGTCAGTATCTCCAGGGTTTGTATAAAATTAAAGGTTCCCATGCCATTTATGTACATAAAATTCGTTATGACACTGCTGTGTGCATTTAAGTTTTGCAGTAGCTTTCAACACAACTACTTTAGTTTACGGTTCCGTAACGAAAAAAAAAAAAAAAAATGGTTACCGAAATTAGAATGTGCCAATAAAAAAAAATTACCTGAAGAAAGCTGTGTTCGAAATTTTAGAAATCTCCTTTTAACATAACTGCTACTGTTTGAGATTTCAGGACATTTCCAGAAATTATTTTGGGCAAAAATATTAGGTGTTCGAAATTTTAGAGTGTTCAAAATTTTAGGACATTTACCATATCTCTTGCCATTACTTAGGACAGTATAGTATCTCGTGCCATTTCTTACGGTAGGGCAATATAGTATCTCTCAAACATCATTTTTATGGCTTGCCATTGCCATATTTACCGTATGTATTTGGACAGACAGGTCTGAGCAAATAGTGTAGATCTCACCCAGATGAGACGCCGCAGAATGCGATGTCTCATCAAGGTCTACACTGTTTGCCACTCATTCAGCAATTTGTGGACACAACATCGGGTAGTAAATTGTACTTGGTGAAATTTTAGAAAAAGTATGTCAAGGAATTGAGATGTTTGAATACTTAGGGTAAATACAATATTTAGGGCAATTATATTTAGTCTAAAGCATTGTTTTGACATCTGTCCATTATTTAGGGAAATATGGTGAGTCTAAAACCTTATGTTGGGGGCCTGCTATCACTTAGGATGAATAGAAAATAAGTTTTGACATTTCATGTGTTCACATGAAATGTCTAGGCTTGTTTTCTCTGAAAAAAAAAATAGAATGTTGTCTGCTACAAACTTTGATTGATGCTTAAAGGGTTAGGATTAGAATGTACATGTACCAGTGTTTTCCACTGACTCTAGTCTTGAAAAGTAGGTGATGAACAAAATATTTCAGAACAGGAAGTTCATCAACCATGAGGGTTGATCGATAAATGAACAAGTTATCTAGATTAACATTTTAGTATGCAGTAATAAATGTATGATGACCAAATGATACAGCAATATTCTGGTATTAAATTGATAATAATTTTAGCCAGTATATGATTTCAAATTATTTTACATTTGACATCATGTGACATACCTGATGAATTCACTGTCTATAAAACTTTTTTACAATTGTGATTTCTTCGAAACAAAAGATAGTTTTGTTCAGTCAAAGGGATATTTCACTTTTCATTGTACTGTATCTCATATGGCATAGAAATATTTATCCATTGTAAAAGCATTTGTATGTCATAATATGAATTATGATTAATTATGATTATCTAAAAATATAAAATACTCGGTAATTCTAAGAAAGTATCATAGCTGATTCATGCATTGCTTATTTCATTAATGATGTGTATACAGTCAGAAAATAGAAGTTTGTTAGTATCTGTAACAAAACAAACTAACATGTTCTTTGCCTTGGGTCCCACATTACGAAAACATGCCTATTCAAATATACTGAAAATTTTACCACCAAAAAATGAAAATTTTCAGAAAAAAATTCTGATATTTTTAATATTTCTGCTCAAAACATAGATTGTGGGAACTCGTTAGAACTGCCTCGGCGAGGCGGTTCTAACGAGTACCCACAATCTATGTTTTTGAGCAGAAATAAGAAAAATAATGTATACCCCTTTCAACCCCAGTTTTACCATATAAAAGTGGGCATATATATATATATATATATATATATATATATATATATATATATAGGCATGTTCTTGTGATGAAAAATAGTGTTAGAAAGAGGATGTGGTATATATGTTGGTAGAAAATTGTGAAAAGTGATGAAGAAATGAAGATATGGGAGAAGTTTGTGAATTTATTGATCATCCCTCATAGATTCACTGAATAACCAAATTAAACTTACCGTATTTACCATATGTATTTGGACAGACAGGCCTGAGCAAACAGTATAGACTCAGATGAGACGCCGCAAAACGCGGCGTCTCATCTGGGTCTACACTGTTTGCCACTCATCCAGCAATTTTTAGACACAACATCGGGTAGTGAATTGTACTGATTCAAATTTTAGAACATATATGGTAAGGAGTTGAGGTGTCCGAATACTTAGGGTAAATACGGTATAAAAAGTCATACAGAGAGACCATATTCTCCCAAAATGACTCTGCATCAGTACTGGGCTGACATTTTGTCAATATTAGATATCGGTGAATGTGCCAACTTTCTGTTCCAGAGCCAGCAGCCTCACACTTGGCGTCTGCTGATGATTGAATTGATCAGGCTACTGTAGTAATAAAATAACCTTATTTGCTAAGTATCTATTTTTTTGTGTGAAAACAATGAAAATGTTGACCTTTGATCTGTTTGAAAACTTCTGTTTTAATGCTTGTGCTAAATTTTAGATGATACATTTTGAGATAATGTTTTGCCCAGAAAGTAGGCTCTAGCAGTTCATGCAAATTGCCTCCTCGAGGGACAATTTTGTTTATGTTGAGGTTTTACGGCCCAGTCAACCCAATGGGGTCATGTCGAGCGTGGTCAGTTAACCTAACCACACTTTTACTGGGCAGGCTTAGTCCTCTAAGCGGTTAACCAGTATTATGCACAGTCTTTCACCAGAAACTGACAACTGCCCTTCTTGAATCAGCGGAAGGGAGAGAATGACCGTAGAAAATATTTCAAAATCAAATCTCTACGAAAGAATGTTGCTGACCTCGGTGGGGGTCGAACCTGCGACCTCCTGGTCTCCAGTCAGACGCGCATTCAACTGAGCCACCGTAGCCAGCCCTTGGGAGACAATTTGCATGAAATGTCAGAGCCTATTTTCTAGGAAAATTAAGAAAAATATCAGTTTGTCATCTGCTGAATTTGCTCGCTTACCTTTAGTCACTAGACTAAAATGTTAGACCACAAATCAATATTCTTTATCTTTTACAGAAAATAAGGCTTTACATTTCATTCAGATTGGTCCTTTGGAGACTTTTGGAATAAAAATGTTACACTGTTTGCCACTCATTCATCATCAATTTTTGGCACATCAACAGATTGTAAACTGGACTACTTCAAATGTCAGGATAAGTGTGATAAATGGTTATTTTTTTTTCGAAAAACTTAGGGTAAATATAGTATTCTAAATTCAAACTCTCTTTTCCGGAAAAAAAAAAATTAGAAAAAATGGCATCAATTTTTTCATCGACTAATATATTTTTTCTGTGAGTGCTAAAGGTTAAGGACACTGAAAGCATTTTTACTGGGACTACTTGTCCTGGCCAAGAGTCTAATTTGCTTGTAATCCTTCACCCATTGACCTACCATTGATTTCCAATAGTCCATTTATTATGCTTTTAGTTTTGCCTGACACTTTTTTCCCTTGATTTCATTCTTTTCATGAATAAAACATGGCTAGTCCCAGTGGATCAATGCTGCTGTATCTGCTGGATCAGAATTGTATCGAAACTTCCAACAGGTTCCACATAAGGTGGTTCCATGGAGCCTCAAGATTTGTTACTAGTAGATCCACTGGAAGTTTGCAGGAACCTGCTTTTTAACATGGTTCATTATAGCACAGGTTTGGATATAACATGGCTTTAAGATGGATAAATAAAAATGTACAGATTTATATAGAAAAATAATTTTTTCACCTGCTTAAGCAAGCAAGTGCAATATAGACGTTTGGTTTTCCCTACATCCAGTTACATTTGTCCAGACTTCGACCACCCTCATCACACCTGGTAATCTCATAAGGGGTAGCCGGTGGGTATGCACTCAAAATCTTTATGCAAACATTCCGGCCATGACTTACGAGACATCAAAATGTCAACAAACGAGTAAGGTCACTTTATTTATTTTTTAGTCAATTTCATAGGCATATTTTGAAAAATCGGACAATGCTATTCCCACCAACTTTCATTTCTGCGTCGGAAAAGCTCAGTGTGACCTGTCTGGCTTTGACCTAAAATCAAATTTAAACACAAGAAGGGGAGATAAGTCCAAAAGTAAGAAAGCCAGCGTTGTCATTCTTGTACCCAACACGTCATCTCGCCCTGTTTTACATTTCTACCAAGTATCTTCAAAATATTCCAAAGGATATTCATGTTACAGAGCAGACACAAAATCAGATCCAAACAAGAAGGGGAGGTAACAACAAAAGTAAGAAAGCCAAATATGTCATTCTTGTATGTGACATGTCATCTCATCCTGTTATACATTTCTACCAAGTATCATAAAAATATTCCAAAGAGTGTTAGACTTACAGAGCGGACACAAAATCAATGCATAATCACTGTCAAATATAACAAAGGGAGATAATGCCAAAAGTAAGAAGGCAGAGTTATCATTCTTGTACGTGACACGTTGTCTAATCCTATTCTACATTTCTATCAGATACCATCAAAATATTATAAAGGGTATTCGAGTTACAGAGCAGACACGAAATCAGTTTCTAAAACAAAACGAAGGGAGATAACTCCAAAAGTGAGAAAGCCATAGTTGTCATTCTTGTACGCGACATGTTGTCTCGTCCTGTTCTACAGTTCTACCAAGTATCATAAAAATATTCCAAAGGGTATTCAACTTACAAAGCTGAGACGAAATCAATGCATAATCACTGTCAAATCTAACAAAGGGAGTGGCCCCGAAGTATGAAAGGCAGAGTTGTCATTCTTGTATGCGACACATCTTTTAGTCCTGTTCTACATTTCTACCAAGTACCATCAAAATATTCCAAAGGGTTTTCGAGTTACAGAGTGGATACGAAATCTATTTCAAATAAAACAAAGGGAGATAACTCCAAAAGTAAGAAAGCCAGAGTTGTCATTCATGTACGGGACACATTGTCTCATTACGATCTACATTTCTACTAAGTATCATAAAAATATTCCGAAGGGTATTTAACTTACAGAGTGGACACGAAATCAGTGCATAATCACTGTCAAATACAACAAAGGGAGATAATGCCAAAAGTAAGAAAGGCAGCGTTGTCATTATTGTATGCGACACATCGTCTCGTCCTATTCTGCATTTCTACCAAGTACCATCAAAATATTTCAAAGGGTATTCGAGTTACAGAGCAGACATGAAATCTATTTAAAACAAAACAAAGGGAAATAACTCCAAAAGTAAGAGAGGCAGAGTTGTCATTCTTGTACTTTACATGTCGTCTAGTCCTGTGCTACACTTCTACCATGTATCATCAAAATGTTCCTAAGGGTATTCAAGTTACAGAGTGGACAAGAAGTTTTACGCCGATGCTGACGCCGACGCCATCGGGATCCATCCTAAAAACAATATGTCCCCCCACCCATCGGTAGGGGGGGACATCATGACAAGCCAGTTTTTCTCTGGAAAACATTTTAAATAAAAAAAATATTTCAAACTTTTGTCTGCTGCAGTTGTGATAGGCACATTAAGGGTTAATACTTAGATACAGGTTAAAAATCTCAACACATTACAATTTGAAATCTTTTTTCAATAGGTTTTTGACATTTTGTGCTCTCTTTTCTGGGAAAAATAAGTAACATATCATCAGTTTGTTCCCTGCTAAAGGTCTGTGGAGATAAAAATTGCTTTGTGGCATATATGACCAGAGTAGATTCACATCAGCCTTCACATCTGTGCAACCTGATCAGTCTTTCTTGATCACTAATGTAATCAAAGACCCTTAAGCATGCTCTAAGAGAAGAAAGTAGACCCTGATCAGACTGCATAGATGCACAGGCTGATCTCAGACTAATCTGGTCGCATATGTCAAAGGTTGATTTCTATATGGATGGGAGCAATTTCTAGGGACTCAATTTCATCCTCAGGAAACATGTTCTTGGATTTTGTAATAAGATCCCAAAGTATGTTATTTTTTATGATTAAGTGCTATCACAAGTCAGCTGCACTAGACAACATTTTTTTCTGTATTTTTTCAGACAAAAAATAAGGCTTGTCATTTCATGTGAATCATCTGCTAGGCAGATGATTCTTATGAAATGCCAGTTAAGTCTTATTTTCTCTTAAAAATAATTAAGAAAAAATTAGAATGTCGTCTGCTACGATTTTGCTTAGCACTTAAATGGTTAAACTTTCCAGAAATGACAACGATTATATGAAGCACTACAGTTGTGTGCTTCCAATTTCTAATACACAAAAACTAGTTTCTGAAATTCCGTTGGCACAGAAACCTAGAAATCTGTATAAATATTTTCTGTCTGATTCCAAAGAATATCAATTACCATGGTTTTATTTCTTGTTTTCCATTAAGACAACCAATATTGGGAGGTCACTTATTAAGCTCTTTATTGAGCTGCTGCAGGCAAAAATTAAACATGTAACATATTCTCCTCCTTTTCCCTAACACTTAACCCTTTTACCCCTGAGTTTCTTGAGTGGACACTTCCATTCTTGAATGCAGACTTGGCCGCTGATGTCAGTAGAGGTTTCAGTCTAAAATAAAAAATAGAATGGCAAACAGTGTAGATCCTGATGAGATGGCTCATTACAAGCTGTCTCATCTGAAGCTACACTGTTTGCACAGGTATTTGTTCTGATCTGCTGGGCTGAAAGATTAAAACACTAGGGAATTTGTAGCAGATGACATTCTAAAGTTGATATTGTTATTTTTTAGAGAAAATAAGATGACATTTCATCTGAATCATATGCTAGGCAAATGATTCAAACAAAATGTCAAGCCTTAATTTCTCTGAAAATTAGAAGAAATACTTGAAATTGTCGTCTACTGTAACTGTGATTAGTGCTCTAAAGGTTAAAAATAAGCATTACGAAAACACGCCTATTCAAATACACTGAAAATTTTACCACCAAAAATGACAATTTTTCAGATAAAAAAATTCTGGTATTTTTCATATTTTTGCTCAAAACATAGATTGTGGGTACTCGTTAGAACTGCCTCATCGAGGCGGTTCTAACGAGTACCCACACTCTATGTCTTTCAGCAGAAATAAGAAAAATAATGTATACCCCTGTAAACCCCAGTTTTACTATATAAAAGTGGGGTTTAAGGGGGTCACAATTATATAGGTATGTTTTCGTGATGGCTTGGCTTTCTATTGAATATGGTCATAAAGGATTATTTTTTCTCCCACCTTTGCCTATATGAGATAGGCTTTATGCCCATGTGAGAAACTTCTATCTCATATAACCATGAAGTGGACCAGCTGGTCCTAGGAACAATCTACTTAAAGGTGGGAGAAAAAGGATCCATCATGAGCTAGTCCATGCAGGATAGGGAAATCTCACCTTTGGGGTATGAATTTCAACCAGGGACTCTGCAAGCCTCGTGCCTGGTTGAAATTCCTACCCCGAGGGTGAGATTTCCCTATCCTGCATGGATACTCAAGATGGATTCTTATAATCCTAGTGAATATTACCATACTTACCCCAAGTATTTGGACAATCAGGGTCTTAGAAAATAGTGTAGACCCAGATTTGATACTGCACATTGCTGAATTCTGATTAAGGTCTGCACTTTGTTTATCATCCAGCAGTTTTAAGATCTCATCAGAGAAAATAAAGACTTGGCATTTCATGTGAATCATCTGCCTAGGCAGATGATTCATATGAAATACCAAGTCTTATTTTGTCAGGGAAAAAAATCTTTTTTTTTTTTTTTTTGAAAGTCATCTACTGTGATTTTTCTGAGCACTTTAATGGTCAAGGGAAACTGTACTCACTCATTGCTTGCTAATTGTCATCTGTAGAAGATTGAAGGTTAAGCTCTGAGAGTCTGCTTTTGCCATAAAACTTGAGACAAATAAAACAAGAAGAACATAAATTGAGGGAACTTTGTAGCACACATAACAAAAACAAGAGAAGTCTTTAGGGAGATGCTGGTTATTACAAGAGTTCTATATCCTTCCTTTTATGGCAGAAAAAATGAGCGACTGTAATTCGAACATTTAGTTCATAACTAGAGCTTGAACAGGAATTGCACTACCGTATATCACCTAAGTATTTTGATGCCATACTTATTCTGAAATTATAACACATCCATTTTAACTACCTCCTGATGTTTATTAACCCTTAAAGCACCAAGCAAAATTTGCAGCAGAAGATATTCTAAAAATGTTTTATTTTTATTTTTCAGAGAAATAAGTCTTGACATTTCTTGTGAATTGTTACTGCATATTATAAACTTGAAAACAATTGCCTTTAACCCATTTAAGCCAAACGTCCCATAAAAGGGACATTGACAAACAGTGAAGACCCAGATCAGATGTCACAGAACCCAGCATCTGATCAGGGCCTACACTTTTTGCATTAAGATCAGATATTTCTACAAAACATGACAGTAATAAAAATTAACCAGACACCCCTTATATAGGAAATGAACTTGCCCAAAGAGTTAAAGGAGAAGAATCCATTTGGCATAACAGGGTTAATGTCTCAAGTAGACGACATTCTAAATATTTTTTTTTTTTATTTTCCAGAAGAAATAAGTCTTGACATTTCATGTTGTCGGCTTGCAGATGCTGCATTCTGCCTGATCTGGGTGTACACTGTTTGCTCAGGTCTGTACTGTATTTTTCTTATCATCTGTCTGGACACATTAGAACTAAATCCTTGTATCATGACTTCATCATTGTATGCAGTCCATCACTTCGGATGCCCCTCCCTCAAAACTAGATCAACAGAATGACCTAATTTTGCAAACTCAACTCCTGGTCAGATGTTCAAGGTTGGACTCCTGTGTCAGCTTCAGTAGATGCCAGCCTATCTCAAACCATCAGTGAAGTCATCCCATCACCCCAGTTAACCTCCCACAAAATTTACTGAAACCTATTTTTGCAAAAATTAGCACCTGGTCAATTGTCAGACTCTTATCTTGGCTTCCACAAGTGCCTTTATAATAACCCCTCACTCCATCAGTGCATATATTCTAATACCCCAGTTGAACTCTCACAGAACTGGGTCACTGTGACCTGCTTTTGCAAAAATCCACATCTTTAGGACTAAGTCTTGTTGTGTGTAAGGTAGCCTTTACTTGCACAGACTAATCTCCTTTTTCAGATCTGAAAACAGTAAATAAAAGAAATAGATTAAGTGGACAATAAGTATTTTTTTTTTTTTTTTTTTTTTGTCTTTTTGCTGCTCTTGATGTGTTATGATTCAAAATGTGATGTAGATTGTTTTTGTTTAGCTCAAAATAAAGAAGGCAAAATTAACTCTTGTCATGCTGAATAAATTAAGATGCCACGCCCACTTCTAATTTTTGGCCAGTCAGATTGCTTGATGTGGATTTTTGCTATAAATTCACATACTTAATGGCAAACAGTGCAGATCCAGATCTGATGTTGTATCAGGCAGGGTATATCTGGGTTCAGCATGACAAGGGTTAATGATTTATATGCTTAACAACTTAAACACAAGAAGTCTGAGTTGGAAATTGGATTTCAAATATAATTTTGGAGATATACTCTAAAAGAATTTTTAAATCCTGTCAGGAAACAACACTTTGATGGAAAAAAGTGTCTTATCTGCGGCTTTGCCAAACACTGCATTTTTGACAGAAAAGAAAATTTGCTGTCTAACATTACCAAAGGAAAGTTACTGATGGAAAAACTGAGTGAAGTTCTGAATTCAATTATTGTTGATCTGCTTTGCTCTTATTTGCATATTGAAATTTGACACTCTGTGTCATTTGCTTAAAAGTGCAATAAAATTAATTAGACCTCTATAATAACGCTAAAAATTCAGACAGACATGCCTGAGCAAACAGTGTAGATCCCGACCAACTTGGAGCAGTTTGATTAAGTTCTCCACTGTTCACCATTCTGCTGGCACTTTTTAGACACATCACAGTGTAGTCAAATGCATAAGCTCGAATTTTAGGATAAGCTTGGTAAGGAGTAAAGGTCTGGATATTTATTATAGTAACCTTATATATAGAGCATATGTGTAGATAATGGGGGGTGGGGGTATCGGGTAAATATTTTTCTTATTTCTCCATGAAGACATATGTTGTGGGTACTTGACGGAAAGGCCAATTGACTGGAAACTTGATAGGAAGTATCCTGGTGACTGGTAGTTCAAAAGTAGCTAAAATAATTTTGATTGGAAATCCAAGATGGCCGCCATGGCCGCAATCTTGAAAATCTATTTTGTGCTTCTTCTCCTGAACTGAAAGGCCAATTGACTTGAACCTTGGTAGGAAATATAGGGGCAACTTGTAGAAAAAAAATGGCTAAAATCGTTCCAATCCAAAATCCAAGATGGCTGACAGAGCCACCATCTTGAAAATCTATTTTGCACTTCTTCTCCTGAACCAAAAGGCAAATTGACTGTAAACTTCGTAGGAAGAATCAAGGTAACTTCTAGATCAAAAATAGCTAAAATTGTTCCAATCCAAATTCCAAGATGGCCACCATGGCTGCCTTCTTGAAATCTAAACCAAAATGCAATTGACTTGAAACGTGATAGGTAGTATCAGAGTGACTTAATTGTAGATCAAAAATAGCTAAAATTCACACTTCTGAGATGAAATCGAAGATGGCAGCCACAGTGACCATCTTGTAAAATCTACTTTGAACTTCTTCAGCGGAATGGAAAGGCCATTTGACTCGAAACTTGATAGGCAGTATCAGGGTGACTTTTAGATCAGATATAGCTAAAACTATTCCTATCAGAAATCCAAGATGGTCGCCATAGCAGTCATGTTGAGAATCTATCATGAACTTTTACTCCTGAACTAGTTGATTCGAAACTTCATTGGAAGTATTGAGCTGACGTGTAGATTAAAAGTAGCTAAAATGGTTCTGCTTGCAAATCCAAGATGTCCTCCATGGCCACCATTTTGATAATCTATATCTATACCAAGATGCCAATTGACTCCAAACTTGTCTGGTAATCAGGTGAGTGATACAGGGCCATCTTGGGCCTCTTGTTTTTCTATTTTTCAAAGAAAATAAGTTGACATTTCCTGTGAATGGATTCACATGAAATATCAACTTATTTTCTTTGAGAAATGAGAAAAAATAAAATGTCATCTACTACAAAGTTTGCTTGGTGTTTTAACCCATTGTATACTGAATAGACTCTCCCACACTATATATTGGAACCCAGCAGGCACACAACATCAAAATGACGTCGTATCAACGTCGATGCGACGTGATCACGTCGCATCGACATTGATACAACATCATTTTAACGTTGTGTGCCCACTGGGAAGAGTCCAATTTCAATTTTAGATACATCCAGCTATGAGATTTACATATTCCTAGAGAAAAATGGCTAACCTATTTGCAAACAGTGGAGACCCTGATCAGACACTGTTGTGGCATCTGATCTTGGTCTGCACTGTTTGCCCTGGGGAGAATGAAGGTCTCCCGACTACAATGAATTAAGGGTTAAAATGGTCAACCGTGCAACAGAATTCAGGGTTCTGCTGTCCTTTGGACATAATTTTGAAAGATGATTTTGCTTGGCATTTTATTTTCAGTGAATTTCTTTTGATGTATCTGGATCTACATTGTTTGCAAAGGCAGGGTATATCCGGGTTCAGCAGGACAAGGGTTAATATTTCCTAGAAAATAGGATCTGACACCTCAAATCCTATATGCTAGAAAAATAAGAAAAATATTTCAAAATGTTATCTCCTGAAATTTTTAACCCAGCATGCAGAGTGTAAAAATAAAGATCAAAAGTGAATTTGGTGGTTCATACTACTGCTCTACAAGATCTTTCTGATGGTCTGTACCATATTTACTACAAGTATTCGGACAGGCAGGCCTGAGCAAACATTGTAAACCAAAATCAGACATCACAGAATGTGGTCTCTGATCAGGGCACAGGTGCTTGAAGCTTGGTCCATCAAATGTACTGAAAATGTCCAAATATAAAAAAACTATGAAGCAATTTCAAAGAAATGGCTTACTGTCACTTTTGACTTTGGGCATTATGATTTATTTATGGACAGAACTTCAAGCTCCTGTGATCAGGGTCCACACAGTTTGCCTGCCACTCATCCAGCACTTTTTAAGACACATCAGAGGTGGCAAAATGGACAAGCTCAAAATTTAGGACCAGTATGGTAAGTGCTTATTGTGTCCAAATACTGAGGGTAAATACCATTTTAATAAATTTATTCAGTCTGCTGTTTCAATATCATAGTGAGCCTGAATATTTGGATAGGCAAAAGCTTTAACAAACAAACACTACAGAGTGGAGTGAAGGGATGGGGGCATAGACCAAGGACAGCTTTGCAGGGCTATGAAAATTTATGTTTTGTTTTACTTGTCAGTGGACAAGTTAACTAAACACAACTGTAGCAGACAACATTTTGATCTCTTTAAGGGCAGAATTGAGTTCATAACAGTACAGTGCTTCATTGCACAGAGCCTTTTATTATCCTTCCATCATCTCAGTATGACTTAAATAATGTTGAAGGGGATGTAAAACAACATCATCTTTCTGGACACATCACCAGGGCTTAGTTGTTCAAAGCATCGTTAGCTTAACGAGCTCGTTAAGGGTCATTTCGTTAACTATTTTAGCAGATTCAATATACAATATTCTAATATTTTTTGCTGAAAAAATGTGAGTAGCTTTTGCAATGCAAAAAATTTCAGCATATTTGCGTATCACTCAATGTAAATTTTAACGAATCGTTAACTAACGATGTCGTTAGCTTTGAACAACTGGGCCCAGGTAGTGATATGGACTTGTGTCAGTGTTTGACAGTACAGTTAACCCTTGTCATGCTGAATAAATTAAGATGACACACACACTTCCAGTTGTCAGCCAATCAGATTACTTGATTCAGGTTGTTGATATAAATTTATATACTTAATGACAAACAGTGCAGATCCAGATCAGTTGCTTCTTAAGAAGCCAGCTGATCTGGATCTACACTATTTGCACAGGCAGGGCATATCCAGGTTCAGCAGGACAAGGGTTAAGGGTTCAGGAGCTGGAATATTGGGGCCAGTTATGGCAGCTATTTTGCACAATACACCATGCTGCATAGAACAGTGGGTAGCACATTTGACTGCAGATTCAGGAGTCCCAAGTTCAAATACCAGCTCAGCCACGTTTCTCATGGCGGTTGAATATGAAATATTTACGTCATTCTCCCCAGGGCAATTGTCAGTTACTGGCAAAAGTATGTGCACAAAGTACTGTTTAACCCTTAGCACTCTCTGGGCGAATTTAGCAGACGACAAATTGATATTTTTCTTATTTCCCAGTAAATAGGTTTTGACAGTTCATGCAAGGAGACAATTTGCATAAAATGTCAAAACCGACTTTCTGCAGGCTTTTTCACTCTGCATGCTAAAAGTTAACAGCTTAGAGGACTAAGCCAGCCCAGGAAAAACAGTGAATAGGTAAACAGACTGGCCTGACATGACCTTAACAGTGTTGACTGGGCCATTAAACTCCAAATCAGATAAAAAAAAAATGCACGCTGTATTTCTCCCTAAAGCTATAACCATCTGATAAACTTGAAAAAAAAAAAATAAAAAAAAATGCATTGCCACAATTTTTGTATGCCAGTGGAGCAATTTCCCATTCAAAACAAATCGTTTAGCTATTGATGCCATTGAATACTGTAATTTCCTTATTAAAGTCCGACAGACAAGCTGGAGCAAACAGTGCAGATCCTATCAGATGCCACAGAATGTGGCATCTGATCAGGATCTACACTGTTTGCCTCTCATCGAGCAGTTTTTAAGACACATCAACAGGAATGGTTCAAATCTTAGGACAAATTTGGTACAGAATAAAGGTATCTGAATGTTTAGGTTGAATATGGTATGTCCCAGTTTTATGGATCGGTTAGTTATTAATTTTCTCTAACATGTGGACTGCTAAAGCAAGGCATGTTGCAATGCTTAGCATGCTGTATAAAAAATTCTGAAAAAAAATTTGAAATATTTTTTCCAGAAAAGTAGGGTTTGACATTGCATGCATGCAATGTCAAACCCTATTTTTCTGGGGAAAAAAAAATAAGAAAAATATCATGTTTGTTATTTGCTAAATTGGCTCAGAGAGTGCTAAAGGTTAAGTCAACTCTCTGAAGATGAAATTACAGATTGCAAACGAGTGATAGTTTTCTTGTTTTTCCTGGAAAATTAAGCTTGATATTTCATTCAGATCGCTTCCAAAGGAGACAATCTGAGTGGAATGCCGAGTCTTATTTTCAGGAGATGAAAATACTTCCAAATGTTATCCTCAGTCCAGCAGGTTAAAGTTTAATCATTACCACTTAAATCAGCATTTGACAAATGGATAACAATTTTTTCCAGAAAATAGGATTTGACATTTCATTTAAATTGTCACCTTAGGAGGCAATTTGCATGAAATGTCAAATCCTATTTTCTGGGAAAAATATGAAAAAAAAAAAAATCAGAATGTTCGTTGAAAGTTTTACCCAGCATGCTAACTTAACATGGAAGCTCTCTTATTGATTGGTAGGTAATAATTCCACTGGTGACTGTCAGGGGACCCTACACTCCAACTGGAGTAGCAGTCTGAAAGAAAATTCAACTGATTTAGAGAAGCAGTCTGTCATGGGGGAATTTAAAACTAACCTAAAAGTACGGAATTGCTTTGAATTGATACAAGACTTTTTTTTTTACAAATTAATAAAAAAGAATTTTTAGGCACAAAAAAGGAAGTTTCACACTGAATAAAAATGTTGAGCCAGATTGATCTGTTTCTCCCGTTCGCATTTAAAACCTGTTTACCAATAAGGATATAAATCAGCCAGAATTTTTGTATGTCTGCCCTTTGTTTACCATGGTAGGGGTTATGAATGAAAGGAGTAAATTTAAAAATTATTCCCTTCTTTAGTAAACATAAATGCAGGAAAGACTACAATAACAAAGGCACTGAAAGAAAACAATACATGCATCAGGAAAACATACCTATATAATTTTGACCCCCTTAAACCCCACTTTTATATAGTAAAACTGGGGTTTACAGGGGTATACATTATTTTTCTTATTTCCGCTCAAAAACATAGATTATGGGTACTCGTTAGAACTGCCTCACCGAGGCAGTTCTAACGAGTACCCACAATCTATGTTTTTGGCAGAAATATGAAGAACATCAGAATTTTTTTATCTGAAAAATTTCTTTTTTTGGTGGTAGAATTTTCAGTATATCTGAATAGGCATGTTTTCGTAATGAAATGGCAAAACCCTAAAAAAAAAATTGCAGTAACAGATATTTTAACTTTTAGGGGAACACTGCAACAGAGGAAGCACTATGGAATGATTAGCAGAATCCCTTCTGCTGATTCAAGAAGGGCAGTCATCAGTTTCTGGCAAAAGACTGTTCACAATACTGGTTAACCACTTAGAGGACTAAGCCTGCCCAATAAAAGTGTGGTTAGGTAAACTGACTGCACTGAAGATGACCCCATTGGGTTGTGACTGGGCCATAAAACCTCAGCACAATAGAAAAAAAATGATAATTATAAAATCTTCTGGCTGGCTTAAAGGGAACGGATACACTTTCAGGAGAGGCAACTTTGTCAAAATTGTTTACTGCCCTTCTAAAAAGATGGAAAGATGTCTGCTTTATAAGGAGACAGGTTGATTGAAAAAAAAAAAAAAAAAAAAAAAAAAAAGCCAAGTTATATTTAACCCTTGTCCTGCTGAACCCTGATATGCACTGCCTTTGCAAACAGTTTAGATCCAGATCAGTTGGCTTCAAGAAGAAGCCAACTGATCTGGATCTGCACTGTTTGTCATTCAGTGTGTGAATTTATATCAACAATCTAGATTAAGTAATCAGATTGACCGACAGTTAGAAATGGGTGTGGCATCTTACTTTTGTCAGCATGACAAGGGTTATGAAGCAAGACAAATTGTTTTCATCCAAATCTATTTTGCGTTGACTTCAGAGTGGGCATTGGCTTAGGAATGACTGTTTCTTGTGTGATATCTTATGACTTGATTGCTGGATTTTCATTGACCTTGCAAGGATACATCATTTGAACAAGTTAAAAAAAGCTGATTAAATTTTGATGACCTTGAATTCATTTTCAAGGTCATCAGAGGACAGTGTCAAATTAATGTGGTGGGGAGGAGCTGAGCCTCTGTCTATATTTATGTGAACAGTTGAGTCCGGTAACATTGCCCACTGTTAACAATGTGCTACTGGTATACATGTTGTTGTGTTGAGGTTTTATGGCACAGTCAACCCAATGGGGTCATGTTGAGCTCAGTCAGTTTACCTAACTACACTTTTACTGGGCAGGCTTAGTCCTCTCAGCGGTTAACCATACTGGTGCACATTCTTACGCCAGAAACTGACAACTGCCCTTCTTGAATCAGCAGAAGTTACAGAATAACCATAAAAAATATTTCATCATCAATCTCCATGAGAGAATGTTGCTGACCCAGCTGGTGTTGAACCCGCAACCTCCTCATCACCAGTAGGACATGCATCCAACCAAGCCACCGAGGCCAGCTCCTGGTATACATAGGCTGTCTTTTAGAAGACCTCAGTGTTTAGTATTTTCATTTCATAAACATGTTCATTTCTTTTTACTCATCATAGCTAAATAGCAAATGCATGTGCCAAGTATTCAGTTTTGTGGACTTTTTAATATTTAATGCTTCATGGAAAAGTCAGAAAACATCCGAATGAATATCTGACAATCATTTGTGCCATGTGCAGCAGTTTTCTGTTTAAATTATTTCAAATGTACTGTAACGGAATAGTATATATATCACTTCTACAGCCTCGCTGTGGAAGCCAGCTTTTATGGTGACACTGGTAGAGTGATTGGCTTTTTTATGAAGTTAAGCAACGGAGATCGCGGTTAGTACCTGGATGGGTGACCACGGTGCTTGACTTCGTGGAGGACCCGTTTTCACACTACATTGGTGGCAGCGGTGGGATGGAAGACAGTGTCCTTAGTGTGTTGCATAGGCTCCGCCCTCTGATTTGCCTAGTGAGGCGTGTGTGACTTCGGGACGAAGTCAAGAGAAGAGGGGGAGAAATGTAACGGAATAGTATATATATCACTTCTACAGCCTCGCTCTGGAAGCCGGCTTTTATGGCGACACTGGTAGAGTGATTGGCTTTTTTTACGAAGTTAAGTAACGGAGATGGCGGTTAGTACCTGGATGGGTGACCGGGGTGCTTGACTTCGTAGAGGACCCGGTTTCACGCTACAGTACTTCAGATACTCACTGCCTTATAAAAAAACATAAAAGAATTATATGTAACATAATGTAAGGTTCAAAAGTTGCCCTTGGCAATGTTAGGCACAAACCTGACAAGAAAATTCAGTAGGGTAGCCAGATTCAAACTGTTATTGTTGCAAATAACAACAGATTTATATATATGTATATATATGTCGTTAATTATTTCATTTGCATGAGGACTTATCTATTTAGCGTTTGAAAATATTATTTCCATGCAAGATTTTTTTTCAAGCAAAGGAACAACAAAATATTCCTTAAGTATGCAATGTTACCAGACAACAACACTATATATATATATATATATATATATATATATATATATATATATATATATATATATATATATATATATATATATTTTTTTTTTTTTTTTTTTTTTTTTTTTTTAACATCTATACAGTTTCAGTTGAAAAGAAGAAAAGGTTACTGATAAAATCTATATCTAATCTACAGCATAATCCTTAACATGCTAATCACTGCAGCAGATGACATTTTGATTTTTTTAATTTTATTTCTCAGACAAGATGGCTTGACATTTCATGTGAATCATCTTCCTAGCAGATAATGCTCATGAAATAGCAAGTCTTATTTTCTCTGAAAAATAATTTAAAAAAAATCAAAATGTCATCTGCTACAATTTTGCTTAGCGCACTGAAAATTAATCACATTGATCTGGTAATTTCAACTGTACAGTCTGCAACCATTCTAAGAACTGGCAAATTGGTGTCGCTGTACCATATTGCCTTAACCCTTGTCCTGCTGAATAAATTTAGATGCCACACCCACTTCTAATTTTCAGCCAATCAGATTGCTTGATCCGAATTGTTGCTATGAATTCACATACTTGATGGCAAACAGTGCAGATCCAGATCAGTTGGCTTCTTCAGAAGCCAACTGATCTGGATCTACACTGTTTGCAAAGACAGGATATATCCGGGTTCAGCAGGACAAGGGTTAAATATTAGGACATCTTAACTCCTCACCATACTTTTGTTTTAGCAGATGTCCTAAAACTTCAACAAGTCCATTCTACTACCTGTTGATACACTAATATCTGAAACTGCTGGATGAGTGGTAGAACAGTACAGACACTGATCATTCTGTGGCATCTGTGCTGGGTCTGCACTGATTGCTCAAGTTTGTGTGTCCCAGTACTTGGAGTACATAGTAATCTTCTCATGAAATAATAAATATGTGGAGCCTTTAACACTTAGCATGCTGGGTAAAATTTTCAACAGACGACATTGAATTTTTATTCCCCAGAAAATAGGCTTTGACATTTCATGCAAACTGTCTCCTTTGAGATAATTTGCATGAAATGTCAAATCCTGCTTTCTGGGAAAAATAAGAAAAAATGTCATGAAGTTGCTGATTTAGCCCAGAGTGCAGAGAGTGATGAAAGTTAATTGTTTGTGAAATTAAATTAGCTGTACTTATTGTATTATTTAGTCCCAGAAACATTGGGAATGCATTTGGTTATTTAGAAAGTTTGAAGAAATTATATATTGTGTGTTACAACAGCCACTTCTTTTCTACAGCCAGTTGTATGCTTTTGCAAAGGTTGCTGTTATACAAACGTTGCACTATAACCATGCTGCTTACACTGTAAATGTACTATTTGCACTGAAACTATACTACTTGCACTGTAACACTTTAACTGGGCTACTTGCACTATAATTGTTGCACTGCAGTTGTGCTATTTGCACTGTAACAGTGCTACTTGTGCTGTAACTGTGCTACTTGCACTGTAACTTGCCCTTAAACTGTGCTACTTGCACTGTAATTGTTGGACTGTAACTGCTGCTTGCACTACAACTGTGCTACTTGCACTGTAACTGTTGCACTTTAACTGTGCTACTTGCACTGTAATTGTTGCACTGTAACTGTATTTTGTGCACTATGACTGCCAATTGTACTGTAGCTGTGCTACTTGCACTGTAACCATGCTACTTGCACTGTATCTGTGCACCTTGTACTTTAACTTTGCTACTTGCACTGTAATTGTTGCACTTTAACAGTGCTACTTGCACTGTAACTGTTGCACTTTAACTATGCTACTTGCACTGTAACTGCTACTTACACTGCAACTGCCTACTTGCACTCTAACTGTTGCACTGTAACTGTGCTACTTGCATGTAACTATGCTACTTACACTGTAACTGTGGTACTTGCTCTGTAACTGTGCTCTTGCCCTGTAACTGTTGCACTTTAACTGCTACTTGCACTATATCTCTTGCACTGTGACTGCCACTTGCACTGTAACTGTTGCACTGTAGGTAAAACATATTATGCAAGCTGGCACAAAAGTGTCCAGAAACATATTGCACAGACTGCAAACTAGTTTGCCAATCATGTAGCCATTGTTTGCCAGTTAGTGGATGTAGATAGGGACACAAACTGTGGTCAGTTTTGAAAACTCCCATCCTGAAGAAGACAAAAGTGGTAGAACTGAACTCAAAGCCAATGCCTTCATCTGATTTGCCAGGACAGCTTCTCCTTAATCCAGGTGGTAATGGGTAATGATATCTGAAATATTTAGGGTAATTATCAAAGCTGTATATAAAGCACTTTTTTTATCTTAAAAGTATTGATATGTTTTCTTCTTTCTTGATGAAAACATACGTTGTGGGTACTCATTAGAAGAATCTTGCTGTACCTTGGTGAGGTGCTTCTAATGTGTACCTGCAACGTGAGTTTCATGGAGAAATAAGACAACTATTTATCTATCTTATCTAGAACTACTGGTACTTATATTTGATGACATTCAGTGCTTCAGTTAAGTCCTAACCAGAGAAATATTTCTTTCTACTACAAAAAATGTATGTAGTATGCCCAACACATGGAAAGCAGCCCTTGTGGCCTTTTTTGGTAAACTAACAGAATCATTTGATACCATAGAATATATGGAGCGGGCCTCGGTGGCTCAGTTGGATGCGCGTCTGACTGGAGACCAGGAGGTCGTGGGTTCGACCCCCTCAGAGGTCGGCAACTTTCTTTCGTGGAGATTGCTTATGAAATATTTTCTATGGTCATTCTCTCCCTTCCGCTGATTCAAGAAGGGCAGTTGTCAGTTCCTGGTGAAAGAATGTGCACAATACTAGTTAACCGCTTAGAGGACTAAGCCTGCCCAGTAAATGTGTGGTTAGGTAAACTGACTGCGCTTGACATGACACCATTGGGTTGACTGGGCCTTAAAACCTCAACACAAACAAACAAAGAATATATGGAAGAACAGTGAGAGCTCTGTTCAGACTGCATGTATATACAGGCCTTCACAATTCCCAAATGGCATAAGGGTCCTTTTCATATGTTGGCATCATCTACATGGTCTTGCTAATGTGACACCACAATATAATGCTCTGTAGAGATCTAAGAAAAAAATGTCACTTTGTTTGACAAAAAAAATGATCTTGTCAGGAATATGACCTTGCTATGCTGTTGTGACCCTAACCAAAGAACCCAGGTCAGATTCCTTATTGACAATCCAGCAAGTCATTGCTTGGCAGTGTTTGCATTGTGGCCATTTTGAAATGTGCTCCTCCACCTTTGTATCATTATGTGGTTCAAACTCCAGTAATAGAAGAGTTATGCTCTAGATCCATTTTTCTGTTATTTCAGCAAACAGTTCAATAGATTCGCCATTCATGAGCGCAAATGGATAGGGAACACCAGTAGTATGTTGACTTAGCAATCTGTTCGGTAAACATCTCTGTTGTCCTTCACAGAACGTTTGCTTTTATGAAACTAACATGTTTCAGTGTTCAGCACATTGATCAAATAATGTTCCGTGTTAAATTTTAAAACACTGCAAGTTAAAACTAGGTTTAACCTTTCACCTGAATTTTACAGATGACATTTTAAAATGTTTTTTCTTGTTTTTCTCTGAAAAACAATATTGCCTGACATTATGTTAAATGTTCTAAATTTTTAAGTGAAAACAGAAATTTAAAAAAAAAAAAAAGAAACAGAATTGAGACCTTGGATTAATTTCTCTCCTCACCAAGGAATTTTTTAGCAATGGAGGGCAACCACTTTGCAAGGGGAGGCAATTAAATTGCCTCATATTACAAAATTGGTTGTTTCCCTTGAATAATTCTTCCTGGTTTTCTTTTTGAATATAAGATTTTACTGTTAGACTTTTGGAATATTTATTATGTCAACCAATCCTCTAAGGAAATGCAAGCAATGTCAAGCCCTACTTTCATGGAAAAATAAGAATAACATCACTAATCACCTAATTTCACCATCACTATAAAGTAGAGAATAATCAACAGAACATCTTGCTTGATATGAAAACTGTCACCAAGGGGCTGGGTAATAAAGTGAAAAGCAAGTTCCAAAGGAACGGCCAATGATGGAACTGTTACTCAATCCATATTATAAAATTGAAATAACTTAACCTCTAATGTACCAAGCAAAATTTGTAGCAGACAACATTTTATGCCCTCACCACAAAGTGGAGGAGGGCATATAGTTTTACCCTCCGTCATATGTACATCCGTGTGTCTGACCATCTGTCTGTCCATCCATCACACTTTATAGTAAAGTTGGTGTCTCTGCAACTCCTCCTACAGTTTTCAAGGTAACAGTTCAAAACTTGCACCATAGTAAGATAACTCTGATCAAATTATTATTGGTAGAGTTACACACCCTTGATTTACTTAGAAAATTTGTCTTATACATATGGCATAGTAGGGTTCGTGTCTCTGCAACTTCTACAGTTTTCAAGATGATGATTTGGAACTTGCAGCAAGGTAAGCATATAGGCTGGGCATTTGCAAAAATGTCACAAAACTCTGATCAAATTTTTATTGGTAGAGTTACATACCCTGGATTTACTTAGAAATATGGCCTTATACACATGGCATAGTAGGGTTTGTGTCTCCAGAACTTCTACAGTTTTCAAGATGATGATTTGAAACTTGCAGCAAAGTAGGCTGGGCATGTGTATAAAGGTCATAAAACTCTGATCAAATTTTTATTTGTAGTGTTACATACTCTGGATTTACTTAGAAATATGGCCTTATACGCATGGCATTGTAGGGTTTGTGTCTCCAGAACTTCTTCTACAGTTTTGAAGATAATGATTTGAAACTTGCAGCAAAGTAAGCATATAGGTTGGTCACATGCATAGTCACAGAACTCTGATCATTTTTTATTACTAGAGTTACATACCCGGGTTTACTTAGAAATTTTGCCTTAAACACATGGCATATTGTAAGGTTTGTGTCTCCCGAACTTCTACAGTTTTCAAGAGAATGATATGAAACTTGCAGTAAAGTAAGAATAAAGACAGGGCATGTGCATAAAAATCACAGGCTGCATTTCCTGCAACTCCATAAGGTTAGCAAGTGTATTAGACAGGTATTCAACATATAGTAAAACTTTAACCCTTGTCATGCTGAATAAATTAAGATGCCATGCCCACTTCTAATTTCCAGCCAATCAGATTACTTGATCCAGGTTTTTGATAGAAATTCAAATATTTAATGACAAACAGTGCAGATCCAGATCAGTTGGCTTCTTCAGAAGCCAACTGATCTGGATCTACGCTGTTTGCTAAGACAGGGCATGACGTGTTTAGCAAGAGAAGGGTTAAAGACTAGAACACCAATAGCTCATTTACTGTGGCTGTTTGTTTGTGTTGAGGTTTTACGGCCCAGTCAACCCAATGGGGTCATGTTGAGGGCGGTCAGTTTACCTAACCACACGTTTACTGGGCAGGCTTAGTCCTCTAAGCGGTTAACGAGTATTGTGCACATCCTTTTGCCAGAAACTGACAACTGCCCTTCCTGAATCAGCGGAAGGGAGAGAATGACCGTAGAAAATATTTCATGATCAATCTCCATGAAAGAATGTTGCCGACCTCGGCGGGGGTTGAACCCGCGACCTCCTGGTCTCCAGTCGGACGGCGCATCCAACTGAGCCACCGAGGCCTTTACTGTGGCTGATTCAAACTTGTTTTTGAGTCTATAGGACATGCTTCTGTTCACTAAAGAAAACAATATTTAGGGATATTTTAAGGAAATTTTCTTATCATGAAAATATACGTTGTGTGCACTCAACATACCAATATTGTATAGAAGATTGAAAAGACATTACTAAATTTCCCCATTTGCCTCCTGACCTGGGGCTTTGATTCCCTCAGTGGTTCAAACTACCCATGTCTAGAACAAAATTCCATGGTCCCAAGAATAATCGAGCCATTGAAGTTTGACTGTATAGCCTAAACAAATGTAAAAATGGCCTTTAACCCAATTATGCCAAGTGGACTTTTCTACCACAACTCCTTGGACAAGCCCATTTCCTGTATAAGGAGTATCTGGTTAGTTTTCATTATTAACATCTATTGTAGACATTTCTATATTCAATGCAAACAATGTAGACCCTGATCAGATGCCCCATTCTGGGTCTACGCTGTTTGCCATTGTCCCTTTTATGGAGGGCCAAGCTTAAATGGGTTAATCCCATATTCTACACTGAGCTCCCACCCAACTCAGTTACCACCAGAAGCTTTCAGGCAGCTGAGCAGTTGGTGCTCCTGACTGGATCATGCGGTTCCCTGTATCCCACTAGAGGCCGAAAGCATCTCATGATTGTATCCCGCTTCACTGCACAGAGCCTTATATTATCATCCCTTCATCATCTCTATGTATCTATGTATACTGCCATTCAACCGTGAGAACATTTTAGGTGGGGGTAAATATAACTTAACCCTTAAAGCGCCAAGAAAAACTGCATCTGAAAATGTCATCAGTTTATGTCGTCTGCTGAATACTCTTGCAGACTTTTCAGACCTATTTTGGCATACAGGGAAACAGTGTGGACCCTGATCGGAGCAGTCTGATCTGGGTCCACACTGTTTGCAAAAATGACTTTTAAAATCACAAGCAAATGACAAAGCAGATGACAATAGTTGTAACTGGCGCTTTAAAGGTTAAATTATGTTGAAATGAAAAAGACATAATATGTAAAATATGAAATTACCAGCACCCTGTGTGTCTTGTCCATGCTTAGATTCCTACTCTTTAAACTTTGAAAGCAGATGCAGACTTTAAATCACAATAAAACAGGCAAAAATAACTCACCAATTCAAGAATGTGGTACCAGTTTCACTACGGTCATAGCGGTCATCATGTTAAAGTAATAATTTCAACCATTTTATGCTTAGTCCATCTGAAACTTGATTTTCTGTGATTTAGAAAACTGCAACTGTTTATATGATGAAACGCAAGCGTAGAATTAACATATGAGTAACTCCAGATAAGCCGGGTCATTTTAAAACCAAAACATATTGTATATTTTCTTTTTTTTAGTTAAAAAAACATATGGTATGGGAACTCGTTAGAATTGCCCGAATAATACTTATCTAATAAGTATCCTCAACAGATGTTTCCATGGAGAAATTAAGAAAATGTTCACATAGATACACTCCTTTCTGGAATGATGCAAGCATCTCCTTAAGAATGAATGTTACAAATAAGATGCACTTGCGTGAAAGAGCAGACGAGTGCAGCTGCAGTTTATTGTCAAATTCATGCTGTTATTCAAGATAATGCATCATGTGCACACATTATTAACCTTTAACCTTCACAGGGCAAATTCAGCAGATGTCAAATTGATGATAGTTTCCTTATTTCTCTAGGAAAATAGGGTTTGACGTATCATGCAAATTGTCTCCTTAGGAGACAATTTGCATGAATGTCAAACCCTATTTTCTTGGAAGAATTAAGAAAAATAGTTTAAATGTTGGCTGCTTTAACTTTTACCCAGGGTGCTAAGCGTTAATGAGAGGTTTAAATGTATTTCTAATTTGCGGTTTATTTTGAAGTGCACTGTAATACAAATTATTTTTTGTCTTCAAATGTGGTTTTTAGACCCCAGATCAGATGCATTTTCTAATTTCTCTAAAAAATGTACAGGGTTTTCCCTCAAGGTTTGAAAATGAGGATGATGTTGAGTAAAGGGGTCCTTTAAGAAGATTTAGCAAGGGATTTGTTGTTTTAAATAACTGTTGACCAAATACTAATAATTCTTGCCCTTTAGGCCACAAATAGATTAAAATAAAAAGCTAGAAATGAATTAATGTTACTTTAGATGGATCATATATGTATCACTTGGGGACCCTGGCTTTTAACTTTTAAGGGTCCAGAACATGGTTTTGGGAGTAAAAACTGGCAAAATGTGAGTCAGGAAACCCCTGGTGTAACATTGTAATATTACAACACATTAGAGTCATCACAACCAGGGCCCAGTTGTTCAAAGCTAATGATGTCGTTAGTTAACGATTCATTAAAATTTACATCGAGTGATACGTAAATATGTTGACATTTTTTGCTGAAAAAATGTGAGTAGCTTTTGCAGTGCAAAAGCTACTCACATTTTTTCAGCAAAAAATATCAGAATATTGTATGTTGAATCCGCTAAAACAGTTAACGAAATGACCCTTAACGAGCTCGTTAAGCTAACGATGCTTTGAACAACTGGGCCCAGATGATTGTAATGAAAAACAAGATAACATCCTGCTCATAGTTCCAGATATAGTGGGGGCAGAGTTTATTCAATCTAAAATGGGCTAAGCTCATCCCTGTTGCCTGAAAAAGGTTTTGGCATTTCACTCATATTATATTCATCCAATTTATGTGGCCTCTGAATAGGGCCTACACGATTTACCATTCATCCAGCAGGTACTAGACACATCCAAATCGTTGGGGTAAATAGAGTATTAACCCTTGTCCTGCTGAATAAATTAAGATGCCACACCCATTTCTTGTTTTCAGCCAATAAAATTACTTTTTTCAGATTGTTGATATAAATTCACATACTTAATGGCAAATAGTGCAGATTCAGATCAGTTGGCTTCTTCAGAAGCCAACTGATCTGGATCTACACTGTTTGCAAAGACAGGACATATCCGGGTTCAGCAGGACTAGGGTTATCTATTGCAAAAGAGAAATAGCATATCTAGTTTTCAGGAAACATAACCTTTAACCCATTTATATCAAGTGGACTCTTCTACCACAACTCTTTGGACCGGTCTGTTTCCAATAGCAGGGTGTCAGGTTAGCTTTTATTTTTACTATGTTTTATAGAAATTTCAGTATTTAATGCAAACAGTGTAGACCCTGGTCAGATGCGGTATTCTGTGGCATCTGATCTGGGTCTGCACTGTATGCCAATAACCCTTTTGGGGGTCTTTAGACTAAAATGGGCTTTAATTTTTTTTTTTTTTATTTTTTTTTTTTCAGAGAAAATAAGACAGCATTTTATGTGAGTTTTCAGCCTAAGCAGATGATTCACATGGAATGTCAAATAAAATCTTTAAAAAGTTGTCCTTGGAAAAACCTGACACATAAAAGAACAAAATCAGAGTCTCGGTTTCATTGAGACTTCAAAATGCAACAGTGTAGTTTTTAGGGCTGCCCTCTAGCACCAGCTTAACCCTTGCCTGGCTGAATAAATTAAGATGCCACGCCCACTTCTAATTTCCAGCCAGTGAGATTACTTGATCCAGGTTTTTGATAGAAAATTCACATATTTAATAACAAACAGTGCAGATCCAGATCAATTTGCTTCTTCAGAAGCCAACTGATCTGGATCTACACTGTTTGCTAAGACAGGGCATGTCATGTTCAGCAAGAGAAGGTTAAGTAGAACTCTGTTCACCCAGATATCACAATGTTCCCAAAGAATGTAAAAATAAAAACTGCACTAGCAAAACTGATGCAGGAAGGCTTTTTTTTTGGGCTGTCAATTTTTACCAGATATAGGAAGTCAGATAAAATCTATGCAAACACATAGAAGAATAAATTTCATTGAGACTTGTCCTTTGGCTACAATGTGGTTTGTTGGGCATAATTTATGCAACCTTAGCACCAGCTTAATCCATTGTAGACTGAATGAACTATCCCACACTATATATTGGAAGATTCTAATTTCGATTTTAGGTATGTCAGGCTACGTGATTTACATATTTCTAGAGAAAAATGTCTAAATTATTTGCAAACAGTGGAGACCCTGATCAGACGCTGCATTCTGTGGCATCTGATCTTCGTCCGCACAATTACCCTTTTAGGGGGTCTCCCTACTACAATGGGTTCAGCAGAACTTAACTGGCCAAGATATTGGAATGGGCTAATGTTCCTAAGGAAAATTAGAATAAAAACTGTCTTTTTCTCTGTAAAATAACAAAATCAAGTTTAGAATATTCTTTGCTACAAATTTATTGAGCACTTTAATGCTTAGCACTCTGGTTAAATTTTCAGTAGACAACACTGAAATATTTTTCGTATTTTTCCAAGAAAATAGGCTTTGACATTTCATGCAAATTGTCTCCAAAGGAGAAAATTTGCATGAAATGCCAAAGCATATTTTCTGGAAAAAAAAAATTAGAAAAATATCAATTTGTCATCTGCTGAATTAAATGTCCCCCCCCCCCACCCCCCCACCTATGGGGAGAGGGACATGTTATTTGGTGCAGATCCTATTGGCGTCAGCATTGGCACCAGCATCGGAGTCTTAGTATCTTATCTGAACAATATCTTGTGAACCAGTGGTTATATTCTTACCAACTTTCATGGATATATATAATTGGAACAAAGAAGTTGTTAGATTCTGTTGACCTTGACTTAATTTCCAAGGTCACAGCAGTAGAAAAACTGAAAATCCACTCTGTGGGGACATCTGTTTTCTCTGAAAACACTGTTACTCAGTTTGCCAATAGAATGGTAAGTGTTAAAGGTTGTGAGAAAATGGCTGTACTGCATATGTGGGAAATGAAGACCCTGCCCACTTTCAGATACTATAGAATACATCAACAAACAGAGAAGACTTTGATAAGCCTGAGCAGATGCTCAGTTTAATCTGGGCCATTGCTATTCACGTCATAAGAGCCTTTTTCCCTCACTGTACATCAGTTGATGGTAATGAGCCTTGAGATGGCAAGAATGTAAGACAAGTTTGACTATTGGTTATTTAGGTTTCCATAACAGATAATTGCAGCACACACTCCCCCAAGCTCCCCTGGTCAATAGATCTATATTGATCCTCGGCAATGTTTACCCTTGGCACTCGGCTCGGCCAGCAGGATCAATACTGAGTTTTTGCCTGAGATCCTGTAGTAGGAAGTAACATAGTTGTAGTACGTTAACATCCTGAGAGGAAATGCCCACGCTTTGCCGGGGCAGTTTGCCATGGTCATTTTGGGTCTTGGGTGGAAGGTCTCTGGGAGTTGCCAGGTGTGTTTTCTTGGAATCTTTGTAGTTTATGGTCAGGTAAGTGCTGCTTCTTTCTGATCAAATTTTGTTGCTTTGGAACTCTGTTACTTCATGCTATAAGAATTTAATGCTTAGCATCCTAGGAAAAAATCAGCAGGTGGCATTTTGACACATTTTTTTTTTATATTTTTCCAAGGAAATAGGATCTGACATTTCATGCAAATTGTCTCTTGAGGAGACAATTTGCATGAAATGTCATCTTATTTTCTGGGAAAAAATGAGAAAGATATCATCAATTTGTCTTCCACTGAATTTGCCCAAAGGGTGCTATGTGTAATGGTAAGATTTTTACCATACAATATATAGAAAAAGTTGAGAATTATTGGCTGCTTTAGCAGGGGTAGGGAAACAATTACTGTTTAACTCTTTCAGGCTAAAATAAAAATGAGCATATGACATTTTAATGCTTAGCATGCTCAGTAAAACTTTCAGCAGATGACATTTTGAAATTTTTTCTTATTTTACCCAGAAAATAGACTACGAGTATTTCATTAAAATGGAAAGGAGAGGCTGAATTACACTCGTGACTGTACGGTGCTTTATTGCAGAGAGCCTTTTATTATCGCCCTTCCTTCATCTCGATATGATTTTAATAATGTTGAAAGGACATAAAACTCCAGGCCATGACTAAGCCAAACTGGCAAATTGTACTAATGCAAGGGAGAGGAACCGAACAAGCAGACTGCTTTCGTTCTTATCCTGTTGAATGTGCTATTTGTTATATGTATACGTCAAAGTGTTGAAATGAAATATGTTTAAAGTAATGCAAGACTGTTGAAGATATGTTTAAATGAAGCAAAATCCATGTTTTAACCCTTCTCTTGCTGACATGCCTTGTCTTAGCAAACAGTGTAGATCCAGATCATTTGGCTTCTAAAGAAGCCAACTGATCTGGATCTGCACTGTTTGTCATTAAATATGTGAATTTCTATCAAAAACACGACCAAGATTGGCTGGAAATTAGAAGTGGGCGTGGCTTCTTAATTTATTCAGCATGACAAGGGTTAAGAATGCTATTCACACATTGTTTAACCCACTTTAGACTCCCCACACTATATTATATTGGAAGAGTCCAATTTTAATTTTAGGTATATCAGGCTGTGTGATTTAGGTATTACTAGAGAAAATGATTGAACTATTTACAAATAATGGAGACTCTGATCAGATACTGCATTCTGTAGTATCTGATCTTTGTCTGCACTGTTTACCAATTACCCTTTTAGGGGTCTCCAGAAATTAAAAACAGGTTGTTGTTTTTTTCTTAAATTTCCAAGCCAGATATAATTTTTGGAACATACCATATATACCCTAAATATTGAGACACCATAACTCCTTACCATACTTGTCCTAAATTTGAACAAATTGTAATTATGACTGTTGATGTGTCTGGGACTGCTGGATTAGTGGCAAATAATGTAGAACCTGATTGTATGTCACATCAGGGTTTATACTGTTTGCTCAGGCGTGTCTGCCCCAATACTTAGGGTAAAAACAGTAATGCTATTTTAGCTATCAGCAAATCACTGTAACTTTAACCCTGGTCCTGCTGATCCTGAAGCATCGGGGTGACATGTAGATCAAAACTAGCTAAAATTGCTCCAGTCGGAAATCCAAGATGGCCGCCATGACGGCCATCTTGAAAATCTATTTTTCGCTTCTTCTCCTGAACCGAAAGGCCACTTGACTCGAAACTTGGTAGGAAGCATCAGGGTGACTTGTAGATAAAAAAAGTAAAATCCATGCAAAATTTCAAGTTAATTGGCCTTCGTTTTGTTTCAGGAGAAGAAGTGAAAAATAGATTTTCAAGATGGCCGCCATGGCAGCCATCTTGAAAATCTATTTTTCTCTTCATCTCCTGAACCGAAAGGCCAGTTGACTCAAACCTATGTAAAAAGCTTTGGGGTGAGTTGTAGATCAAAAATAGCTAAAATTATTGATCAGAAATCCAAGATGGCCACCATGGTGGCCATCTTGAAAATCTATTTTTCGCTTCTTCTCCTGAGCCGAAAGGCCAATTGACTTGAAATTTTGTAGGAAGCACAAGGGTGACTGGTAGTTCAAAAATAGCTAAAATCGGTTTCGATCAGAAATCCAAGATGGCCGCCACATTTGCCATCTTGAAAATCTATTTTGAGCTTCTTCTCCTGAATAAAAAGGCCCATTGACTCGAAATTTGACGGGAAGTATCGGGATGACGTGGATCAAAAATAGCTAAAATCATTCTGATTGGAAATCTAAGATGGTCACCCTAGCAGCCATGTTGAAATTCTATTTTGAACTTTTTCTCCTGAACCAGAAGGGCAATTTACTCAAACTTCATTGGAAATATTGAGGTGTCTTGTAGATAAAAAGTAGCTAAAATCGTTCTGATTGGAAATCCAAGATGGCCACCATCTTGAAAATCAATATTGAACTTCTTCTCTTGAACCAAAAAGCCAAGTGACTCAAACTTGTCTGGTAATCAGGGAAGCGATACAGGGGCATCTTAGCTCTCTTGTCTGCCCTTGCCAAATTATGGGCTTTATAGGTATAAAACCATGAAATCTTTAAACATCTTTAAAACTGAAACAGCTTGCCCAATTTTCACCAGATTTCACATGGGGCCATCTTTTAAGGGGATGTTGACAATTTGTTCAAATGGTTCTGCCCCATTGAACAAGATGGCTGCCAAGCCCATACATGGTAAAAACACTAAAATCTTCTCCAGTACTAAGAATTTGAGGCTGAATCTTGGTATACAGCATCTGGGATTCAAGGTCTTCCAAGTTTGTTAAAATGATGAGACTGGGATGACCTTTGATCTTTTTATGGTATGATCAAATTTGTTTCCCAGTTGCTGTGGCAATACTGGAAGAATGTTGCATGGCATTTGCAAATAGGCAATAGGTGTTTTTATCAGTTGAGCGAATTGTGGCCCATGGGCCTCTTGTTTTAATTTTTGACTGAGAAAGTGTTTTTACTTTTCTTTACTCATTTTGAATTGTTGATGTTTCAGAATAATATTTTGAAAATCTCAGAAAAATTGAACAAGCGGAACTTGTTGAAAATCTGCCTCCAAGTTACCTATCCTACAGATTTCTGCATAATTTACATTCATTTTTACTATGGGAAAAAGTAAAATTGTTTGATATTTTTTTAAAGCCACTGACTAGAATAAAACTTTTTGTTCTTAGGTAGTTATGACAAATGGTTTTGCATTAACCCTTGTCATGCTGAATAAATTAAGATGTCACATCCACTTCGAATTTCCAGCCAATCAGATTACTTGTTCCGGGTTTTTGATAGAAATTCACATATTTATAACCGTGCAGATCTAGATCAATTGGCTTCTTCAGAAGCCATCTGATCTGGGTCTACACTGTTTGCAAAGACAGGGCATGTCGTGTTCAGCAAGTGAAGAGTTAAATCATAACAAAAGTTTGCAAATTTACATGTTCTGTGTAAAGTGCCAAGCAAAAAATGACTTTCTGAAATATGTCGAAAGCACAGTAGGCAGATGATTCACATGTAGTGTCAAGTCTTATTTTCTCTGAAAAATAAGAAAAAATGAGAATATCATTTGCTGCATTTAAAAGTTAACATGCACACAGACACACAAGCTTGCATACACACACACACATGCACACACCACCCCCCCTCCCCCCCCCCCCCCCCCACACACACACACACACTCATCTACTTTGATCCTTATACTCTGTATAAGAGTGGAGCCATAGCTAAGTGGTTAGAGCATGGCTGCATTGTTGAAGGTTGTGGGTTCAAGCCCAGCTCAGAACAATAATTGAAAAACCCTCTCTGTTTACTAAGCAGTAAATGGGTACCCATTGATGGAAGGTTAAACACAATGAAAGGAGAGGATTTGGCCCGCCTTTCATATGTTGTAACCCAAGACATGGTGGACTCATAACCTCTACTGCCCCAGCAGCCGCAAGACTACGGGACACCTTTACCTGTACCTTTTATCCTGTATTTGTCTTAAAATGATTCTAAATTTGTTTTCATAGAAAATAAGTCTTGACATTTCATGTGAATCATCTGCCAAAGCAGATGATTCACATGAAATGACAAGACATATTATTATAAAAAATGATAAAAAAAAAAAGTATTTAAAAGTGTTGCTTGATGCAGTTGCAATTGGCACTTTAAGGGTTAGCACTGGTCCTGCTGAGACCGGATATGCCCTGCCTTTGCAAACCTGCACTGTTTGTCATTAAGTATGTGAAGGACCTCTGATACTGAGTGGAGGCTGTATTTCTGCAACAGCTGTCAGACACATGACCAAATATATGGACTAGTTAAATTATACTGTTTACTAACATGAATATGCCAGGACATAACAGTTCAGATAGTTCAATTTATAACAGTTGTACTTCTTTCTATGCTTATAAAACGGCTAAATTGAGAATGACAAAATAGGTTGGTTTTTTTTATCTCTAGGGTATCATTCCCAGCCCTCCCCCTTCCCCCCGCCTCCCCCCCCCCGCCCCACACACACACACACACACCTTGCCTCAGGTAGCCCTTACATATATTGTGTAAAATATGCATATACAAATGTCTGCAAATAAAAAGATTAGTTGAGGCATGGGGGGTGGGTGGGGGGGGGGGGGGTTGGGGGGGTGGACAGTACTTTATAACTTTATGAAAACTTTTCCGTTTTCCATGCATTTCAATAGAAAAATGAACAGTTTTACCCAAATTTATGGTTCAATTACATTTCATTTGGAAAAATTGTTTTCGAGTCATTAGAGGTCCACTGCAATGTAAATGATACAATTTACTGAAACTTTTTTTTCCATCATTTTGTAGGCAAATTTACATTGCTACTGTCAGAGTCAGACAGTTACTGATCTGTGTCAGAGGTCTTTTGTATCAACAACCTGGATCAAGTAATTTGATTGGCTGAGAATTAGAAGTGGGCATGGTGTCTTAAGATATTCAGCATGGCAAGGGTTAATAATCAACTGAACACATACAGAAATTTCTTTTGATTGTTACTATTGATCCATTATGATCATTTGCACAAAAGACATTGTTTCTGGTAAAGCCTTCATTATTGAAGTTCTTAGCTTACAATGTCTTCTTAATTGCCATAATATTTCTGTAGAGATATCTTGGTGTCTGTTTATTGAGGTTTGTTGGTCAGGTTCAACCACTAGCAATGTCTAGGCTCCACTAGCTGATATGCTGTTATAAAGAAAATCAGAAAAAAATATTGCACAAGCATCATTAAAAAGCTCCTCAAGAAGTTCTTTGCTGATATTTCTTTAAAGTGTGCCCTTATTTGGTAGCTATTTTACTACAAGATTTTTTAGTAATTTTGAAAAACATAAGTGTACAGTGTGGTAATTAGGTCAGATATGGTATTCCTTATCTTTTCCCTGATACCATATTAACCCCACATATTTGGACACCTTCACTCCTTACCATACTTATCCTAAAATTTGAACAGCTTCATTTCACTACCTGTTGATTGATGTGTCTAGAAATGCTTATGAGTGGCAATCTGTCAACCCTGATCAGATGCTGCATTCAGTGCCATCTGATCTGTGTCTGCACTATTTGCTCAAACCTCTCTGTCTGAACACTTAAGGTAAATAGAATACTTAAGGTAAATATGATAATTATTTGATATTTCATGCATTTCACTGAAGAGACATTTTATATAGTGAGTTCCACATCTCTAGTCCATTTATTTCCAGCTAAAGTGACCTGGTCATTACGAAAACAGGCCTATTCAAATATGTAGAAAATTTCACCTCCAAAAAAACTGAAAATTTTTAGATAAAAATTCTGATATTTTTCATATTTCTGCTCAAAACATAGATTGTGGGTACTTGTTAGAACTGCCTCAGCGAGGCAGTTCTGACGAGTACCCACAATCTTTGTTTTTGAGCAGAAATAAGTAAAATAATGTATACCCCTGTAAACCCCAGTTTTACTATATAAAAGTGGGGTTTAAGGGGGTCAAAATTATATAGGTATGTTTTCGTGATGTGGCTGAGTGGTTGGTGCTCCCTTCAGATCATGAAATTTCAAATCCCACTGAAGGCAGAATTCAGAATTCTACTCATCACTGTTTGGCACTTCATAACACAAAGCATTTACCTATCACCCTTTTGTCATCCCAGTTTATATGTTGTAGGTACTCCTTAGAATTACCATGTTGAAGGGAGGGGATTCTTATTGGTACCTAAACATGTGTGCATGTGGAATGAGAAAGATATTCATTTTAATACTCCACCTATCTGTGGCTATGGCTAGTCTTTGAATTCACCAGTAGAAATGTTTAACTTTATCATCCTTGGGCTTATTCAGCAGAAGACAAACTGATTTTTTTTTCTTATTTTCCCAGAAAAATAGACTTTGGCACTAATACCAAAGCCTATTTTCTGGGAAAAAATAAGAAAAATATTTCAAAATATCATCTGCTGAAATTTTTACCCGGCATGCTATGTGTTAAGAACCTGGAGGGAATTACGTGTCATAACAGTACTTCTGGTGCCCAAATATAAAGGGAGTAATTACCCTTTAGTATTCTCAAATGTAATTTGGTTTTTGCGTTAGATGCTACTAGAGCAATTCTGGAACTGTGGAAATCAATAAGAAGTAATACAGGTTGTTATTTTTCCTGAGACAGTTCTTCATCAAATTATTGTCCTACTTTTCTCTATGGAAGCTCCACATTGAAGCATCTGCATTGAAGAAAAATGCATGTTTTGTCTAGAATGTATGCATTGGTGAAAACCTCGATAAATGCAAATCCACAAAAAGCTTTTAAACCCTGTAGAGTGAGATAGGGCTTCTGCAAACAGTATAGATCCAGATGAGATGGCTCATAAAGGAATTTGTGCGTCAGTGAAAATATCGGTAAATGCAAACCCGTGAAAAGCTTTAACCCTTAAAGTGCCATACAAAATTATAGCAGAGGGCATTCCAACTTGACGAACCAGTTTGTTGTAGCCAGTTAAAGAAAAAAAAAGAATTTAAGGGGACTTGAACACTTGATAGATTTTTCTGCCATTTTCTAGAAGGGAGACAACTTTTGTGACTTCCTGTTTGTGTTTGTGCAAACTGAATCACTTCTGAAAAGGGCGTTCTCTAAAAGGAAAGAGTTTGCGCCTCTGATAGCAGTCACCTTGCAAACTGGTAGTCAAAACAGACACTTGTAAGTGCAAAATATGAGCAGTGATTGCAGGAGTTGATTGCTTGCTTTTGCGTGTTTCCTATTTGTCCACCAGTATCACCTGAATTTTAGGCTGAAACCGTCTGCATTATCTTAATGCTTAACACATTGGGTAAAATATACAACAGATAACATTCTGAAATGTTTTTCTTATTTTTCCCAGAAAACAGGATTTGACATTTCATGCAAATTGTCTCCATTATATAAAACAGGATTTGATATTTCATGCAAATTGTTGGAATGGAGACAATTTGCATGAAATGTCTAATCCTCTTTTCTGAATGGAGACAACCTGCATGAAATGTCAAATCCTGTTTTCTATAAATCGAGATAACTTGCATGTAATGTCAGTCCTGTTTTCTGGGAAAAATTAAGGAGACAGTTTGCATGAAATGTCTGATCCTGTTTTCTGGGAAAATGCATGAAATGTCAGATTCTGTTTGCTGGGAAAAATAAGAAAACTAGAACTAATTATTTTTTGCCTGCTGAATTGGTAAAGGTTTATAGAGGAACAGAAATGTCAGGGTAAAATGGCAGATGATTTTGGAATACAGTTGAAGTATTAGATCTTGAATGGGGACAAATCTTGGGTTCCATCAGTCTCCATTACCTTTTATTTTGCTGGGTAAAAATTTCAACAGATGACATTGAAATATTTTCTGTATTTTTCGAAAACAAAAATTGGGGATTTGATATTTCATGCAAATTGTCTCCAGTGGAGACAATTTGCATGAAATGTCAAATCCTGTTTTCTGAAAAAAAAGATAAGAAAAATATCATCAGTATGCCGTCTGCGGAATTAGCCAAGTGTGGTGAAGATTAACCCATTTATGCCTAGTCCCATAAAAGGGACACTAGCTAACAGTGTAGATGTAGATTAGATGCTGCAGAGTGCCATGTCTGATTAGGGTCTACACTGTTTGCATTAAATAAATAAATTTCTATAAAACATGGTACTTATAAAATTTAACATGAAACAGCTTCTATTGGAAATGGACATGATCAGTGATAGAGGTAGAAGAATCTGCTGGCATAAATGGGTTAAGGAGTGTGCCACTTCTCTTGGGATAATGGCAGACATTCAAATACCCATATAATTTTCCCTGTTATTTGAAATTCAGAGGATGGGAAATACTGCAGACCTAGATCTATCCCATTTGGAAAGATTACATGAATCTTCACAGGTTAATCTGACCAATCCCTTTCAAGAATGGACCACTTAACACTTAGCATGCTGGGTAAAAACTTCCAGCAGACGACATTTTAAAATATTTTTTTTTTTTATTTTTCTCGGAAAACTGATGTTGACATTCCATGCAAATTGTCTCATTTGGAGACAATTTGCAAGGAATGTCAGCATCTGTTTTCTGGGAAAAATAAGAAGAATGTCATCAATTTCTTGTCTGCTGAAATAGCCCAGAGAATGATTTTAATATGGTTTTCTGACCATCTGATCAATTGGATTAGTACTTGCATTTGACCTTTGGATATTTATTGTAAAGATTTACCCTTATTCAGTGGATAATACGTTTTACAATGGAAGTTTATGAAAGTCGAATTGTTGTGAGATTAAGAGCGGTGTTTATTTTTTGTGGGCATTTAGTTGTAGTAGTAAGTTTACTCCTTTAAAAGATCTTTCTTGAAATACTTTACAAAATTTTGACAAAATAATTGCCAAACAACAGGCCAGATAGCATTCAGTTGTTATTGACCTGACAGCTCACCTTATACAAATATACATGAAATTATACCATATTTACCCAAAATATTTGAACATCTAACTCATTAAAAAAAAATAAAATTTGAACAAGTTCATTTTTAGTTCACCTGAGCTTGAAGTGAGCTGTTGTGATCACCTGATGTCTGTCGTCCATTGTCCATCTCCATGTCCGTAATTTCACTTAAGCATCTTCTCCTCTGAAACCTAGGCTGATTTTGCTGAAACTTCACAAAAAGCATCCTCTCAATACCTTTCTTAAATTTCTTCAAAACTTTTAGATCCATGCAGAACTCTGGTTTCCATAGTAATGAAAAAAAAAAACTTTAAAAATCTTCTCAGATTCTGCTCAAGGGGTATTTCCATGAAAATTTACAGGGATGTTCTTTGGCCGACTCTTTCAGATTCCTTCAACTCATATTGATCCATTGAAAAACAGGCTGCTAGTGGGTGGGGCATTTTTACCTTATATGGCTATAGTGCAAACTTAAAAAAATTTCCTCAGAATCTATTCAAGGGATTTCCGTGAAATTTTACAGGGATTTTCTTGGGATGACTCTTTCACAGATTCCTTCTACTCATGTTGATCGGTCAAAAAACATGGCCACCAGAGGGTGGGGCATTTTAGCCTGATATACCACCATAGAACAAACTTAAAACATTATTTAGAATCTGCCTGATGGATTTCAGTGAATTTTTCAGGGATGTTCTTTGAGTGACTTTTTAACAGATTCCATTGACTCATGCTGATCTGTTGAAAATAGTGGGCAGGGCTTTTTTGCCTTACATATTTATTGCTATATTGCAAACCTCAAAAATCTACTCCATAGAATGTGCGTGATAGAGTTTAATGAAATTTTCCAGGGCTGTTCCTTGGGTAAGGTATAGTGCACAGCTAATGTTGATCAGATGAAAAAAGTGGCCACCAATGGGAGGGATTTTTAGCCTTATATGTGGCTATATACAAAAATCTTCTCCTGAGAATGTGCTTGATAGAGTTCAATGAAATTTTCAGGGATAATCCTTGGGTAACTCTCTGTCAGATTCCTTCAGCTCATGTTGACTGGTCAAAAAACAGGATAGGCAGTGAGCAGAGCATTTTGGCATTATACAGATTTAGTGCAAACTTCAAAAATCTTCTCTGTAGACAGTGCCTGACAGAGTTAAAGAAATTGTATAGGGATACCCCTTGTGTGTCTTTCTGCCAGACTTCTTCAGGTCATCCTTAATAGAACAGAAAACATGGCTGTCAGTAAATGGTCAATCATTATGCCAATCTAGCAGGAGAGCATTTGATTGTCACTCAAAAAGTTTGAGAAAAATTAATCCATTTGCCTTTCACTGCTATAGTGAAACCTACCTTGAAAAGCAAGGCCGTCGTCGGACCACTTTTTTGGCCGAGCATGCTTTCGACCTACCACTTTTTTTTTATTTTTTTATTTCAGCCTTTTCTGTTGTGCTTATCTGTGACATTATTTAATCGCATTATCAAAAGTGCCGCATTTAATGCCTGTTTCATTAATGCAATTATCAATAACGCTCGTGGCTCGTTTCACCTGTAAGCCTGCCAAAGGTGTGAAAACAAAACAGTCACAGGTTGTGCCAAACTGCAATCATTATACTGACACCTGTTTGATTTAATTTACTATCTTTAAAGGATTAATATCAATAGATGGTATATACCAATGACATGACAAATGACAAACTTGTTGAGCTTTGATCCAGAATGTATTAAAGAGGGCCATAGAAGAAAGTTTAAATCCCCTTAATCTAATTTCTAATTATTCTAAATCAAAGAACATGTCGGTTGGCAAGTCCTGTATAAAACTTTCTGACTTTGAATGAATGAAATTCTGGGCCCCCAAAAGCTTCCAAAATGCATTCAAATGCACGTACAGGCGTCGTTAATTCAAAAATTTTCTCAGGGAAGATTCCCCGAATCCCCCCTTACAAGAGGGGGAAATCCCCCCTCTCGTGCTCTCCCCCCCCCACCCCCTCTCGTGCCTTCGGCACTTGCCACTGACATCCGCCGGACCACTTTCCACTACCTCGTGACGGGCCTGAAAAGCAGCTAGTTCCTTTGAAAGATGAATACTTTGGACACAAAATCCAAAAACACATAGGCTAACTGGCCATATAACATGGCTGAAAAATTGTAGAAAATAGCGGTTCACTCCAATAAAATCAAATGGGTACAAAAAAGCCTCATGGGAGTGATACATGACCATCATGGTCCTGTTTGTGTTGCCATCATATGAGAGAAAAATAGTAAAGAGGACAACAAATTCCATTTTGAAATTGCTCTTGTTTGGGCAGTGCATATCAGCCATTACTCAGGTAAGCAATACAGGGTCATCATTACCCTCTTGGCTGTGGTCCTGAAACAGGACAGGGTAGGCGAACTATTTAAACATTGGTCTTCTAAACACTGTTGCGGGGTTGTTCACAAACAAATCATTCTATGCATAAAAGTGCAGAAAATGCAATTAAAGTAACTGAATAAAAATTTTAAATACAAAATGGAAGATGTCTCCTATTCTGACAGCACATTCTTGAAATTTCTTCCAATAATCAATCACAGTGCCCCATAAAGAGTATTTTTCAACCAAACAATTTTGATATTTTCTTACTTATCCAAGAAAATATATGTTGTGGGTACTCATTAGAAGTGCCTCGATGAGGCACTTCTAATGAATACCCACAATATATGTTTTTTAATGGACAAATAAAAAAGTATTTAATTGGATACCCCTCTTATCTGGAGGTATGAATTAATCATTACCTGTTGATACTGTTATTAGTATTGTGCCAATTAAGTGTAGAGAATATGTCACTTTGAAATGTACATTGATTTCTGTTGGTTGCTACATTAATTCTGAATGCAACTCAATGCTTGGATTGATAACATTCCAAGCAGTTCTTGGAGTTCAAATGACATTACTGCAGAAAGAGCAGTAGATTATATATTGATGGCAATGGTCTAGATCAGCCTGCCAAGGTGCAGTCAGATCAGGATCTTGGCTGCTCACCTGTAACTGTTAACCCATACAGTGCCAAGCAAAAACTTGCAGTTTTTTTGAGTCTGTTCAGTGGGCAGATTGCAGCTAGACTTTAGAATCTGTCTGCAATAGGTACTGACTTCAACATGTGATTCTCTGCATATCCACTGACTGCATAAAGAGTTAGGGATAAGTCAGAACTATTTCACTAATGGTTAGGGTTATGTTAGGGTTAGGGTTAGGATAGTTGAAAGATCATATTCATGTCCCTATGTCTGAAATCTTTATAGACAATATAAGGGGAAGATTAAGTGCAGACATTCTGCAGGTGTTCTGGGTCTTGAAATTTCATAAGGTTTGTTGTGGAAATAAGCCTACTTACCTGGTCACTGTTGACCAGATACCACTCAGTCTGGCCAAAATCTTCACTGAATACCTTATATAACACAATCTGGTCAATGTCTACCAGCTTTAAGAATGTTTTGTCAGAGTCTTAATGGTTTATGGTACGAGATATTACTATATCTGGTCACTGTTTACCAGATACCACTAAGTCTGGCTATTAGGTCTTCACTGATTACCAGAGCTCATGCATGCTGGTCATTGTTTACTAGATACCACTGTCTGGCTATTAGGTCTTCACTGATTACCAGATATCATACAATCTGGTCACTGCTTACCAGATACCACTAAGTCTGGCTATTAGGTCTTCACTGATTACCAGAGCTCATGCATTCTGGTCATTGTTTACTAGATACCACTGTCTGGCCATGGTCTTCACTGATTACCAGATATCATACAATCTGATCACTGTTTACCAGATATAAGACTGTCAGGTCAGGGTCTTAATGGTTTTGATACCAGAATTATTACAATATCTGGTCACTGTTCACCAGATGGATGTCAGTCAGTCTGGCCAACACCTTCACTGATTACTGATATCACACAATCTTGTCACTGTTTAGTAGCTGTAGACAGGTCAGCATCTTAATGGCTGTTGATACTAGACATTACTATATCTGGTCAATGCTTACCATATACCACTTAGTCTGGCCAAGGTATTCATTGATCACCTTATATCGCACAATCTGGTCACTGGTTACTAGATATAAGACTGTCAGGTCAGAATCTTTATGGTTTTTGATACCATATATTACTATACCTGGTCACTGTTTACCAGATACCACTCAGTCCGACCAAAGTCTTTACTGATAACCTTATATCACATAATCTGGTCATTGTTACTAGATATTAGACTGTCCAGTCAGCCTTAATGGTCTTTGATACCAGATATTACTATGTCTGGTCACTGTTTACCAGATGTCACTCAGTCTGGCTAAGGCCTTCACTGATTACCAGATATCATTCAATCTAGTCAATTTATACCCTATATAAGACTGTTTGATCAGAGTCTGAAAGGTTTATGATACCAGATATTACTAACTCTGGTCACTGTTTATCAGATTTCACTCATTCGGGATAAGGCCTTCACTGATTACCAGATATCCCACAGTGTGGTCACTGTTTACCAGATACCACTCAGTCTGGCCAAGATCTTCACTGATTACCAGATATCACTCAATCTGCCCATTGTTTTCCAGGAATAAGACTTCGTGGTCAGCAGTTTAAGGGTTTTTAATAGCAGCTATTACTGTATTACTGTTTACAAGATGTCACTCAGTCTGAATAGGGCCTTCACTGATTACCAGATATCACATAATTTGGTCTTTGTTCACCAGACACTAGTCAGTTAGGCCAAGGCCTCACTGATTACCAGATATTACACTATCTGGTCAATATACCATATATAAGACTGTCTGGTCAATGTCTTAATGATTTTTGATACCAGATATTACTATATCTGGTCACTGTTTACCAGATGTTACTCAGTCTGGCCAAGGTCTCCACTAATTACCAGCTATCACACAGTCTGGTTATTGTTTACCAGATATAAGACTATCTGGTGAGCATCTTAATGGTTTTTGTTACCAGATATTGCTATGTCTGGTTTCTCTTCAACAGATGTTACTCAGTCTGACCAATGTCTTCACTGATTACCAGATATCACACAATCTGGTCACTGTTTACCAGATATAAGACTATCTGGTGAGCAGCTTTATGGTTTTTGATACCAGATATTGCTATGTCTGGTCTCTCTTCATCAGATGTTACTCAGTCTTCACTGATTACCAGATATCTATCACACATTCTGGTCACTGTTTACTAGATATAAGACTGTCTGATCAGAGTCTTAATGTTTTTTTATAACAGATATTACTATATCTGGTCATTGTTTACCAGATACCAGTCAGTCTGGCTAAGGTCTTCACTGATTACCAGATATCACACAATCTGGTCACTGTTTACCAGATATAAGACTGTCTGGTCAGAGTCTTAATGGTTCTTGATTCCAGATATTACTACATCTGGTCATTGTTTGCCAGATACCACTCAGTCCAGCTAAGGTCTTCACTGATTACCAGATATCACACAATCTGGTCACCATTTTACCATATATAAGACTGTCTGGTCAGGGCTTAAATGGTTTTTGATACCATATATTACTGTATCTGGTCACTGTTAACGAGACATAAGACTCAACTCAGGGTGTTTGGTTTTGTCACACCTGCTTTAGCAGAGTGACTTAGGCATGCAAGTTTCCGTCTGTCCATCTGTCCGTCCATTCATCCATCCATCAACATTTACACTTTACAAATTTTATACCGTTGTTTTGAAACTTTGCACATGTTTGTTTCAGGGTGTGAAGAAGTGCATGTTGTTTGGAGATAATTTTAAATTTATTTTTGTCTCTTTTTCCACTTTAACTTTGTCATTTTCTTACCTCAGATTTTATGAAAGTGTATAGACTGTGGGTAACTTTTGAGCGCAACTTCTCATGCATCATATGAGAAGATGCATGTGCTTTAGATGAAATTCTTATATTAATTCCTTCTACGTGAAATAAACATTACTTTTGTGTGTGGGGGATGGGGGTGGGATGTAGGTGCTAACTTCACAGAATGGTCATTTTTCAATATAATCTATAAATTTTTGTTTGGATATAACACGGTTGTTTAACTAACACAGTTTATGCTATGGACCCTAACAATAGTGTTATAAAGAGGTTGTAGTGTATCTGGTCACTAATTATAAACTTATTTTGTTGCTCCATTTACAGCAATGAGGGTGAGTCACAATTATCTTATCTTAATGTTAATTATGAATCTGCCCATATCTGGTCACCAGATGTCACTAAATCTGGCCAGGATCTTCACTAATTACCAGATATCACACAGTCTGGTCACTGTTTACCAGTTATCAGCTAATTGGGTCAAGGTATCACACAATTTGGTCAGGGTCTGAACTGTTGATCAGATATGATTCAGTCTGGTTAGGACCATTATTGAAACAGTTTACCCAACAAAGGGTTAGATGGTTTTGTCTGAGCATTCAGTCTTTTCCATAATACACAATGTTTGGATATATTGTGAACAGTGGAGACCCATCTAGTAAGCTAATTAACCCTTGCAATGCTGAATAAATTAAGATGCCATGCCCACTTCTAATTGTCAGCCAATCAGGTTACTTGATCCAGTTTGTTGATACAAACTCACACACTGAATGACAAACAGTGCAGATCAGAAGCCAACTAATCTGGATCTACACTTTTTTGCAAAGGCAGGGCATATCCCAGTTCAGCAGGACCAGATACTGTGCTAGTTGTAAATTTCCATATGAGCCATGCTTCAGTTCCATATGCAAACTGGGTTGCTCCATAGCTCCAGATAAAGTGCTTTTTAGAACCAAAATATGGTAACATTTTTCTTATTTCATGACAAAAACATATTTTGGGGTACTCATTAGAAGTGCCTCACCAAGGCACTTCTAATGAGTACCACAACGTATGTTTTTGTGGAACGAAAAATAATTACATGAATATTCCTTCTCTGGAGCTAAGTCTGATATTTGGACTTAGAATTTATATCAGCCATGCCATGCAAAAATGTGTCTTTGGACATATGTGGACAGCAAAGGCCCCGATCAGCCTGCATATCTGTGCAGTGTGATCAGGATCTTCACTGTCCACTAACAGAATCATTGGATACTACAGAATGTATGAATGGAGAGCAAAGGCCTGGATGGTACTTTGTATATGTGCAGGATAATCTGAATCTGCACATTTTGCACATGTAAGAAAGCACCTTTTTTTGCTTGGTGTGGCCATAATGATGGCAAAGACCCAGACCAGCCTGAATGAATATGCAGTTGACCTGGGTATTTACTGCTAGCATACAAATTTACCACAGCATCATAAATTGACTAAAGCAACCATTTTTCAGTAATTTACACTGCTTGATGTAAACCAAGACGAATAATGCAAAAGGATAAAATTGACTTTTAAAGAGTTTTTGCAAAAAGTAAGTACATCCGTGTTAATTGTGTATTTCAGGTGTCAATGCCTTATGGGCTTAGGTTTTACAAATATTAGTGAAATTATATAGATTGTTTGCTTAATGCAAATAAAAATGACAAATAGAAGTTTGAACTGAGAAATCAATGTTTTATGTGTAGAATAATAATAAAGTAAAGTTGTTCATGGTAGGGAATGAAGAAAAAAAGCAACATTGTATTTGATGTTTTAGTACAAACATTGTCAGTGATATTGGTGAAATAATGTGTAAAGTTGTAGATTTTTCTTGGGTTTAACATTATACCTGTTAAAACCTTTTTTTTGTTTTTTTTTTGTTCTGTAAGCATGTATGTATGGTGAGTGAATTTCTATTGAATTTTTTTCAATGACTAATGACAGTCTTGTCTAAGCCTGAAAATAGGTGAAATTATTGAATTTCTATATATCGCTCAAAGAGTTTTTCCGTGCTTTCATTCGTAGAGCAGGTAGAGAAGATCAAGTTGGATATAACAGCGAATGTGCAAGGCTAAACTTAATTTCTCACAAGGTTAGCAATTTTATATATTTTTTTGTCCTGAATTCTTTGTTAGAAACAAAATCAGATTTACAAGTCAAGAATGCTTTGGGTATGAAAGGTTCTTCAAAACTGGATTTCTATTAATAATTGTGATATCTGCATTAACATAAACTTGTATGGAGATATAAATCTATTTGTTTTATTTCAAAGGAAAAAGATGGCTGCATGGTTCTTTAATGTTTAGCAGTTTCTGGGCAAATTCAGATGGCAGTTTGATCATATGTTTTTTGAAGAAAACAGGTTTTGAAATTATGTGCAAATTGTCCCCAAGTTTGAATGCCAAATCCTGTTTTCCAGGAAAAAACAGAAACAACAACAACAAAAAAGCCAAATGCCGTCTGCTGAATAAATTTACCTAGCATTTAGCAGCATTAAACCACCAAAAGTAAGCAATATTTTCCAAATATGTGGAATGATATTTAAGTTTTTGCTCTTTATTAACTGGATTTGTCTAACTTTTGTTTGCTGCAGAATCTTATTTATTTTATTTAAAAAAAAAAAAAAGATCTGTCCGTCCTAGAAAAATTGTCATGGTCAGTGGAAAAGTTAAATTATATTTTTCTGTGGACTACCTGTTGCTTGATTATTTAAATATTACAAAAATTGTGATAAAAAGGAAAAACAAATCTGTTTGAAAGCATGAAAACAATTTTCATTATATATTGTGTAGGTTCAAAGTGTTTAAAGTAAAGTGCTTCAAAAAAAGTGAAAAAAAAAAAAAAGTGACTAAAGTTTTAACCCTTGTCTTGCTGAACAAGGGTTAATACCATACAGTTCTTATCCTAAGGGCCTAAGGAGACCACTTGCATAAAATCTCAAGTCCGGTTTTCTGGCAAAAAATGAGAAAAAATATCATCACTGTTAACCCATAAAGCGTTATTCACAGCTGCAGCAGATAACACTGATTTTTTTATTTTTTATTTTTTTTTTTTTTGGAGAAAACAGGGCTTAACATGATATTTTGTGTGAATTGTGTGCCCAGCAGACACTGCCCAAAGTGTTTAAATATAGTACTGTGTAAACCACAAGTTTGTCCTTTAAAGTGCCAGTCACAGCCGCAATAGATGAGATTCAAAAGTATATGTTGTAGCAGACTATCCACATGAAATGTCAACCCTTATTTTCTCTGAAAAATAAAAAAAGACCTTCATCATCGTGAAGAACTGATCACATTTTATTTGTGGGCTTTTGCATTGAGATGGCTTAATAGCATTAGTTAATGCTCTGGGCCCAGTTGTTCAAAACTTAATGTGATGCTAAAATTTTTATCTTGAAATATAGCAAATACATTGATATTTTTTGTTAAAAAAATGTGAGTAGCTTTTGCAAAAGCTACTCACATTTTTGCAGCAAAAATATCAATGTATTTGAAAATAGCTTAGCTACAACAGTTAAAGAGATTGTCATTAACGAGCTCATTAAGCTAACGATGCTTTGAACAACTGGGCCCTGCATGCTAGGTAAAAATTTCAACAGACATCATTTTGAATGTTTTTTTTTTAGTTTTCTCAGAAAACAGGATTCAACGTTTCATGAAAATTGTCCTGTATTCTGGGAAAAAATAAAATATCGTCAATTTGTCGTTTGCTTAATTAGTCCAAGGAGTACTGTATTTACCGTATGTATTCGGACGGATAGCCATAAGCAAATAGTGTAGTACCAGATGAGATGCCACAGAATGTGGCATCTCATCAGGGTCTACACTGTTTGCAAGTCATCCAGAACTTTTTAGACACAATATCTGGTAGTAAATTGTACTTGTTAAAAAATTAGGACAAGTATGGTAAGGAGTTAATGTGTCCAAATACTTACAGTAAATACGGTAGTAAAGGTTAACTCTTGTCCTGCTGAGTAAATGAAGATGCCACGCTCATTTCTAATTTTCAGCCAATCAGACTACTTGATCCGGATTAATGCTATAAATTCACATACTTAATGGCAAACAGTGCAGATCCAGATCAGTTGGCTTCTTCAGAAGCCAACTGTTCTGGATCTACACTGTTTGCAAAGGCAGGGTATATCCGGGTTCAGCAGTACAAGGGTTAAGATGGGCTGGAGAACAGAAGAAGCTAATATACTGAAGAATATAGATAGGTTTCTATGGAAATCCCAGTTTGAACATGTGGTCCTTAACTTATTTGATCAGTATGCTCAATAAAAATTCTACAAGTTCAAGAAGTTAGGAAGACATCTATTATTAACAAATATGCTATTGATTCTACACAATATCTAATGGTAAATAATAGATTTGCTCTGGGATAGCTCAGTGGGTAGTGAGGTTTGTCTCACGACTAGCTACTCACTTCTGCGGCAAAGGTTCGAGTCCAGCTGGGGGCATAATGACTCAGTTATGTGTGAATGGTTGGCAGTTCCCTTCGGGTTGCAGTGGTTTCACAGGATGTTGCCCAGTCCCCATATAACTGGAAACTACCCAGGCTTTCCTCCACCATCAAACTGTCCTCTGAGGTAACAGTCAGATGTGACTGGCTCAGAGTATATGGTAGAAAAAAAAAATTACTACCATCGTCTTAAGGGGAATAGATACACTTTCAAGGGAGGTAACTCTACCAAAATTAAAAATCTAACACACCAAACAATGTGTTAAAGGAGTTTAGTAGACTTCAGAAGGGCAGGCACAGACAAATAATCTGCTGTTAGAACAAGGCCAGATGGCAAGTAGTGTGTATGGGTACAAGTAAAGGCAACAAGATTACTAGCCCAAAGAGCTGATTTAAATTGTAGAAAAAAGGTTAAAATGTTATCAGAAAAAAGCCTGGACTACTATTATTCAGTAGAAATGACAGGAAAGCCAGCCATAGTAAGATGGATTTGTTCAAATTATATGCTACCTTTTATGAATGGTCAATGTCTTAACATTTCTGGTAAATATAATAGTCAAAAAAAAACATAAAGAAACAAGTGTGATCCAAGTAGAACCAAGCATGGTTGGTTGGGTTGGCATTTAATGGCCCAGTCAACACTTTTAAGGTCAAGTCAAGTTGGTCAATTTAACTAAACCACACTTTTTTCATGGACAGGCTTAGACTTTTAAGCGGTTAACTAGAAATCGTGTACATTCTTTACCAGAAACTGACAACAGTTACTGCCCTTCTTGAATCAGTGGAAGGGATAGAATGGCTGTAAAAAATATTTTATGATCAATTTCCACGAAAGAATGTTGCTGGACCCGGCGGAGATCAAACTGGTGACCACCTGATCACCAGTCGGAATGATGTGTATACAATTGAGCCACTGAGGCCGGTCGAATATGAGTGCAGTTATTGTGTAGGATGTAAATGGATTACTGTGAACGACAGTTACGAGATCGAAGTAGGGCAATAGCAGACGGCTGAAGAACATGACCTTCTGGGTGACTGGCTTCTTGTGGTGGTTAGAGTCAAGTTGTAGTAATATTTTCTAGCACCATTTGAAATCAGTGCCCCTGGATGGACTTAGGCATTCAGAGCAACAGAAGAAGAACATTACTTGTGACCTTAAAAAATGTATGGGAAAAGAATACAGCACAACCTCTTTATAACATGATTGCTGGGAGCCAAAGTGAAAACCATGTTAGCTAAACAGCTGTGTTGTATCCAACAAAAATGTCTAGATTATATAGAAAAATGACCATAAATGGTCATTTTTCTCTAATATGAATTTAATAGGTGCGTTCAAATTATCATCACATGCTTCATAGGTGGGTTGGCCAGATCTAACTGAATTTGATTTCAGACCATGCTTGACTTTTGAATCCACTGCATGAATTGCGATATAACGTCCAAGTCAACAATATTTCAGTAGTTTAGATACGTTGCCTCCAAATTTGTGGGACTTTTACCCAACCTGATCACATGAATTTGGGTCTTGGTTAGTTACTAGCAGCTCTGCCATGGAGGCTTTAGGCAGCCCATCTATTTCAGGGGCCCCGATGGGCAGGGGCCATGCTTTCCGAATACCGAAAACTAGTGTATGCCGATGGCAGGTACAATGACAATACACTTTCCTGTGCTTACCTGAAATCCATTTTACTGCTTCAGGATTTATTCTAAAGGTTTTTAACTGTTTGTGCGTTTTTGTCTTTGTTTCTTCTTGGTCTTATTTTTCTTTCTTTTGTGAGTCTACGTATTATGAAAAGCAGGAAAAAAAAAAAAACAACATTAAAAATAACAATTTATGAACTGATCAAACAAACACATTATTGTGTCGAAGTTTGTACAGATTATCACGTGAAAAGAGCATTAAGTCTATGTGTTATCTAAAAATCTACATCAAAGTGTACCTTATGCACTAAACGAATCATGCTTAGTTTGTAAATAGACGGAGAATGGATAGAAATAAAATTCAAAGTGGAGACAAAATTCAAAATGACGGCGATCGCAAATTTTGTAGGCTGATGTCATGTCTCGTGATTCAACACCTTGCAATTGGAATACTTGGCGTTATTGGCTGTTTTATTGCTATTATCGGCACGGCTGCCGTGTCAGTAGCCTCTGCCAAATCTAGGAACGCTTATTGTTTTTCAGGATTTTTTTTCAGGATTATTGTGGTTCACTGATCCACCCAAGAGTTTGTTGGAGCATCACAGTTTTGGTCACACACATCACTGGTCACATAATTAGTCTATAGTAGTGTGTCTGCACCCCAAACCGCTTCAGGGTTCGGGTTGGACGCACTTATAATCTATACATGGTCATTTTTCTATATAATCTAGACATTTTTGTTTGGATAAATTGTAATTTTTCTCTATAATCTATACATTTTTGTTTGGATAAATGGTCATTTTTCTCTATAATCTATACTTTTTTGTTTGGATAAATGGTCATTTTTCTCTATAATCTAAACTTTTTTGTTTGGATAAATGGTCATTTTTCTCTATAATCTATACTTTTTTGTTTGGATAAATGGTCATTTTTCTCTATAATCTATACTTTTTTGTTTGGATAAATGGTCATTTTTCAACCGTCCTATAATAAACCATCTTATAAAGCAGTTCCAGTGTACTTTGATTATTTTGAAAATTGAGCATGTCATAGACCAGGAGATATTATGTTTCTTCATGACATCACTTAGGCACATTATCAAAATCTAAAATCTTTCGTTCATCGTTTCATGATGAGACAATTCAGATGGTTTGACTGACCTTATCTTCATGAAAAAAAAAAAGAAAGAAAAACCTAGTGAAATGTTATCAGATTTTTGCCTATATCAGGGTAAAGGTTAATGTGCATTGAACATCCAATTTAAGATGGTGTCTGATCAAATGTTTGATAATTCAGTCAGTTGTTCCTTTTCTTTAATAAACTTCTGTCTGTGTGTGTCCCATAAGTGCTTAGAAATTTAAATCTGACATTGATTTAAAGTTGTGTTAGAAAAATGCATGGGTTAAGATGGATTATCATACAAAGCTGCTGAGATCTTACAAAACACTTCTTAACTGCATAACATAGCTATAGATAAATGAGGTACTCAGGTAAATACTTTTTCTGGTTTTTCATGAAAGCATATTTTGTGGATACTCATTGGAAGCACATTAGTTAGACCTATGCACTACAACATAGAATGCAAGAAAACCAAGAATCTTCAGTAATCAGGACCCAGTTGTTCAAAGCTAACGACATCGTTAGTTAACGATTCGTTAAAATTTACATCGAGTGATACACAAGTGTGCTGAAATTTTTTGCTGAAGCTACTCACATTTTTTCTGCAAAAAATATCAGAATATTGTGTATTGAATCCGATAAAACAGTTAACGAAATGACCCTTAACGAGCTTGTTAAGCTAACAACGCTTTGAACAACTGGACCCAGATGTTGCCATTTGCCCATGGGCAGTGAGCCCTTCTACTTTACTATGAACCCTGAGAGTTTTAATCTCAGCTATGACGTTTTATTCTTATGCTCCCGGGTACTGAAGGCAGGCGTGGGGCATATATTGTTTCCCCATGATGTTACATGCTATTGTCACGTTCGTAACCAGAGTCTAACAAATGTTACAGTTTACATTCAAGTTTACATGCAAGTTTACCTGCATACTTACATTCACATTTATGTCCAAGTTGCTCATAACTATGATACCTTTTATGCTACAAAGTTGAAATTTGATATGATATAGAGCTGCCCCTGGGTGGGGCCAGGGGTCAGAATGTTTAACAGGTCATATTGAACATATGCAAAATGGCAATAGAATCATTAGTCTGGTACCATTACTTGCCCTATAAAGTTAGAAATCGGGTATAATGATTACAGATGAAATAGTTTATACAGAGACCAGGGTTTGGAAACTGGATCATGCTAGGGGTAGGGCCAAAGGAAACAGCCATATGGGCAAAGGCCATATGGTGAGGATGTATGTGTACTTTGGACACATGTCTAGTTTTTTTTGTTATTATTTTTTAAGACAGTTCACATTCACATGAAACGCTAAGTCTTATTTTTTCAGAGAAATAAATTGGAAAAAAAATTAGAAAGTCATTTGTGACAATAAGCACTTTAAGGGTTAACAACAGCCATGTTTCTGTTATTTCAAATGCATCCATGTGTTTTGGACACATTTCTCATTTCACCTTGTTTCTGTTGTAGAGAAGCTAAAAGGATACCTTTTACAAAATACACATATTGCCCAAAATATATTTATGGACTGTAAAACCCATTAGGGTGCATTTGTTTTATGTTGTGTTAAACGACTGTGTATTTTCTTTGCAATCATGTCTTTGTTCTTACAAAGTTCTGACCGTCCTGGCTTTTGTCCTTATATCAGTGTTTTTGCTCATTCAAGATCCAAGATTAGCCTTTGATCAATAACTTCAACTATTTTCAGATTTTGACTGATAAAAAACTTAGATTGAAATCAGTTAAGGCTTAGCACTCTGGGTAAATTTCAACAGATGACATTTTGAAATATTTTTTCTAGAAAATAGGCTTTGACACTTCATGAATATTGTCTCCTAAGGAGACAATTTGCTTGAGGTATCATCAATTTGTTATCTGCTGAATTTGCCCAGAGAGTGGTAAAGGTGAAAGCAGGGATACAGTTTTAGGAGAAAATTTGCACGAAGTGTCAAGTCCAGTTTTCTAAGAAAAATATTTTAAAATGTTGTCTGCTGAAATTTTTACCCAGCATGCAAAGTGTTAGGGTTTTAAATAGTTTCTTATTTCTCCTGACAAATAGAGCTTAACATTTCATTCCAATGGTCTTATTCAGAGATGTTTTTTAACAACAGCAGTAGGCATTCTAAAATATTATCTTATTTTTCAGAGAAAATAAGGCATGACATTTTATTCAAATTATGCCAGCCTCGGTGGCTTAGTTAGATGTGCGTCCGACTGGTGATCAGGGCGTTGCGGATTTGACCAGTGCCGGTGTCCCAGTTTATCTTGTCCCCCCTGCTGGGGACAAGATACCACATGGTATCTTGTCCCCGGGTTACCCCGGGTCCGCAACATTCTTTCATGGATATTTGATCATGAAATATTTTCTACGGTTTTTCTCTCCCTTCTGCTGATTGAAGAAGGGCAGTTGTCAGTTTCTAGCATGAGAATGTGCACATTACTGGTTAACCTTTTAGAGAACTAAGCCTGTCCAGTAAAAGTGCGGTTAGGTAAACTGACAGCACTCGACATGACCCCATTGGGTTGACTGGGCTGTAAAACCTCAACACAAACAAACAAATCATTCAAATTATCTGCTGGGCAGGCACTTCACGTGAAACCTGAAAAACAGAGAGACAAAAATTAGAATATTTTCTGCTGCAGTTTTGCATGAAATGTCAAACCCTGTTTTCTGGGAAAAGTATGAAAAATATTTTAAAATGTTGTCTGCTGAAGTTTTTACCCAGCATGCTAAGCTTCAAGGGATGTAAGAAATGTTGAGTCAGTTATGCATTTCACCTCAAATGAGCTAAAACCTAAGGATTTCTGACTTGGAAAAGTTGGAATAGGTTTTGGAAATACCTGGGCTGCGTTCAGTAGTGCAAATTGGTACCTAATGAATAGTGCCAACAGGAGCAGGGGTCCTGGGAAAAAAAAACACTCGCGAGTAAATTGCACTTCTGAACGCAGCCCAGATACATGTACATACTGAGCATGCTGAGTAAAGCAAACGAGAATTTGAATTATTTTTCCTACTTTTCCCAGAATATAGGTTCCTGAGGGAGACAATTTGTATGAAATGTCAAAGCCTATTTTCTGGAAAAAATAAGAAAAGTACATGTATCGCCAATGCTGAATTTCCCAGGGAGTGATAATAATTGCGTGGATAGTGTGTAAAGAGTATCCTAACATACCCATGGATATTTTTGAGTTTGCGTGTTCAGTTCATATTTTTTATCTTCTGTCCTTCCGGCTCAGTTATATCTGTCAAATACATCAAAATTACTCTACCATTCATAATTACACACTCAATGAATTGATGCAGAAAGAAGCAAACCATTCTCAAATTGCTGTCATCGGTGTAGTGGCTACCTAACATATCCTCAGGTGTATTATTTCAAAATCTTTTAAATCTATTGTATCTTTTTCACATAGTTCTAACCGTAAAGTTAGTTACAAACAGTCATCTGTTTTAAAAGTTCACAGTATTTATTTATAAAAAGATGTATTGTGGTCAGTTTTCAAAATTTATTTTCTTCTTAACCCAATTAAAGCACCAGGCAAAATTAAAGCAGACAACATTTTTATTATAATTAATCTTTATTTCAGAGGTATTAAGGCTGGACATTTCATGTGAATTGTCTGCTAGGCAGACAATTCACATGAAATGTCAAGTTTTATTTTCTCTGAAAAATAAAAAAAAATAAAAGAAAACAAAAAAAAGTGCTGCAGGTGTGATTGGTGCTTTAAGGGCAAAATTAGTCTGATATTGATATAGTTATTACTTTAAGCATTCTGGGTACAATTTTCAGCAGATGACAGTTTTTTTTCAACTGAAAAGTGCTGATATTTTCTTATTTCTCCACAAAGACATACATTATGGGTACTCATTAGAAGTGCCTCGATGAGGCACTTCTAATGAGTACCCATAACTTATGTTTGGAGGAGAAATAAGAAAAATATGAATGTGGATACCGCTCTTAGCTTGATCTATGAAAAATTATGACTGAAGAGATGAGATGGATGAGAACATGTTTATTATTAGGTAAGAGTGTTTTTCTTACCATGCAGCTATTTGTAAAGATAATTTTATATGTGCATAGTGCCTGACATGGTGATAATTCAGTGAAGTGATAATATGGGATGTTTTTGCACTAAAAAATACTTTGTGGATACTCATTGGAATCTCCTCAGAGAGGCATTTTTAGTGATTCTAGCATTGTTTTGATGTAAAAATGGCTAAAATTTGTTCTTTGAGTACTCCCTTGATCTGGACATACTAGTACAATGAAGTCCAACTTCACAATGTCTTAAATGTAATTGTCTCCTAAGAATTGTCTCCTTTGGAGACAGTTTGCTTGAAATGTTAAATCCTATTTCCAGAAAAAAAAATTCGAAAAATCTTCATCTGCCACAATTTTTTCCAGCATGCTAAGCGCTAAACAATTTTATTGAAATGTTAGCACTAGCTTTCCTGAGAATATCTTTCATTTATTTATATGTGCATCTTTTCTGTTCAGTTTTGTTTGACCTGACAGTCATTCTATTCAGGTGAACATATTTTGATGCTTAATGCCTCTTGTTTCTTCTTAAGAAGTAAGTCATCTCTCTGCTTATACAATGTATATGTATTTGTTCATGTAGTTTGTCAATATTTTCTCTTTGCTGTGGTAAGTAGGAAGCCTAGGCTTCATTGATAGATCCAGAAATATTGATAGGAAGCCATGCCTGAGGCTTTTGATAAAAACAGGAACTATCGATTATTCTGTTAGAAATATATAGTACTAGTAAGACATTTTTTTTCTTATTGTACTGATGCCTGAAATACCGTATTTACCATGAAATTTGGACACCATACTCCTTACCATACTCAACCCAAAATTTGAACAAGCCCATTTGATTACCTGTTGATGTGTCTAAAAACTACTGGATGAATGGCAAACAGTGTAGACCCTGATCAGATGCCACATCATGTGGCATCTGATCTGGGTCTACACTGTTTGCTCCAGAGTTGTTGATCTGATTATTTAGGCTTAATATGGTAAGATTTTTTTTCTTATTGTAGTGCAGTGGTAACTATGAATTTAATGGGGGGTTTTCTGGCAGGTCTGCAAAGCCAGATCTGGAAAATTTAATTTTTGATTAGAAACTTAATTTTGATGAAATACAGCTTACATAAATAATCCAGATCCTACCACAGACTGTCCATGTTCATGGGAAAAAAATCAAATAATAACAGGCCCAGTTGTTATAACTAACGATGTCGTTAGTTAACGATTGGTTAAAATTTACATCAAGTGATATGCAAATATGCTGAAATTTTTTGCTGAAAAAATGTGAGTAGCTTTTGCAGTGCAAAAGCTACTCACATGTTTTCAGCAAAAAATATTAGAATAATGCATATTGAATCTGCTAAAACAGTTAACAAAATGACCCTTAACGAGCTTGTTAAGCTAACGACGCTTTGAAAAAATGGACCCAGATCTTTAAACCTGAGAACTTTGGTGAAAACAGTAGTTAGAAAATATCTTTCAGTTTTACTAGTAGTCAGTGAAGCTATTTTGAAAATTCTCATTTAACCCACTTAAGTCTGGAAACCCCAAAATGGATAATTGGCAAACATATCAAATGCCACAGCATCTGATCAAAATTCTCATTTAACCCACTTTAGTCTGGAAACCCCAAAATGGATAATTTGCAAACAGTGCAGACCCAGGTCAGCTGCCACAGCATCTGATCAGGGTCTGCACTGTTTTTATTGAATACAGGAATTTCTATAAAACATAGTACATGTAATAATAAAAACTAACCAGACACCCTGCTGTTGGAAATAGACAGGTCCAAAAAGTTGTGGTTGAAGAGTTCACTTGACACAAATGGGTTAACATGTATTGTTTAAGGAGAAGTATGGTAAAGAGGTCAAGTGTCTGAATACATAGGAGTAGCTGCATTAAAACCCTGGGCCCAGTTGTTCAAAGCTAACGACGTCGTTAGTTAACGATTTGTTAAAATTTAAATCAAGTGATACGCAAATATGCTGAAATTTTTTGCTGAAAAAATGTGAGTAGCTTTTGCAGTGCAAAAGCTACTCACATTTTTCAGCAAAAAATATCAGAATATTGTATATTGAATCCGCTAAAACAGTTAACGAAATGACCCTTAACGAGCTCGTTAAGCTAACGATGCTTTGAACAACCAGGCCCAGATTTTCTCAGTGCTACTGCATGTGCTTATGGCATCCTGTCTGATTTTCAATAAAGTTTTATCAGAATGATCCTTTTTATGCTCCCTGAAGAGAGAGCATATTGTCGCCGCTTTGTCCGTCTGTCTGACCGTCCATCTGTCCCTCACACTTTTGTCCAGAGCATATCTCGAAAAGTATTGAAGGTAATTTAATGAAACTTGATACACTGATAGAGGGCCATGAGGGTAATTGCAGAGTGCAAGAACCATAACCCTATCACCAGTATTTATGGAGTTACTTCCCTTCTTAATTTTTGCAATAAAAAATTGTCCAGAGCATATCTCTGAAAGTATACAAAGGAATTAAATGAAACTTGATACATATAGATGGCCATCAGAGGAAGTGCAAAGTGCAGGCAAATGTGCCTGAGCATCTGTCTGTCTGGCCATCTGTCCATCTGGAGTTGAAATTCAACTCTTTCAATACATAGTGTGCAGGGAGTTTATTCAGTCTAAAATGGAACAACATTATAATGAGGCTCCAGTGTATATTTGTTAGGTGTCTGTTTCTTTTGGTAGTTTTTCTGCCATTTTGACATGGGAGACAACTTTTGTGACTTCCTATTGGTTTTCCTACACACCAACCCCTTTCTGAAAAGGGATCTACTCTAAAAAGAAAGAGTTTTGCCCACAAAGGGAGCAAATTCTTTTCTTTTAAAATAGACCCCTTTTCTGAAGGAAAGCAAAATAATCCTGAAAGAGTTAACTCCCTTGAAAGTATATCCTCCCCCACTAAAGACAGTGGTACTTGAAAAGAGGTGAGGTCTATGTATATTATTACTGTTGGGAGTTTGTAAATTCAGAACTTGGAAGATTGCTGCTTGGGGTTTGTTGAAACAAATTCCTGTTTTGTTTGCAGCTTTTCAAAACATCTTCTGAAAAAAAAACTGGAGACAATCTGTTTGCTGAAAAAAATACCAATAGAACCAATATATTATTACATCTTATTCTCCAGTAGGACAGGGTATCCACATGATATTTTCCATATCTCTCCACGAAAATATATGTATGGTACGGTGAGGCACTTCTAATGAGTACCCACAACATATGTTTTTGTGGAGAAATAAAAAGATTTCAGTACTTTTGGTAGAAAAAAGTGCCTTATCTGGAGCTATGCACATCATGGTATTTTTTCAATATACATTTATGTCTGCCCCAAGTCTTAATTGAACAATTGTTTATCTGATCTTCAGATGGAATGAATTGGATAAATTTAATCTGTTAGAAGCAAGAGTCAGAGAGAAATTGAGAATACATAATGATATTGATTCGGTAGCCGTCAGCTCTGCTGCCTGCAGCACCACAATTTACCAAACTAAGTATAAACTACAATTGGGCACCAACTGTGCTATTTCAGGAAAGCTGTGGAAATAGGGTTATGCAAATGGGTCAGAGCAACAAGTGAAGGGATGCATGGAGTTAACTTTTAAGTTGCAGTTTTATGATGCTGGGACCAGGTCATAGGTCAGAGAGAATGACCTGCCGTGAATTTTTCTTAGCTTGTTTATAATAGTGGACTATTTTAAAGCATAGCAGGTAATTTTTTAAATAAAAACATGACTTAATTTTAATTTATTTATTGCATTACTCTTTTTTGTGACTGTAGAATCGTCTGCAAAATGCAACTAGCCTAAATGGAAGCTTATTTTGGTACAAATATTTCTTTGGTTTATCTCTCTAAAAAGAAACTTCTTTGCTAGTTTTTTAAGACATAGATGTACAGATACCAAATTTAGTAGAATGTGACTGTATCCCTTGATGTGTATTTATGATGTTAAAAAAATCAAAGATGGCCGCCATAATGTTAATTTCTTATTGGTGTGATTTTCTAGTTGGAACTGGACATCACGAAAACATGCCTATATAATTTTGACCCCCTTAAACCCCACTTTTATATAGTAAAACGGGTTTACAGGGGTATACATTATTTTTCTTATTTTTGCTCAAAAACATAGATTGTGGGTACTCATTAGAACTGCCTCATCGAGTCAGTTCTGATGAGTACCCACAACCTATGTTTTGAGCAGAAATATGAAAAATATCAGAGTTTGTCATCTGAAAATTTTCAATTTTTAGAGGTGAAATTTTCTATATATTAGAATAGGCGAGTTTTCATAATGAAAAATAAGAATCAATGAAGGTGCAAGCAGACTGTTTCAGTTTTCGTTGAAACTAGTTTCACACAGTTTTAACTCAAGTGCAAAGCAAAATTTGTAGCTAACATGACATTCTGAATTTTTTTTTTCTTTTTTGTTTTTCATGAAATGTCGTGACTCATTACATGTATTTACGAAAAATAATAAGAAAATATTTAAAAGTGTTGTCTGCTGCAGTTGTGATTGGCACTTTAAGGGTTAATAAACTGTTGGTTCAGAAATACTTTTTTCCCAATAAAACAGCTCCAGATAGGTAAACATCACAAAAACATGCCTATATAATTTTGATCCCCTTAAACCCCACTTTTATAAAGTAAAACTGGGGTTTACAGTGGTATACATTATTTTTCTTATTTCAGCTCAAAAACATAGATTGTGGGTACTCATTAGAACTGCCTTGCATAGGTGGTTCTAATGAGTACTCACAATCTATGTTTTGAGCAGAAATATGAAAAATATCAGATTTTTATCTGAAAATTTTCAGTTTTTGGAGGCGAAATTTTCTATATATTTGAATAGACGTGTTTTCGTAATGGAATCCAGACAAACATTTTTCTTATTTTGCCCTCTAAACAAACATTGTGGTGACTCATTAGTGGCATCTTAATGAGACACTTCTAATGAGTACCAACAACATATGATCCAGGGCACAACAAAACCTACAATAAGACCTGTGTAACCAGCAAAGACTCAGATCAGCCTGTACATCCACCCAGTATGACAAGGGTTCTTGTTTATCCCTTTTTGGATAGCCCAGAGGCTGTAGAATGCATATGCAATTATCAAAGGTTCTGATCAGACTGCATAGATGCACAGGTTAATCTGAGTCTTCACTGGTGGCATAAGTCTTATTGCAGGTTTTGTCATGCGTTGGCTCATATAACCATCTCTTGCTGAACAGGACATGCCCTGTCTTAGCAAACAGTGTTGATCCAGAGCTTCTGAAGAAGCCAACTGATCTGGATCGGCACTGTTTGTCATTAAATATGTGAATTTCTATTAAAAACCCGGATCAAGTAATCTGAGTGGCTGGAAATTAGAATTGGGCGTGGCATCTTAATTTATTCAGCAAGGCAAGGGTTAATGTGGACAGATAAGAAAAATATTCATACTTTTTGGTTGAAAAAAGCACCTTGTCTGGAGGTATGAATATTTAGATAATGGAAGCCATGTGAAGGATCCCACTGAATCAGATTACAGTTTCTGATTGGCCATGATTTCATTAGTTTTATAATCAGGTAATGGTTATTTTTCATGCTCAAATATTATGTCAGGTTGGACAGAACCACCTTGTCACAAGAGAGAAATGCAAACAGGACCTAGCAAAATAACGTACAGCCACTATACACCCATCTGCAGGTTACCATATTAACTCTAAATATTGGGATCGCTTAACTCCTTACATACCTGTCCTAAAATTTGAACAGTCCATTTGACAACCAGTTGATGTGTTAAAAAACTGCTGGATGGGTGGCAGAAAGTATAGACCCTGTTCAGATGCCATATCCTGTGTCATCTAATCTGGGTCTACACTGTTTGCTCAGGCCTGTCCTTCACAATACTGGGTTATCAGGGTCTAGCCATCACAATACTTGGGTTATTATGCACGATATTATCAGCCATCTCATCTGGATCTATACTGTTTGCAAAGGAATATATTTTGTATTGCAGGGCTGAAAGGGTTGAGTAGCCATTTTTATAATTAAGCTTAATTTGGGTTGTTTAAGGGAGCGTTGCCTGGTTATGTATATAGTTTTAACCTTTGTCCTGCTGAATAAATTAAGATGCCACTGCCACTTCTAATTTTCAGCCAATCAGATTACTTGATCCAGGTTGTTGATACAAGTTCACATACTTAATGACAAACAGTGCAGATCCAGATCAGTTGGCTTCTTCAGAAGCCAACTGATCTGGATCTACAATGTTTGCAAAGGCAGGATATATCTGGGTTCAGCAGGACAAGGGTTAAACAGGCTTCCAGTAATTTTTGTCAGGACTGCTTTCGCAAACAGGAGCGACCTAGGGATCACATTTCCCGCCGGCAGTGTTTTGCCGGCAGTGTCGTTGTCAGCATGAACAATATTTGTACATTAATAGCTCCTTTTTTCAAACACCAAGGCTTCTAGGCTAATGAAATTTCAGACACACATCCCGCCACCATGATGCATCCTGCTCACTGTGATTGATCATTACCTACTTTTCACGCTTGGCTGAACAATATTTAGTGTCTGTGTTTTGTTCCTTTTCTTGGAAACCACCAGCAGTCACAACATAGCCATTCAGCAAATTTCTTGCTCTGTCATGTTACAGTGATGATGGCTGTCCAAAATACCATAACCAAGTCAAGGTATGATATTCTGCCCAATTAGATTATCTAGCACTTGACTAACCAGTCTTAGCTCCCTCCTATCTCTGTGCTAATGTTAAATTCAAGCCAACATTTTTTAGCCTTTAGCCTGACTCGCCAGGGGTATGTGCAAACAATGGTTTACTAAGAACACTGTATATACACAAATACAGTTAATTATGATAATCAAGCAAGTAATGCACCAGTCATTTGAAACTCCAGCTCTTACGAGGCAGGGGATAGCGGGGACATAGCAGGGCTTAAGTGCTGTGATTTAACCTCCGATGAGTCCTGGCTGTGTGGTAGATGTGCCAGGGTATTAATTTCCCACCAGAATGCTTTGCATACATAAATTAGAGCCATATCAACCTCAAACGTTAGTTTTCTAATAACCTGGCTCATTCTGTCAATGATACTTTACCTTTGAATGAAGCTGTATCCAGTTAACCAGACCTTTTACCATGAAAAAGATACAGGTTGATTTTTGCAAGAGAGAGCAGACTGCTCCAGGACACAAAACTGGCCCTGGGGTGGAGGAGCTTTTAGCCGGGATTTTACCATAAAATTGTCCCCGCATTTAGCAGGGCTTTAAAAACTGAAAACTTAAAAGCCCCGCTGTTCCCTAGTCCAGTAGGGCCGACTAATGACTGGCGTGTAACAGTACAATGAAAGGGACACAGAAGTAAGTTAAAGGACTCGCTTAGAATCTGTTTTTGCAGCTGGGAATTGAAAGAGCAGCCACTTGCATTTGAAGTAGGCAGCATAGCTGTCACATTGAAAAGAAAACTTCATTCCTGTCCTTTTCCCTGGTATTGAAACTGGCATTAACGCTTAGCACTCTGGGTAATTTTTTCTGCAGATGACAAATTGGTGATATTTTTCTTATTTTGCTGGAGAAAATTTGCATGAAATGTCATCCTGTTTCTGGGAAAAATAAGAAAAATATCACCTTTTTGTCGTCTGCTGAATTAGCCCAGAGGAGAATCCTTCCTACACTGTACAAAATGGGTACAGAAGCTGATTGTGAGATGGTATGCAGAAGACTGGAGTTACTATGATGCTTAGAATCTGGCACACCAACAGAGACACAGAGGAAATTTATTTGTCAAGAGAGCAATCCTGGTTTGTTGTGGTGCATGGAAGCCATTTAGCTCACATCTCAAGAAAGAAAACCTGTTGTTTGGTTAGATGCAGAGATGTCCAGTTCAGAAGTCCTACATGAGAATAAAGAGTCAAGAAAGGAATCCTGGTTTTCTGTGGTGCATAGAGTCCTCTTATATTTCTAGCACCATTTGAAATCAGTTTTTCTGCTTGTCAGTTCACCAGAAGGAAAAGAGATACAATAGACCCTTTGGATATCCCTAAATATTAGTACATCAAATAAGATGCTTTTTTAACCAAAAGTGTCAGTATTTTCTTTAATCTTCCACAAAAAAAAAACAAAAAAACTATGCTGTCGGTGTTACTATTCTTAACCAAAAATTTGAATTGAACACATTGGGATTTGTCTAAAAGGTGCAGGTTGAATGCAAACAGTGTAGACTTAGACCAAACTACTCCTTTAGGAGCAGTTTTATCTTCACTGTTTGTTTATACATGTACATATATATGCTATCCAAATACTCAGGGTAAATCTGGTAATATTATGTGTTCATCTGTTTGCCGAGTGCTTGATGCACATTTTCTGATTCACAATGCATTTAAAATTAAAGATAACTGAAGTGATTACATGTTAGTTCACAGACAGTCTCAGATAAATGAATCAATAGTTGGAAAATTGCTGAATCAGTTTGGGGTTAAATTGCAGGGTACATAGCTCTTGATAAGGTGGTTTTTTTTAACCAAAAGGAGTCAATATTGTTCTTATTTCTCCACAAAAACATATGTTTCGGGTACTCATAAGAAGCCACTTGCCTCCTAGACGTAGTACGTTCATGTAATTCTGAAAAGTATTTCTTAATTTGCATAAGGCCAAATAAAAATAAAAAGGAAAGTTTTATGAGTGCTCTCTCTACGCATGTTTTTAGGAACACAGTTCCCTATATTCCAAATAGAGGCGACACTTATTTAACCTGTCCCACATACCAACCACGTATCATCATACTTACTCAAAGAGCACCACAGTTATCGAGCGTTCACAATTTCATAATTAAACATTCCAAGGGAAAGTAACTCAAAAACTAAGGCAATGTGAATTACCATTCTTGAACATGACACTACATACATACCAAACATCATCAAACTATCTCAAAGTATGTAACTAAATTTAACCAGGAGATGTCATAGCATTTGTTATAATACAGCCAGCCATTCTTGCAAAGAAGCTGGTGGAAATGGCCCAATCTTTACATTCCACTGCAATACGATTTCCCTTCTGCATGATTTAACCGCAGCCCCTGTTTCTGAGTCTGATAGATTTTACAGCCCGTGGCATCCCTTTCCCACTTTTTCTTATAGTACAAAGACATATCATCACGAGGGCTTTCAAAACAAAGCAGGACTAGAGATAAAAAAAAAGATCCATATACACATGTAAGATTTCCTTTTTATTTGTTTGTCAGATCTTGTACCACTCAAGCACCCATTCTGCTCCCCTATGTTTGCCAGTATAAATCTGTACTTCATGAATACAGCCGTTTTGCGCAATGGCTCCTTCCAACACGTTAATTCCAAATTTTGCCAGTTTTACTGGAAAAACTACTTGAACATGAGTCTGCCCTTAAATGCTATCATCCTTTCCTAAGCTGACTGCTCTCTGTCTTGGATCCAGTAGTTATGTAAACTTGACTTAAGAAACTGCATCCAGTAATGTCCTTATGCGACAAAGCTTGTCATTACCAGGCTGGTTTACGAGGAGAATTTGACTTGTGTCATTCTTGGGCATTCATTTTTTTGAATGCATGTCCTTGTTATTATTTGGGGTATATTTGGAATAGGAAATAGGTAAATGACTGTCACTTGTATTGTTAAAGGATGGAAATTCATCCAAACTGTATGTCCAAATAGAGATATTTTATACCGATGAATGAATCTGTTTGACTGTCTGATACACCCTACAATGACATATTAAAACCAGCCACTATACCAGCTCTTGGATATAAGAGTGATTGAAACTTTGTCTCTTCAGGTGCATTCGACATATCTTAACCCTTGTCCTGCTGAGCCCGGATATACCCTGCCTTTGCAAACAGTGTAGATCCAGATCAGTTGGCTTCTGAAGAAGCCAACTGATCTGGATCTGCACTGTTTGCCAATGAGTATGTAAATTTATAGCAACAATCAGGATCAAGTAATCTGATTGGCTGAAAATTAGAAGTGGGAGTGGCATCTTAATTTATTCAGCAGGACATGGGTTAACAATGTTTTAGCTGATTTAGACCTTGAAAATATTATGCATAGGTTCTGAGGGAAAGGTTTTTGAAAGGTGGCTGAAATTCCCTGGCCCTACTCTCCTTTTTTCGACAGCAGTTTTTCTAGTCGGTTCGTTCTCTGAGTAAATAGAAATTATTATATTGCAATTTTCATATCATACCCCATATCAACCCAAGGGCCTTCGGGCTGATATGGGTCGAGGGTTGATTTGGGGACTATGATATGAAAATTGCCATATCATAATCTATTTATCATACATTTTTCTTTCTGACAAGTTTGCCTATTTGATATCGTATGTGGTGTCAGAGGCAATACCGCTGAGTGCTCAGAATGTGGTGATATGGGTTTTTTGCCCAAGCAAAAAAAGCCATATCACCCATATGACCTGGTGATATGGGTTTTTCTCCAAAGCAAAAAAGCACTATCATCCATGTTACCTATTATCACACCTTTTGCGCTCCACAAGAGTGATATGTGCTTGAAAGCCATGTTAGTATCACATATGCAAAATGAACATATTTTCTAGTAAATGTATGATAATGGGTTTTTACTACTGTAAACATGATAAAAATGGACCCACTATGTAACGAAAATAATTATGAATTAGAAATGCCACGAGAACAAGAAAACGTATAACATGAATTATTCTTGTTTCGAAAGATGACAGCCCTGAAAACGAAGACAAATACAGACTAAAACCTGAACAAGCTTTCTATTCTAAATGGCTTACAGGGGTGCGCGCAAGCCAAAAATTAGTTTGATTCACATCAAGCACCACTGCAGACTGTCCAAACGGTTCCTTATATATGAATTTTTTCTTTGAGACTGGAAACTTGCTTTTCAGTAGCTCTCTATAAAGTTCACCATTTTGTTTTGCCAAGTAGAGCAAAATGTCCAAAAATGTACCCAATCAGAAAAATAAAAATAAAAAGCTGCCAGCACACACCTATTAGCTTAAAAAAAGTCCCGAAGATCTGTAAACTTTTTTCTCTGGGCCAAAAATATAATTTCTGCATCATTTCAAGTTCTAACATTCCCCACCTTTTTTGCATTTGATGAATTTGATCAACCTTTACCACATACTCTATGGACAAAGTCAACAGACAATGAATTGATGATATTTTTTTTTTATTTTTCCATGAAACAGGCTTTGACAGATCATGCAAACTGTCTCCTGGAGAGACAGTTTGTTTGCATGAAATGTCAAGGCCTGTTTTCTGGGAAAAATTAGAAAAGTATTTCAAAATGTTGTCTGCTGAATTTTTTACCGAGCATGCTAAGCATTAAGTATGCAATGCAGTGCAGTTTAAAACTGCTGGTATATTTGTTTTCTGTCAGTAGGTCAAAAATGTATAATAAAAATAAAAAATAAAAGCAATCAAGTAATTAAGTCTAAGCTAATTCAGAGAATGACTATCAAACGATAGAATTTCTTGCTCCTTTATCAAATAACTGTAACTTGCAGGGATAGAATTGCATACTTGATATTAACATTTTACCCTTGTCATGCTGAACCCGGATATACCCTGCCTTTGCAAACAGTGTAGATCCAGATCAGTTGGCTTCTTCAGAAGCCAACTGATCTGGATCTGCACTTTTGCCTTTGAGTATGTGAATCCAGATCAAGCAATCCGCTTGGCTGAAAATTAGAAATGGGCATGGCGTCTTAATTTATTCAGCATGACAAGGGTTAAAGCAACAATCAAAATGTGTTGCAGACAACATTCTATTTTTTTTTATTATTTTTTTTTTTTTAATAGAAAAGTAGTCTTGACATTTCATGTGAATCATCTGCTTATCAGCAAGACTTATTTTCTATGAAAAATGATAAAAATCAAAGCACTGATAGCACTGGTTGGTTGATTGTCTCTGAGTATAGGCTTGGAAAATGTTCCTGAACAGGATTTTAAGGCCGTTTCATTTAACCCTTTACTTTCTGTAATTTAAGCAAACAGTGCAGATCCTGATCAGATGCCACATTCTCTGGCATTGATCTAGGTCTGCACTGTTTGCCAATGTCCCTGTCCATATTTTACAGATAACCCTCTTTACACTTCAAACAATCAACCCAAAAAGACTATCGTCTGCTGCAGTTGTGATTTGTGCTTTAAGGGTTAAGCTCATAATTATTTAATGAACAAAGTTTCGCATCAGATCGAAGACTAGTATTCTAATGTTTTTAGAATGTTTATCGATTTTATCTCAGGTAAAGAGAAAGCTGGCCAGTGAGGCGTGAAGAAAATCCATACATATAACAGACCGGTAATGGGTTTTCTGGGATAGACAATGTTTCCAATAATTTCAACATAGTCAGCCTTGATTGATTTAACACATTGACCTCTCTCCATTACATTTTACTTCTGGGCTGCTGCAAATTTCAAACCTATGTTTTTTCAGAGCTTTTCCCAAAGAAATAGGGTTTGGTGTTTCATTTTTGGACAGGTTTTTCAAAAAGTCTGCCCTTTAAAATAGCGATGTCGCGGCGAAGGGCGGTGGGCATCATCCCAGGATAACCTTTTGGTTAACCTTTTTTCAAAGTTATATGTTACCTTTATTCTTCAGTGGATTGCTTTCATATTTGGTAGGGATGAAGAGGAGGACCAGTAGGTGTTTCCCATGCAAGAGAGACAACTCTCACTTTCTTCATTATTTAAAAAAACCTGTCCATAATGCCATTATGCATTTTTCTTGTAAAAATTCATTACAAAATACTGAAATGAAATGCTACTGCATTTACCCTAAAGATTAGGACAGACTGGTAAGCCTGAGCAGACAGTGTAGACCCAGATCAAACTGATCCTGTTTTTAAAGGGGCAGCTTGATGAGGGTCTGCACAATTTGTCATTCCGGGCCCAGTTGTTCAAAGCGAACAACATCGTTAGTTAATGATTCGTTAAAATTTGACATTGAGTTATACGCAAATATGCTAAAAAATTTTGCTGAAAAAATGTGAGTAGCTTTTTTTTTAGCAAAAAATAACAGAATATTGTATATTGAATCCCCTAAAATAGTTAACGAAATGACCCTTAACGAGCTCGTTAAGCTAACAACGCTTTGAACAACTGGGCCCTGAAGTTTTTATAGACACCTTTCCAGCCATTCAAATGAATTTGTTCAAATTCAAATTCTAGGAGAAATATGATAAGGAGTTAATATGTTTGAATATTGAAGGTTATTATGGGAAGCCCTGTTTATGGGGAAAAATAAGGAAATAATTCAAAATGTTGTCTGCCAGTTGTCTCAAGATAGCTGCCATAACCATGCATGTTAAAACTTTCAAGCAACTTCTCGAAAGCTGCCATGACCATGCATGTTAAAACTTTCAAGCAACTTCTCGAAAACTCATAGAGCTCAAAATTTGTCTTAAGGCCCATCTATTGTGCAAGATCTTTCAAGTTCCCAAATTTTTTGGAATGAGATCTATGACTGGGAACCAGCATCCAAGATGGCTACCTTGACCTTATGTAGTAAAACTTTTGTGAATGATTCATGGCCTGTTGGATTCCAGTAATCAGATCAGATGCCAGTCGTCCAGTAGGCTTTTGTGATAGGCAGTAAAATGAACCTAAACTTTAGGTTAAGTATTTTAAGAAATTACCTTTACCCCACTTTAGGCTAATACGGCAGACAAAAAAATTGACAATATTTTTTTCATATTTTACCCAGAAAATACGCTTTGATATTTCATGCAAATTGTCTCCTCAGGAGACAGTTTGCATGAAATGTCAAAGCTATTTTCTGGGGAAAAAATATTCCAAATTGTCATCAGATCTGCTGAAATTTTTATCCAGCATGCTCAGCATTAAGGTATCTGAATTCTTAGGGCAAGTACTGTAGTTCTTTTCAGAGTGTAGGGTATCTGTGTTCTGTAAACTGAGGAGAAGAGATGTAAATCTTCTGCATAAATTCTAGGAATCTTATGATGATATCATCTTCTAATTTTCTTTCTCCAACATTTTTGCAAACAACCTTAGTAACCCTTACCACTCTCAGGGCAAATTCAGCAGAAGACAAATTGACAAAATATTTTATTTTTTGCAAAAAAAAATCGGCTGACATTTCATGCAAATTGTCTCCCTTTGAGACAGTTTGCATGAAATGTCAAAGCCTATTTTCTGGGAAAAATAAGAAAAAACATTTCAAAATATCTACTGAAATTTTTATCCAGCATTTTAAGTGTTAATTAACCCTTGTCCTGCTGAATCCGGATATACCCTGCCTTTGCAAACAGTGTAGATCCAGATCAGTTGGCTTCTGAAGAAGCCAACTGATCTGGATCTGCACCGTTTGCCATTAAGTATGTGAATTTATAGCAACAATCCAGATCAAGTAATCTGATTGGCTGAAAATTAGAAGTGGGTGTGGCATCTTTATTTATTCAGCAGGACAAGGGTTAATAGATACATGTATGGTATGTACATATTAAGTAAGCTTCACAGATGACATTGCTTTTTATTTCTTTGCCTGCAAAATTGAAATGTTAGCAGATGTCTTTTGGGATCATTTTTCTTTCGTTTCCCAGGTATAAATTGGTTTTGATATTCCATGATTTCCAGGCAGTGAGTTACCCAGTGCCTGGTGTTGGTGTTCAACAATACTGAAGTCAAGTTCTTTTGGGTTAGAAAATAGGTAGAACTCCCTAGAGCTTGTTTTTCTGGTGTGAAAAAAGAAAAATCAGAAAAAACTGCATTTTTCCTATCAAATCCTATTTTCTGGGAAAAATATTTCAAACTGTCATCTGCTGAAAATTTTGCCCAGTGTTAAGAATTCTTTATGCTGAAAAAGCAAGTGGCATAGAAGAAGATTCTTACATGCCACTTGTGAAAAAGCCAATAACATTTATTATATGTAGACATGTTGATAGTTCTGGATAAGAACTTCAGATAATTTTATTTTTTATTGTTTTCATACTAATATTTAAATATCTTTTAGTGAGTAGCAGCAAGCATATTTATTGACAATATATGATAATTAACCCTTAAAGCGCCAGTCACAACTATTGTCATCTGCTTTGTCTTCTGCTGGTTACTTTAAAAGTCACTTCTGCAAACTGTGGACCCAGATCTGGGTCCATACTGTTTGCTTGAATGTAAAAATAGGTTTGAAAAGTTTGCAAGAATATTCAGCAGATGACATAAACCCACAATATTTTCAGATGCAGGTTTTCTTGGCGCTTTAAGGGTTAAAGTACCTTCAGACATGTGCTCCCAGCAAATATTCAGGGCCCGGTTGTTCAAAGCGTCGTTAGCTTAACGAGCTCGTTAAGGGTCATTTCGTTAACTGTTTTAGCGGATTCAGTATACAATATTCTGAAATTTTTTGCTGAAAAAATGTGAGTAGCTTTTGCACTGCAAAAGCTACTCACATTTTTTCAGCAAAAAATTTCAGCATATTTGCGTATCGCTAAATGTAAATTTTAACGAATCGTTAACTAACGATGTCGTTAGTTTTGAACAACTGGGCCCAGCCTGCGCATTCAGAATCTTCACTAAGTGCAATTGATATAGCCAAAGATGCAAAGTTTCTTCATGCAGATAATGAAGACTCTGACCAGACTGTTCGGAAGAGCAGGCTGATTTGAGTCTTCATTGGGTGCACATGTCAGAAGGAAAATTTTCTCACATTAAGGCATCATAAATATGATTTTTTGGGGGCCAGCCTTGGTGGCTCAGTTGGATGCGCCGTCCGACTGGAGGCCAGGAGGTCGCGGGTTCAACCCCCGCCGAGGTCGGCAACATTCTTTTGTGGAGATTGATCATGAAATATTTTCTATGGTCATTCTCTCCCTTCCGCTGATTCAAGAAGGGCAGTTGTCAGTTTCTTGCAAAAGAATGTGCACAATACTGGTTAACCGCTTAGAGGACTAAGCCTGCCCAGTAAACATGTGGTAAACTGACTGCGCTCGACATGACCCCATTGGGTTGACTGGGCCGTAAAACCTAAACACAAACAAATATGATTTTTTGGGATAATAAGAAAAAATATCATATATTGTCTTCAGTAATAAATGCCTTTGATGGTCTTTTTTTAAGAATATATTTATTTAAATTATTGAATAAGAGCATTGTAAATTTCTCTGAAAATGAGCTTGATATTTCCTGTAGTTCATCTCCTTAACCCTTGTCATGCTGAATAAATTAAGATGCCACACCCACTTCTAATTTCCAGCCAGTCAGATTACTTTTTGATAGAAATTCACATATTTAATGACAAACAGTGCAGATCCAGATCAGTTGGCTTCTTCAGAACTGATCTGGATCTACACTGTTTGCTAAGACAGGGCATGTCTGTTTAGCAAGAGAAGGGTTCCATTTGTGCTTATCTCTTAGAAACTTTTGTAGATGACAAATTGATGATGTTATTTTTTTTATTTATTATTTTTTATTTATTTATTTTTTTTTTTTTTTTTGTTCCAGGGAATAGGTGATTATTCCCCACAAGTGGTGACTTTTGTCATCTGCCGTCGGGCCTGAGATCTGGGTCCAAACTGTTTGACACTCTGATGGTATTCTTGAAAGATTTTTTTGTAAAAGTTAATTAAAAAAAAAAAAAAAATCCTCAGACGACAAAAAAAGCAAGCAAAATTACCCAGCATGCAAAGAGTTAACATTATCTTTTTACATTGATCTTATTAGATTATCTGACTTTTGGGATCTTACAGAGTATTTCTAATGAGATCTGGAAAGACAGGCTTTCTCAGAAAAGTAAGACATTGAGAAATATTTTCGCTTTGGAAAAAATGAACTTTCTTGTTTGACACTGTATAGCAGATGATTCACATGAAATGTCAAGTCTTATTTACTCTGAAAAAAAGGAAAAAAAAGAAAAAATGTCATTTACTGCAGTTGTGATTGGCACTTGAAGGTTTAAAATGAAAATACAGTGTAGTATGCTACAAGACTTGAGACTGATTGTATTGTTTATCTCCAGCTGGATGACTCTATATATTAAAAAGGAAGGATGTGTATATTTGTGGTGTGACTGTTGTCTGTGGAATCACAGAGCATTTTAATTTATTACAGGACTGAGACCTGTTCTAGCTTTCCTCCTTAACCCATTGAAGACTGGAGACCCCTAAACAGGTAACTGACAAACGGTGCAGACCCAGATCAGACAGATCTGGTCTTCACTGTTTGCCAGTTACCTGTTTAGGGATGTGGCATCTTCAACCATTTCCTTTAGAAATATCTATATGATATAGCCTGACATACCTTAACTCAAAAATGGACTCTTCCAATATATATATGGTGTTGGAGAGTTTATTCAATCTTTAATAGGTTTAAGCAGCCCTCATCACTGCTGCATCAGGGTATGGTTGGGTTGAATGATGTTCCAGTAAGGTGAATTAGAACCTTCATTAATGGAATTATTATACTGAATGTTTAAGTTTATGGTTGATGTTGAACATTGAAATTATCGGGTCACTAGAGATAGTCTCTGTAATCAGGTACTGCTTAATGCTTAGCATGCTTGGTAAAAATTTCACCAGACAACATTTTGAAATATTTTTCTTATTTTTCCCAGAAAACAGACTTTGATATTTCATGCAAATTGTCTCCTATTTTCTGGGATATTAAAATAAGAAAAATATCATCAATTTGTCGTCTACTAAATTTGCCCCAGAGAGTGGTAAAGGTTAAAGTTGTAGTGAGATGCTTGCGATATCCCAGATGAATGAACAAGCTAGAACTCAGTTATATACTCTCAAAGGAAAAAAGCAGATATTTTCAGATGATGTATGGGTTGAATATTGATTTGATGCTATTATCTGGGTGCTGTTCTGTAGGAATCTGATACACAAGATAGATTTTCAAGAAAAAAAGAAAACAGTGCTACAGGAGAATTTCTAGAACAATTTAGCAACAGGAGGATTTCTAGTACTTTTGATACAGATTTAACCTTTAGCATTCTCTGGGTTAAATCAGCAGATGATGACAAATTGACAATATTTTTCTTACTTTTCCCAGAAAAAAAAAAAAAAAAGAAAAGAGTTTCATACTTCATGCAAATTGTCTCTTGACGAAATCACAATAGTTGTGTCCCTTGCAAAAACTGGTGAAAAATCTAGCAAGTGTTATCTGTTCCATTAACTCTTTGCATGCTGGGTAATTTTGCATGCTTTTTTGTCGTCTGTCAATATTTTTAAATAACTTTTTCAAAAAAATCTTTCAGAGATACCATCAGAGTGTCAAACAGTTTGGATCCAGATCAGACCCGACATTTTGTCGGGCCTGATCTGGATCCAAACTGTTTGCAAAGGTTATCAGTAGATGACAAAAGTCGTGACTAGCGGGGAAAGATTTAACTTTCCGAAGCACCTAGCAAAATTTCTAGCAGAGACAACATTCTTTTTATTCTTTATTTTTTTTTCAGAGAAAATGTAACATTTCTTGTGAATTGTATGCTTTGGCAGATGATTCATATGAAATGTCAAGACTTGTTTTTTCTGAAAAAAAAAAAAAAAATTGTCATCTGCTGCAGTAATGATTGGCTATTTAAGGGTTAACCTTTAGCCCTCTGTCAGCAGACAGCTAATGAATGATATTTTTCCAAGAATGCTAAATGATAAGGAAAAAAAAAATCATACTTCTTTCAGTGAATACTATTTATTTGAATTGACATTGGTGATAGAAACTATATATCAGAGACTGCCTGGAGAGGAGAAAATGTGTTAAATCTGTAAATTAAAAACAAAGAAAACTTTTAACCCTTAATCTATAGAATTAAAGTCTCAGCAGATGACATTCTATGAGCCGCAGTCTGAGAAAACATACTTTTGGACTTGTGCTCCCAAAGACTCGGATAAGCCTACACATCCTTGCAGTCTGATTCATCTTTGTTGGGTGCTCTGTGGACAGGCAAGGATCTGATTTTTCTTTGGCTGGACAGTGAAGAATGATGTGACTGTATGGAAGCACAGGCTGATTAGAGTCTTTGTTGGACTTACAGGTCCAAAGATGAGTTTTCTCATGTTTAGTCTTATAGATTTCTTTATCTTTTTCTGGAAATAGGACAACCTCACTTGTAGATTGTCTTGGGGGAATTTGCATGAAGTATTAAAAATGTCAATCATTTCTCATGGGCTAAATTCTCTATCAGTGTATTTCAGGCTTAACTTCTTGCACTCTGGGTAAAAATTTCAGCAGATAGCATTTTGAAATAGTTTTCTTATTTTTCCAAAAATAAGAAAAATGACATCAGTTTGTTGTCTGCTGAATTAGCATAGAGAGTGGTAAAGGTTAAACTTAAAGGGCCATTCAGAATTTTAGCAGAGGACATTCTGAATTATATATGCATGCAGATAGATTTTTTTATATTTCTCGTAAAATAAGAGAAATTTGTGTGAATTGTCTAGCCACATTTTCTTTGAAAAAAGCATCATGAAAACACACCTATATTATTTTGACCCCCTTAAATCCCACTTTTATATAGTAAAACTGGGGTTTACAGGGGTAAACATTATTTGTCTTATTTTTGCTTGAAAACATAGATTGTGGGTACTCGTTAGAACCGCCTCGCTGAGGCAGTTATAACGAGTACCCACAATCTATGTTCTGAGCAGAAACATGAAATATATCAAGTTTTTTATCTGAAAATTTTAAGTTTTTGTAGGTCGAAATTCTCCATATATTTGAATAGGCGTGTTTTCGTAATGAAAAAAAAAAAAAAAACTTCTTTAGACTGTCATCTGCTGAAATGTCAGCATGGCCAAGTGTTTCGAGTTCCTGACTTTGGATCATGATGTCCCAGGTTTGAATCCCAGTAGAGGCAGAATTCAGCTTATGCCTCCATTATGAAAACGCCTATATAATTTTGACCCCCTTAAATCCCACTTTCATATAGTAAAACTGGGGTTTACAGGGGTATACATTATTTTTCTTATTTTTGCTCAAAAACATAGATTGTGGGTACTCGTTAGAACTGCCTCTCCGAGGCGGTTCTAATGAGTACCCACAATCTATGTTTTGATCAGAAATATGAAAAATATCGGTGTTTTTTAATCTGAAAATGTTCAGTTTTTGGAGGTGAAAATGTTTATATATTTGAATAGGCATGTTTTCGTAATGTGTGCCATTTCATTGTGCAGAAGAGCCTTTCATTGTCACCCCTTCATCATCTCAGTATGACTTAAAATATTGTTGAAAGAGACGTAAAACACCAATTCATCATCATCATCTGTCGTCTTTCTTATTTTTCCCAGAAAATAGACTTTGAGATTCCATGCAAGTTAGGAGACAGTTTGCATGAAATGCCAATGCCTATTTTTCTGGGAAAAATAAGAAAAGTATTTCAAAATGTTATCTGTTGAAATTTTTACCCAGCATGCAGAACATTAATCCTTATAGTGCTAATGACAACTGCAGCAGACGACACTCAAATTTTTTTTTATTATTTTTCAGAGAAAATAAGACTTGTCATTTCATGTGAATTGTCTGCCTAGCAGACAGTCTTATTTTCTCTGAAAAATACACAGAAAATATCAAAATGTCTCCTGCAGTTGTGATCAGCGCTTAAGGGTTAAGGGTTGAGCCATTCATACTCACAATGGGAATGTGGAGCCCTGTGGTTGTGATGAATGTTGCTTATTTCTTAACCCTTCTCATGCTGAATAAATTGAGATACCATACCCACTTCTAATTTTTAGCCAATCAGATTACTTGATCCAGGTTGTTGATACAAATTCCAATATTAAATGGAAAACAATGCAGATCCAGATCAGTCTGGATCTACACTGTTTGCAAAGGCAGAGCATACCCGGGTTCAGCAGGACTAGGGTTAAGTAAATGTCTTCTGAAGATCACAGGAAAATAATTGTTTTGAGTGCCTTACAAAATTGGCTACATTGTATTTAGTGCTGATCATAAAGTGGTTTGATAGAAAATTATGAGACAAGGGTGTAATAAACAGGCACAATGTTGATGGGTTAGGTTTTTTCTTGATTTGTACTTTTCTCCTAAGCTTTATATTGGATATATACAGAAAGCTGCAGATATTTCAACCTTTTAAGCACAAAAATGCACTAAGCAAAATTATAGCAGAAGATAATCTAATTTTTTTTTAATATTTTTTCAGAGAAAATAAGAATCTGCAATTCATGTGAATCCTCTTCTAGGCAGAGGATTTGCATGAAATGTCAAACCTTATTTTCTGTGAAAACTATAAATAAAAAATCAAAATATCATCTGCTGCAGTTGTGATTAGTGCTTTAAGGGTTAAGATTTTATTTCAGTTTAAGGGTCAGAGATACATTTTCAGGGGAGATAAATCAGTTTATGTTTCGCTTACCTTCTGAAAATATAAATCCACTCTAAATGAAAAGAATTTCTCTTTAGAGCAATCTCTCCTTTAAGAGTAGACCTCTTTTCAGAATGATCTTGGTGTGCAGGAATGACTTTGGTATGCAGGAATGATCATGATTTGTCAGAATGCTCTTGGTGTGCCAGAATGATCTTGGTGTGCAGGAATGATCTTGGTGTGCAGGAATGATTTTGGTGTACAGGAATGATCTTGGTGTGCAAGAATGATCTTGGTGTGCAGGAATGATTTTAGTGTGCCAGAATGATCTTGGTGTGCAAGAATGATCTTGGTGTGCAAGAATGATCTTGGTGTGCAGGAATGATCTTGGTGTGCCAGAATGATCTTGGTATGCAGGAATGATCTTGGTGTACAGGAATGATCTTGGTGTACAGGAATGATCTTGGTGTGCAGAAATGCAAACAAGAAGTTACAAAAGTTGCCTCCTTTCTGGGTAAAATTTTCAGCAGACCACATTTTGAAATATTTTCTTATTTTCCCAGAAAACAGGTTTGACATTTCATGCATATTGTCTCCTATGGTGACAATATATGAAATTTCAAAACCTGTTTTCTCCAATTTGCAATTTGAAGGAGACAATTTGTATGAAATGTCAAAACCTGTTTTCTGGAAAAATAAGAAAAATATCATCAATTTGTCTGCTGAATTAGCCCAGAGAGCGGTAAAAGTTAAATTTGGTAAAAGCATGGTACTGATGCACCTGTAGACTAGCTGCTAGTCTGATAATAAAAGTCTGATCATTTTTGTTTATTATTAAAATATTATCAACTTGTTAACAATAGTAGAGTCTCCAATACATATCTGGCTAAGTATTACCGTTAAAATTAAGAAAGGAGAGTAGACTAGCTATAAAACTTTTATTTTGTTGATTTTAATGCAAAAAGATGATTTTGTTTCCACATTATTCATTTTATTGCCTAGTGGCTAGGCAAGAGTGCCTGTAGCACAGTAGATCAGAGACTGTATCTTAGTCTCAGAGCAGATTGAAGGGAATGGATACATTTTCAGGGGAGGCAATTCTGTCTGAATAGTTTTTGCCTCCCTTCTGAAAATGGGTCTACATTAAAAAAAAAAAAAAAATGCTCTCCTTTGGAGCAATTTCTTTCCTTTTAGAGAGGATTTCTTTTTATGAAGGGCTTTAGCATGCTGAAAAGCAAATAGGAAGTTCTAAAAGTTTAGCAAAATCTGGCATGCCTATGCAGTCTGATCATATTGAAGCATCAGCACTACCATGCTGTTTAACACTTCTGACCTGGGATCACAAGGTCCAGGGCCAGAATTCCATTGAAGGAGGAATTCAGCTCATGTAAAGTGCTTTACAGACTGACTCCAGTCTCCAGTGACTAAATATTTTTGCTTATAATCCTGTTTGATAATCCACTAAAATAAAACCAAAATAATATCATGACTATAAAGACTGGTCACTAGTGACCAGCCTTTATAGTCATGATATTATTTTGGTTTTATTTTATTGGATTATCAAACAGAATTATAAGAAAAAAATATTTACCAGCTTTTATAGTCATGATTTTATTTTGGTTTTATTTAATTGGATTATTAAACAGGATTATAAGAAAAAGATATTGAGTCACTGGAGACTGGAGCCAGTCTTAGTGCTTCATTGCACAGAGCCTTTCATTATCACACCTTCACCGTCTTCATATGACTTAAATAATGTTGAAAGAGATGTAAAGCACCAAATCATCATCATCATCATCATAATCATCATCATCTGATCAGGTTACTGTCCCTTTTCGCCAGTAAATTCTGTTAGAAATGTTTATTTGTTCTTGATTGTGATCTCTTCCCCCTGCTTGAGTTTGTTTTTTGTTGTTTTTTATTTTTTTTTGTTGTTGTTTTTTTTGTGTGTTTGTTTTTTTTTTTTGTTTTTTTTTTCATGAGCTTACACACATTCTTTTATTTACTTTTTTTTTTTAATATATGTAAGTGTATTTGAAATTTTTAACTTGTCCAAAGAGTGTACAGACTTTATACATGTTCTGGTTTGGTTTATAAAGATACAGAATACTTTAGGCTTTGTCATTTCCTATTGTTTTACTTGAACTTTGTTTGAAACAATAAGACAACTTATGGCTTTAAATCACAAAAGATTTTCAAACTATAATAACCTGATGTATTGTCTGTAAGGAGAATTTTTCGAAATGGTATGTACGCTTGCTTGTTCACTTCAGTAGTTTGTGTCTTTTCATTGTTTTCCTCGTCTTTGTTTCATTTTTGACTCAGTGAACACAAATTTTTTTACCTTGTCTAGTTTCACCGCAAAGTAACGTGATTTCAATGAAGTGGGTATTATGTTGAAACCATTATGGTTGTAATGTATAGGGGACCATTGTCTTGTAGGATATTTAATAACTGGGAAGATATACAAAATTGGTCTCATTTGAAAAGAAATTAGTGAAATGGTTTGCAAGTTAGTGAAAATTTACATTCCTAAAAGTATAATAAGCCTGGTTCTTTTGCAACATGCTTAGACTTCTATAATACCAAGACATTGTATTTGTGGTATAGAAAACTCACTGTGTTAACCCTTTCACTCCTGAGTTTCTTAAATGAACTCTTCCATCTTTAAATTTAGATGGGTCCTTTGTCCCAAAAAGGGATGTTAGGCAGTGAAAACAAAATGGCATACAGTGTAGTGACAAATAAAACAGCTGAAAGGCAAACAGTGTAGATCCTGATGAGATCTCATCTGGATCTTCACTGTTTGCAAAATATTAAATGATCGAAAGCTTTCAGAAAAGGTTTCGTTGGCAGAAATTCATTTCCGAGATCTTTAGACAGTTGAATTCATTAGATAAAACATATGTTGCATAAGGCATTTTAAATAAAAAACCTCTGTGTGGATAACAAAGACCCATAATCAGCCTGCTTACAGTCATGTGATGGCTGATCAATGCCTTTTGTATTGTTAGAGAATCAGTTGATGCTAAAGAATTTATTGACAAACAGAGAATTGTTATCTAGAAGTTGGAAATTCTTGAAAAAATTCCCATCTGGCAAAGTTATCAGAAAAGTCATCTGTCATGAAGTTGAACAAAATAAAAGATTCATTTACATTTAGCCATCTTCATTTCCAATTAGCAGACGTCAAAGAGTGATATTTTCTTATTTTTCTTTTTTTTTTTTTTTTTTTGTAGACCATTGCTCCAGCTGGTATTGGAGGACAGAGGGGTGTTGGGTAGGGCACTTTTGCATGGATGGGCTAGAATGAGGACATCAGTTTGTGTGACAAGTCTCAAGAGCTTTTACCATCACAGGAACATGCCTATATTATATTGACTCCCTTAAACCCCACTTTTATATAGTAAAACTGGGGTTTACAGGGGTATACATTATTTTTCTTATTTCTGCTCAAAAACATAGATTGTGGGTACCCGTTAGAACCACCTCGGCGAGGCGGTTCTAACGGGTACCCATAATCTATGTTTTGAGCAGAAATATGAAAAATATCAGAGTTTTTTGTGTGAAAATTTTCAGTTTTTGGAGGTGAAATTGTCTATATATTTGAATAGGCGTGTTTTCGTAATGCAAATGATAAAGCCTGTCATAATAATATTGTCCTTGACTTGAAGGCACATCAGTACTTTTATAATCAGGGCCTAGTTGTTCAAAGCATCGTTAGCTTAACGAGCCCGTTAAGGGTCATTTCGTTAACTGTTTTAATGGATTCAATACACAATATTTTGATATTTTTTGCTGAAAAAATGTGAGTAGCTTTCGCATTGCAAAAGCTACTCACATTTTTTCAGCAAAAAATTTCAGCATATTTGCGTATCACTCGATATAAATTTTAACGAATCGTTAACTAACGACATCGTTAGCTTTGAACAACTGGGCCCAGATAAACATTGGTAATTTTTTTTCTTTTGTCTGATTATCATGGAACTTTTTTAAATCATTACGAAAACAAGCCTATTCAAATATGCTGAATATTTTACCACCAAAGAATGAAAATTTTCAGATAAAAATGCTGATATTTTTCATAGTTCTGCTCAAAACATAGACTGTGGGTACTCGTTAGAACTGCCTCGGTAGTTCTAACGAGTACCCACAATCTATGTTTTTGAGCAGAAATAAGACAAATAATGTATACCCCTGGAAACCCCAGTTTTATTATATAAATGTGGGGTTTAAGGGGGTCAACATTATATAGGCATGTTTTCGTGATGGTAAGTTTTTATGCTAGGAAAATTGAAAAAAAAAGCCAATGTAAAAGGGCACAGGGGCAGCAGGAGAGGGCCAGAGGTGTGGCCTACCCTCTATAGAGGGCTAACAGGAGCGCTGACAGAACAATGATGGACCCAGAGGGGCTTCATGGGGTTCCCATTTCATGTATCTGAGCTTTTTCTTGTTCATGAGGAATTTTGTGAAAAGCAAGAGGAAAACTGCTAATTTTGTGGTCAGTTCCTCTAAGCAAACCCCACTTTGATCCCCCATTTCTGATGCTGTAGAAGTAGGGTTTGACATTCAGTTTGTCTTCAAAAGGAGAATAAAATGTCAGGGAAGACAGTACAATATCACTTATTTTGTGGCTGCAAACTTCACCTTAAACAGTTAATGCTGAAGCCTGCTGGGTAAAAAAAAGTTCAGCAGACATTTTGAAATTGTATTTATTTTTTCCTAGAAAATATTTTTGACATTTCATGCAAATTGTCTAGAGACAATTTGCATGAAATGTTAAATCTTATTCTCTTGGAAAATAGGAAAAATGTCATTGATTTGTCATATGCCAAATTTGCATAAGGAGTGCTGAAAGAAGATCTGAATTTTCCATAACTGCTGCACTCAGACTCAGTTTAACCCTTGTCATGTTGAATAAATTAAGATGCCATGCCCTCTTCCAATTTTCAGCCAATCAGATAACTTGATCCAGGTTGTTGATATAAATTCACATACTGAATGGCAAACAGTGCAGATCCAGATCAGTTGGCTTCTTCAGAAGCCAACTGATCTGGATCTGCACTGTTTGCAAAGGTAGGGTATATCTGTGTTCAGCAGGACTAGGGTTAATATGTGACCTAAATTTTATTATTCAGAGACAGCTTTTGCATTTGAATAAGACTGGCAGAAAAAAAAAAATGGTGGCATTATTCTTCAGCCTGCTAATTTAAATGTTAGTGGAAAATTTTAAAATGTTTTCCTCAGTTTATCTTGAAAATTGCATTTGCCATTCCATATGAATAGACTGTTTTTGACTTGATAGAAGTGAGATATGTTCAGGGCCTTCTTTGATTATACATATGGTATTTACCCACAATATTTGGGCAGATAAACCTGAGCATGCATTTTAGACCCAGATCAAACTGCTCCTAAAGTTTGAACAGGGGCTGCTCTGTTTGCCATTTCTATTGCAAAACTTCAAATAAATAGGGTTGTCAAATAGACTTATACAAGGTTTAGTTGAGGGTGTCAGAGAATCTACCATATTCATCCTAATACCACACTGTGGGCTTAGATTTTTCAAAATTACTGGACAAACTTGTACCAGAATATTCCACCTAATTAGGGCATTTTCTCACTCTCTGTCTCTCTATCTCTGTCTCTGTCACTTTCTGTCAGTCTTCATCTTCCTCTCTATCTCTGTTACTTTCTGTCTGTCTGTCTGTCTGTCTGTCTGTCTGTCTCTCTCTCTCTCTCTCTCTCTCTCTCTCTCTTTCTTTCTCATTTACTGTCTGCTGAATTTGTTTTTACTGTTTGCTAAATTTACTCAGAGACTGTTTAATTTACTCAGAGACTGTTTGCTGTCTGCTGAATTTGTTATTACTCTATACTAAATTTACTCAGAGACTGCTAACGGTGGAAAAAAAGAAAACATGGGATATGTTTGGAATATCATCATACCGGTAGTTATCTTGCAGTGACCCAGAACATATGTTCACATTGGAATCCTATATCTTAAAACTAGCATGTTTTTGTTGTTTTTTCGTTTTTTTCCTGGACTTGTATACTGGTAGTGCAGGAACTCCAACTTGAAACTAGGACAGGAATACTGAAATTATAAAATGAGATTGAAATTCTACAAATTAATCTCAAACAAATGAAATTGATTGATGAGAGCTTTAGGATATTCACCCTGGTTATTCAAACTGAGCAAACAATGTAGGCCAAGATCAGACTGCTCCTGAAGCATAGCTCCATGTAAGACACTTTTTTCAATCAAAAAAGTATTGATATTTTTTCTTATTTTTTCGCAAAATATATGTTGTGGTACTCGTTAAAAGAGCCTGAGCGAAATGCTTCTAATGAGTACCCACAACATATGTTTTCTTAGAGAAATAAGAAAAATATTATCTGGATACCCCATGTTATCTAGAGCTATGTATTAACCCTTGTCCTGCTGAACCCTGATATACCCTGTTTTTGCAAACAGTGTAGATCCAGATCAGTTGGCTTCTGAAGAAGCCAACTGATCTGGATCTGTACTGTTTGCGATTAAGTATGTGAATTTATATCAACAAACCGGATCAAGAAATCTGATTGGCTGAAAATTAGAAGTGGGCGTGGAATCTTAATTTAATCAGCAGGACATGGCTTAAGGAATTTTGATCAAGGTTTGCACTGTTTATCAAGTTTCACTGATTTAAAAAAAAAAAAAAAAAAAAAAGTGGTATTAAGATGGGACTTGTTATTTTTGCATTCAAAAATGTGGCTTATCCATTGCAGAGACATTTGTATTTATTTTATTTGGGTTTTAGGTGGCTTTCAACAATATTTTAGTCATATTGCAATAGTGTCTAGATGTGACAGGGATCTCAGTGCTCACTTTTGGAGTACAGACTCTCTGAAATATCATGTCCCAGACATATGACACAGTCACATGCTGACCAGTCTCTAAGCTGTACTTTCTCAACACTTAGCACTCTGAAGACAACATTTGAAATATTTTTCTTATTTTTCCCAGAAAACAGGATTTGACATTTCATGCAAGTTGTCTCCAATGAAATCTCAGTTCATGTTTTCTTGGAAAAATAAGAAAAGAAATTACCAATTTGTCTAAAGGTTAATGATGATTGCCAAGTGAAAGAGCAGCTAGTATTTGGTATGCTTCGGCTTGGAATCGAACCCACAACCTCACAGTTATAAAATGGATGTTCTACCAACTAAGCTACTGTGCTGGTATATAATACAACCACTTGCAACTGCTTTCATGCAAAACAAAAAAAATCAGAAAAAAAAAAATATCATCGACTTACAATCTTTTCTGGAGCTATGATAGCTATAATTTATATCAAATTACTTTTTACCAAACTTTATTAGATGATATTGAATTTTTTTCATAAACTTTCAGTGACTTTCAAACAGTTAATTTGAAACTTCCCTTAAAAAAGTAATTACCAAGGTCTGAAAAGGAGCTCTTATAATTATCAGCTGCACCTTCGCCAAGTTAACACTTTGCATGCTGGGTAAAAATTTCAGCAGACAACATTTTGAAATATTTTCTTATTTTTTTCAAGAAAATAGGCTTTGACATTTCATGCAACAATTTGCATGAAATTTCAAATCCTAATTTCTGGAAAAAATAAGCAAAAATGTCAAATTCTCTGTTGAATTTGCCTACAGAGTGTTAAAGATCAAGCTGTTCCTGATTTAAAGAAAACATTAATTTATAGGGCTTTTTAATAGAAAGATGACCCTGAACATAAGGGAAGATGTCATGTATCTTACGCCCCTGGGGCGCCCAGCTGATATTGGCTGCAATTGGACAAGGCCTGCTATCCTTGTAGCAAGTAAGGGTAGAAGGGGAATGTTTTTTTATTTCTTCTGTTTCTTTACTTTCATTCCTGTTCTTTCTTCCCTGTCCCTCTCTTTCATCTCCTCTCCTATCTCTTCTGTCCCTTTCTCCCTTTCTCTGGGAGATGACACAAAATGACCCATAAGGGTTGACGTGTCGTTAAACCCCAACACAATCAAAAACCCTGAACATAAATATAAGGCTGTTTTCCAATATCTTTTGAGAGTAACAACCCTAACTACTGGGACAGACACTGGATCAGACACTGTCAAAGTCAGTGTCTGATCAGGGTCTGCATTGTTTGCCAATTATCTAACTGTTTTTAGACAAACAGGACAGGTAGTCAAATGGTTTTGTTCAAATGTTAGGATAGGTATGACACTTAGGAGTTAAAAGGTGACCCAATTTTTAGGGTAGATAATGTAGTATCCAAGGAAGCCAATGGACAGATTAGGGCTGCATAAAAAAAATGCAAGCTACTGATGTACGTTTTGCCCTGGGTCCCTGCTCCTGTTGGCACTCATCATTAGGTACAGGGATCCAGGGCAATATGTTCACTTTGCACTTTTGAAGCAGCCCAGGGAGGTTTTCATCATGGTTATGACCTGAGGATCATACTTCACGGCTGATACATTGAGGCTGACCCCAGCTTAATCCGATCATGTACTAAGGCCAAGTCACTACACAAATGCGCTAGCCTTAAGCAACCCTCCCCTGATCTCAGGGAGGTGAAGGCCAAGTGGCTACACAAAAGGCAAGTCTTATGCAAACACTTAACTCTTAGCATGCTGGGAAAAAAATCAGCAGACTGGGCATTTTGAAATATTTTTATAATTTTCCCCAGAAAATAGGCTTTGACAGGTCATGCAGATTGCCTTTTTAGGAGAAAATTTGCATGAACTGTTGAAGCCTATATTTTCTGGGAAAAATAAGAAGAATATAATTAGAAATATACATTTTACTTATCAGCTTATACCACAAGGGTTTGAATGTAAACATGCTTGGCATATGAAAGTATCTATGATTTTGTAAACCAGAGCAACTGACCAGTGGTTTACTTATACCCCAGGCTGAGGCAATTGCAGAGCCGATACGAAATATCCAAGTCCATGAATTTGCCGCAAGGTCACAAAAGGGGTGGAGACATGTATCTATGAAATCCTAGGAATAGTATGTAACATTATGAAAAAACAGTACAATGCAACCTCCCTACAACATGGAACAAATAAATCTGGGCCCAGTTGTTCAAAGCGACATTAGTTAACGATTCGTTAAAATTTACATTGAGTGATATGCAAATATGCTGAAATTTTTTGCTGAAAAAATGTTAGTAGCTTTGCAGCTAGTCACATTTTTTCAGCAAAAAATATCAGAATATTGTATATTGAATCCGCTAAAACAGTTAACGAAATGACCCTTAATGAGCTCGTTAAGCTAACGACGCTTTGAACAACTGGGCCCTGACTGTTTTAGGGTAGTGGTCATTGTATAGCGGTGTTGTAAACTGCAGTGTGGAATATGAGAAAAGTGGCTGATATAGGGAGGTAGCTGTTGTGGTGAGGTGACTGTTCATGGAGATTCCACTGTAGTTCTCAAATACCTGCTGAAATTTTTACCCAGTATGCCCTTGGAACAGTTAGCAGATTACAAGCAATAATTCCATTATTGTTCTCTGAAATAAAGGGCTTTTTCATTTAAATATAACTCTTATAGTCCTATATATAATATGATTGAATGAAATTGCATGGTTTAAAAAAAAAATAAACAAAAAACTATTGGCTGAACAACTGTATTGTATCGAAATAAAAATGTATAGATTAACATAGAAAAATGACCATTTATTTATAATCTGTACATTTTTGTTTGGATATATCACTTTTAGGGTCCACCCATTATGAAAACTCGCCTATTCAAATATAATAGAAAATTTCATCTCCAAAAACTGAAAATTTTCAGATGAAAAACTCTGATATTTTTCATATTTCTGCTCAAAACATAGATTGTGGGTACTCGTTAGAACCGCCTCATCGAGGCGGTTCTAACTAGTACCCACAATCTATGTTTTTAGCAGAAATAAGAAAAATAATGTATACCCCTGTCAACCCCAGTTTTACTATATAAAAGTGGGGTTTAAGGGGGTCAAAATTATGTAGGCGTCTTTTCGTAATGTTTAAACCTTCCATCTAATAATGAACACTCATATAAGGAGGTTTCAGTGTAAATATATTCATGTAACTGGTAGTTCTCCAATCATTGGTGTATTTTATTAGAATTGACCAGATTCAGAAATTGCTGCATCCTACATCATGCTGTATTGGTCATTCTTACCGTATGAAAATAATAATGACCCATAGCGTGCATAAATAAATATTGGTATTCAATAAAGTGTAGATTAGGTTGAATTATTCATTTACTATCAGTCCCGGAGGGGCTAGTTTATGGGACCTTGTTTAATAACCTTGTTCTGAGCTCCAGGTTTATTGTCATTTCATAATTTTTGACACCAGGGCCCGGTTGTTCAAAGCGTCGTTAGCTTAACGGGCTCGTTAAGGGTCATTTCGTTAACTGTTTTAGCGGATTCAAAACACAATATTCTGATATTTTTTGCTGAAAAAATGTGAGTAGCTTTTGCATTGCAAAAGCTACTCACATTTTTTCAGCAAAAAAATTCAGAATATTTGCGTATCACTTGAAGTAAATTTTAACGAATCGTTAACTAACGACATCGTTAGCTTCCAACAACTGGGCCCTGGAGAATATCTGGTCAGGATATAATGCATATAAGGATATAATGCAACAATTTAGTTACTCAGTGGTTAAACCAATCAAAGTATAAAATTTTACTGCTCTCTTTAATTGCTTGCAGTAAGTTGGGCAGTAAATTCAGGCAATAGACTCAGTAACGACTTGCAGTAGACTCAGTGACGACTTGCAGTAGACTCAGTGATTACTCCAGCCTAAACATTTTCCAGAAGACTTGTGCCTTTAAATGTCTGTGTTTGGGCTCAGAGTGGTTCTACAAGTGTTGTTATCCCCACTCTTTTTAGCTCGCTTAAACAACATTCACTGAGACCTATTGTACTACCCTCGGCATCTGCGTCAGCATTGGCGTTGGCATCGGCATCCACAAATGTTAAAGTTTTTGTTACAGTTTTGAAGACCTCATTATTTCCTAACCTTATCACCGATTTGGCCTCGATGGCTCATTTGGATGCATCGTCTGACTGGAGACCAGGAGGCCGCGGATTCAACACCCGCTGAGGTCGGCAACATTCTTTCATCGAGATTGATCATGAAATATTTTCTACGGTCATTCTCTCCCTTCCGCTGATTCAAGAAGGGCAGTTGTCAGTTTCTGGCGAAAGAATGTGCACAATACTGGTTAACCGCTTAGAGGACTAAGCCTGCCCAGTAAACATGTGGTTAGGTAAACTGACTGTGCTTGACATGACCCTAGTGGGTTGACTGGGCCGTAAAACCTCAACACAAAAAAACTTACCACCGATTTGATTCATTTTTGGTGTGATGATACATATTGGCCCAGTACTGCATTTTGCAAGGTACTATCCACACCACCCTAGTTCATGTCAAGGTCAAGGTTACAGACTTGGAATTTTCATGTTAAAATTTTACGTCAAAGTTTTTAGGATCTCATTACTTCTAAATCAAATGATGGATTTAGTTCCTATTTGTTATACTGATAGATACTGGTCAAAAAATTTTTATCAGTACCATCAGCTTTCATGACCATGACCTTGAGGTCGAGGTTACAGACTTAGAATTTAAATGTTAAAGTTTTCGTTAAAGTTTTAAAGGCCTCATTATTTCCTAATCTTATCACCTGTTTGATTCATCTTTGGTATGATGATATAATTATATTGGTCCAAAATTTTGCACAGTACCATCCTCACTCCCTGGTTTATGTTAAGGTCAAGGTCACAGTCATGTCAACATTTTCAGTTTAAAATTTTGCATCAAAGTTTTTAGGACCTCATTACTTCTAAACCAAACAATGGATTTAATTTATATTTGGTATCATGATATATACTGGTGCAAAGTTTTTATCAACACCATCAGCACTCATGACCATGACCTTAGGGTCGAGGTCACAGACTTAGAATTTTATTTAAGACCTCATTAATTCCTAACCAAATCACTGATTTGATTCATCTTTGGTTTGATAAAAATTTTGCACAGTGCAATCCCCCCCCCCCAGCTCCCCACCCCTCACAGGTCATATCAAAATCAAGGTCACAGACTTAGAATTTTCCAGAAACAAAATGTGCAATATCAGGCAAGCTATCCTGTCTGGCGACAGGTCTTATTAAAAAAAGCGATGGGGATATTGTGAAGGCCTCCATCCATCCATCTGTCCATTCATCCATCACGCTGTCTCCTCCTAAACCACTGGACAGAATTTAACCAAACTAGCTACATGACTTCCCCGCTTGGTAAGGATGTGCGAGAGCAAAATTATTTTTCACTTCTCTCTGCTTAATGTTGAAAGCTGCTTTTTTAAGCATTAGGATTTTGTCTGGAGCAGTGCAGTGATCAGACTGCAGATGCACAAACTGATCTGAATCATCTCTAGGAACACATTTCCTGAGGCATGAAATGTCAAAACTTATACTCTGGGAAAAATAAGAATATACTGTATTTACCCTAAGTATTGGGGCACCTTAACTCCTTACCAAATACATGTTAAAGTTTGAACAAATCCATTTCTCTATCTATTGACGTGTCTGAAATTTTGCTTCGTGAGTGGCAAAACAGTGTAGACCCAGATCAGATGCTGCATTCTGCAGCATCTGATCTGGGTCTACTCTGTTTGCTCAGGCCGGTCTGTCCCAAATCTTAGGATTATTATGGTATGTCATTTGCTGAAATTTTTACCCTGCATGCTAAGTGTTAATGACATTATTTTATCTTGTAATAATTTCTGTCATTTCAGCAACGAGAGGCAGAAAAAGCTAAAAAGTCAGCAAAAGAAGAAGAATATCGTCAGATATGCAAGCAGTCACTCCGTAAGTGTTTATTGAATTGTTGTTTACTTTATCTCCATTTGTGATTTTTCTATGATAATCACAGGCCAATTTTTGTCGCACCTGCTCTAGCATGGTGACTTATGCTTGTTCGTTCCTGTTCATTCATCCATCCATCTGTCCATCCATCTGTCCATCTGTCCGTCAACATATACCCTGGGTGTCTTGTGAGGGCAACCCCTCTTACAATTTTGTACCGATCATTTTGAAACTTTGCATGTGTTTTTTTCATGGTATGTGGATGTGCATGTGGTTTGGGAAGAACTGTTTGATTAGTTTTGTCACTTTTTCCATATTGTGAACTTAGTCATTTTTCTTCCTCAATATATATATATAGACAGTGGGTACCTCTTGTGAGTGCGACTTCTCTTACAGTTTTGTACCAATTGTTTGAAACTTTGCATGTGTTTTCTTCATGGTATCTCTTGTGAGTGCAACTCCTCATACAGTTTTGTACCAATCATTTTGAAACTGTGCATATGTTTTCTTCATGGTATGAGGATGTGCATGCGATTTGGATATAATTGTTAGATCATTTTTTGTCACTTTTTCCACATTGTGAACTTAGCATTTTTTACCCTTTATATATAAACAGTTGTGAGTGCAACACCTCTTTCAGTTTTGTACTGATTATTATGAAACTTTGCATGTGTTTTTTTTTCATGGTATGAGGATGTGCTTGTGGTTGTATATAATTTTTAGATCATTTTTTTTCACTTTTTTCCACATTGTGAACTTAGTCATTTTTCACCCTCAGTATATAGATAATGAGTACCTCGTGAGCACAACTCCTCATACAATTTTATACCAATCTTTTTGAAACTTTGCACATGTTTTCTGTGTAGTCTGAAGATGTGCTTGTGCTTTTCATATAATCCTTGCCTTAATTTTTATCATTTTTTTCTACATTTTGAACTTTGTCATTTTCTGACCACAGGTGTATAATATAGACAGTGGGTACCTTGTGATTGCAACTTCTCGTACAGTTTTAAACTGGTCTTTTGAAACTTTGCACATGTTTTCTCCCTGGTCTGCAGAAGTGCATGTGGTTTTGATATGATTTTTAAATTTATTTTTGTCACTTTTTAGCTTGCCTATACGAAAGTACAGGAAGAGCTATTGCACTACCCCTGGCGTCGGCATTGGTGGCGGCAGTGTTAACAAAAATGTTAAAGTTTTACGTCTGAGTTTTTAAGACCTTATATTTTCTAAATCCTCAGATTGATTTAGTTTATGTTTGGTATTGTTGTAAATGTTGGTCCAAAATTTTATTGAGCCCTATCCACATCCCTGCTCATGACCTATAGGTCAAGGTCATGAACTTAGAAGTTTTATGTTAAAGTTTTGCATCAAAGTTTTTAAGATCTAATTTCTAAATCCTTTCATGGATTTACTTTATATTTGGCATGATAATAGATATTGGTCCAAAATTTTATTTGGCACTATCCCCACCCCTACTTATGACATATAGGTCAAGTTCACAGAAATGTTATGTTAAAGTTTTGCGTCAAAGTTTTTAAGATCTCTATATTTCTAAATCCTTGCATGACTTTATATTTGGCATGATAAAAGATATTGGTCCAAAATTTTATTTGGCACTACCCCCAGCCCTGTTTATGACCTAAAGGTCAAGGTCACAGACTTAAAAATTTATGTTAAAGTTTTGCTTTCAAATTTTTAAGAACTCTTAATTTCTAAATCCTTGCATGGATTTACCTTATATTTGGCATGATTATAGATATTGATCCAAAATTTTATTCAGCACTATTCCCAACCTGCTTATAACCTAGAGGTCAAAAATTTATGTTAAAGTTTTATGTCAAAGGTTTTAAGATCTCTTAATTTCTAAATCCTTGCATGGATTTACTTTATATTTGGCATGATTATAGATATTGCTCCAAAATTTTATTCAGCACTATCCCCGCCCTATGACCTAGGTGTCAAGGTCATGGACTGAAATTTTATGTAAAAGTTTTACCTCAAAGTTCTTAAGATCTTGTAGTCACTCAACTGCTTTTCAATCATACTATTTATATTTGGTATACAGATAGCAGCTTGATCCAAAATTATATCCAGTACCATGTCTTCCTCCCTCCCTCCAGTCCCCCTCACCCCTCCATCTCCCCTCATCCCTCCCCCCGCCAAAAAAAAAACACACACGCACAGACACACACACACACACACACACACACACACACACACACACACACACACACACACACACACACACACACACACACACACACACACACACACACTATGATCTGGACTTTAAGGTCATAGTCTTACTTTTTTTATCTGATTGACAAGTGCGAGTGCACAAAGAATAAGGCTTGACATTTCATGTGAATGCTTAGTGCTGTAAGGGTTAATCTATGTATTTGGCATATGTTGTGAGACGACACCTCTTTGCTTGATCAGGCTCATGTAAAAAAGACCCTGGCCCGACCTTCCTGGCCTGATTGTGTGCATGTTGATATTGGCTGGATTGTGTGGAGTGGATAATTTTCCACAATGTAGTTATGTATGACAGTGAAACATATTATATTTGACCATTTGATCTAGAAAGTATTTGCAAACTAGCTTAACCCTTGTCCTGCTGAATAAATTAAGATGATGTCACACCCACGTCTAATTTTCAGCCAATCAGATTACTGGATCCAGATTGTTGCTATAAAATCACATACTTAATGGCAAACAGTGCAGATCCAGATCAGTTGGCTTCTTCAGAAGCCAGCTGATCTGGATCTACACTTTTTGCAAAGGCAGGGTATATCCAGGTTCAGCAGGACAAGGGTTAAGGGTTTTAAGGCATTGATCATAGTAACACTAATCTTGCTTAGACAGCTTTTATTGTGGTTTTAATATATAATCTACTATTGATTGTTCTGTCATTCCATATATCGTATTTAACCTAAATTTTCGTACACCTTATTAGTAACTCCTTACCTTACTTTTCCTAAAATTTGAACAAGTCCTTCTGACTGCTAAGTTAGATATCTAAAATGTTGCGACAGAATGACAAACAGTGAAGACCCGGATCTGGGTTTACACTGTTTGCTCATGCATGTTTATCAAAATATTCAGGTTAATTATGGTATATTAATCTCTGAATATTCAGTAAGTAGATGAAATAAATTAGTGAATTTAATTAGTAATTTGAGTCAGCCAGTGTTGCCATATAAAACAGGATATATTCAAAAACAGGCAATATAATGGGGTTTGATATTGGATTTGCAAACACTGAACCATCAGCATGCAGAATTAGAAATATTAACAGAAAACCTTTTATAACAATTTTTCTTATTTTTTCCAATAAATTCATTATGCTTTACAGATGGTTTGAATGATGTGTCATGCAGTGTTTTCTTAGAAAGATAAGAAATATATTGTTTATTTATTGGCTGCTAATTGTGCTTGGAGCATGCTAAGGGTGAAGTGAAGGCAAAAGTCAGGGTTTCATGTAAGATTGCATAGTCTGATTCTTATATGACTGGTATCCTGATAAGTATTTTTCTTATTTCTCAATGAAAATATATGTTGTGGGTACTCATTAGCAGTGCCTCACTAAAGCACTTCCAGTGAGTACCCACAACATGTTTTCATGGAGAAATAAGAAAAAATACACCACAACCTCTTTATAACACGTTTCGTTATAACACGGTTTTGTATATAACATGGTTCAAAGATGGATCCCAAAAATGTATAGATTATATTGAAAAATGACCATAAATGGTCATTTTTCAATATAATCTATACATTTTTGTTTGGATATAACACGGTTGTTTAACTAACACGGTTTATGCTGTGGACCCCAACAACAGTGTTACAAAGAGGTTTTGGTGTATGCACATTTTTGAAAAAAGCACCTTATCTAGAGCTGAGACGGAGACCTAGAACATTTGTATTTGTGAAAAAATCAGAATAATATTCAACTATCCTCTGCTATCTGGAGCTCTGAAATATGCAAATTTTTTGGATGTTGTTCTCAACAATATGACTTTGACAACTGTGATGTTAGAAGGAGTAAATAAGTGAAGTGGAGAAATAAGAACTTTTCTGAACACGCCATCATGTCTGGTAGTTCTTCTGGATTTTATCGGCATAGTCTTGACAGCATAACAGGTTTGATACACTTAATAAATTATTCTTTGTCATTATACCCCACCCACCCAGGACATAGCTACAGATCAAATGATAATCAAGTTAATAATTTCAGATAATTTTTTGTTAATTATGCACCAAAGCAGATTCTGTGGGTACTCATGGGAATTGCTTTGGTATAAATTCAAATTCTGATCAGGGCATAAGAACAGTTGTCTTCTGAATATATATATTGGTTCAACATATCATAATATGAAATAGGTGCAACCTAATGAGCAACCAACCAATTTGTGACTTTCCAAAAATAAAGTAATAAATAAATAAAAATGGACTTTTAAGTTTCAATAATTTGAGGGGTGGTGGTGAGGGTGGATGCGGGTGCATCTTATTTACAAGCATTCCTCAACAGGTTTTTTATATTCAATAATACAGAAGCATGCATTTTTTTAGTGATTTAAGACTGTATTAAAAGGCGGGAAAGGCATTTTCATCCAAGTACAATGAATAAGTTTCCACTGAGTGACCTCAGTATAAGTTTAGGGGGTGACTACTTCCAGTTCCAGCATAATTTCTCACAACATTCACCAATACTAAATTGAGCCAAAGCATGACAAAATCTATGGCAACCTGTTTGTGGTTTTGTCCATTTAATTTAGATACCTGCATTTCAAATACAGATATACCTGCTAATAAATACAGATATCTTTATTTCATTGTTATTACAAATATCTCTAATTAAAATGCAGCTATATGCGAGGCTATATGTAATTGAATTGAGATACCTCTTACTGAAATGCAGATATCTGTACTTGAGAAATACAGATATCTCAATTTTCAATCATAACATAGAAATCTGAATTTGTATTAGAGACATCTGCATTTAAAAATATAGATATCTTCAGTTCAATGAGAGATACATCTTGTGTAGTTATAATTCAGATATCTGCATTTAAAATACAGATATTGCTGATGCCATTACGAAAACACGCCTATTCAAATATATAGAAAATTCTATCTCAAATAACTTAAAATCTTCAGATAAAAATCTTTGATATTTTTCATATTTCTGCTCAAAACATAGATTGTTGGCACTCGTTAGAACCGCCGCGCGAATACGCACAATCTATGGTTTTAAGCAAAAATAATGTATACCCTGGTATACCCCAGTTTTACAATATGAAACTGGGGTTTAAGTGGGTCAAAATTATATAGGCATGTTTTTCTGATGCAAATGCAGATACCTGTATTTGAAGTGCATACATCTTTATTTCTAAATTAAATACATATATCTGCATTTCAAGTACAGATACCTGCATTTCATTACAGATATCATTATTTATGGTTGAAAAAGATATCCTTATTTACTCTTACGCTTATTTTCACATGCACTGTTCCACTGGTTACATTATGTTGGGAAGCACATTTCCCGCCTCTGCAGACCACAAAAAAACTAATTAAAGACGCTCAAGATTTCAAACCATTATGTCTTTACAGTCAAATCCATCGCTCCTTTAAGAGGAGCACAAAAAAGAGAGAAAGAGAATGTGTAAAATATATTTTAGGAATCTATCATGGATGTGAGGGGTAAACAGAAAAATTCAGGCTTGCCGAGTGATGCAAGACTATGATCTCGAGGGACGGATATTTCGATCTACCTGTCACGCACGAAAGATTCTTTTTCTTGCATACTTTGTATCATATCTGAAGTCAAATCCCTTTGATTGTTGACATCTTCCATATTTTGATAACATTTCTGTGATGCTTAATGACAGCATTAACTTCAGTGATGTTAACCTTAACGATGGTGTACCTCTTGATTCCTATACAACCGTGCACATCAAAAGCGTGAGAAATCTCAAATTTTTATCTTACCCTGGATAACTTTTCATTTTCCGTATGTTTCTATAATCATGCGATTTTTCAGTACATGTATTTAAGAGAACCAGTTTTTGGACAGTTCTATCACATAAATTCAGGCATTCTAGGTAGGTATACATGATACATTCTGGGTTGCAGAATGAAGGTCTACAAGTAATTATTTAGATAACCGAATGTATGGTTCCTTAACCTGCACATGGGTACTTGATTTTCCATGCAGAAGCCAGAAAGGGCCCCAGCAAAGACTGCACAGTTATTATGTCATCCCTGCAAATCACAAAGGAAAGCGTGTTCAGATTCCATTTATTATTGTTTTTTTCTCTCGCCAATGGCCGAGATTGAACGTACCTCCAGCACTTGAGGCTATTGGACTCACCACTGAGCTACCTGCTGTTGTCCGAGTTTAAGGGAAGCCTAGTAGGCTGCAAGGGACTATTAATTATGTTGAAAATAAAAGTTGAAAATAATCAGGTTCTTAAGAGAACTTTGCATTTAAAATTACAATTATCTGTAGTTTCTATAAATAAAGATTTCTGTATTTGAAATACAGATATCTGCATTAGAAATACAGGCATCTCTATTTGAACGGCAGATATATTTTATTTGAATAATAATCACAGATATCCGTATTTCAATTAGAGATAGTTGTATTTCAAATAAAGATATTTGTATTTCAAAACAGTTACCCGAGTATCTAAAATGTACTTATATCTTACTTAAATAGAAATATCTGCATTTGAAACGCAGACATCTGTAATTAAAATGCAGATATCTATGATCCAAATTCAGACATGTCCATTAAAAAACCAAAAAGAGATATCTGAATTTCAAATACGTATAAATACTCTGTATTTGAAATACAAATATGTGCATTTAATGTAGGTAGCTGCATTTAAATGCAGACACATTTATTTAAATGCAGATATCTGCATTTTAAATATAGATATCTGTATTAAATCGGTTTTAACCCAAACGAGCCACCATAAAAAACAATGAAATGACCTATAAAAAACACTTGTCCAAATGAATTTTAAACTAGTCACAAATTATGGCAATATGTGCAAACCAATCTGTCATTCTGCGAATACAGAGTTCTTGTGAAAGCATTATGCTGCACTGAAATAAAACTCATCTGTAGATGAGGGAAGCAGTTACTGACAGTTCCTGGATTCACATGCAAGGTTACTGTATCTCATTTATAACAGGAGTAATCTATAAGAGAATAAAATAATTCTTTGTAAATAAGAATTTCAACAGTTAAGAATTAGATAAACTCCAGAATTATTATCATAAAATGCTTCTCTTTTCTACAGATTATTTTAGCAAGAGAAAGTGAACAAATATTTTTTTTCTTTTTTTTATTCCATAAAAGATTATAGGACTAGACTACTGATGGTGCCAAGTATAAGATAATAAGACATGACACATGTATAATTCTTTTGTCATATGAAAGAACCGTTTATAAAAGTCTTTTCATTGCAGATAGTGCCTTTTAACACACAGTAATAACTCAGTGATGAAACCTGATACAAATAAAGAAATGAACATGTTCAATGGTGATTCTTACAAGAATTATCAACAGAACAGTGCTTCCATCCACTGTCATTCTATGAAACAAAAAAAAAAAAAAAAAAAAAGAGAGAGAACAATAATGGTCTGTAGTGTTCACCTGAGCTTAACAGATTTACATACTTAATTTCGAAGTTTCACAAAACTAGACTGTTCAAGATTTTTCTATAAATTTTATTTTAAAAAAGACACATGACGGTTGTCAACAAACAACCCCCAGGCTTATAAATTGAACAATCTTGGTGCAAATCCACTAGACAAACTCAAACTCATCCAAGGTTTTATGACCGTCCTCATTACCTGCCCGTCTGATGAACAATTTGATAACTAGAAATTGTGTTTAAAAAAAGACACTATGCCCCACAACCATATGCTTGCCTCTAAAGATAGAGTGTAATACAAGGTAAAAATGGCCCAATCTACATAGGGTCATAATTCCTTAAACACTTTTAAAAGTTAATTAGGTCAAATTCTAATCACTACGAATCTATTCATCAAGTTATGAGGCGCTAGCTTCAATAGTTTTTGAGATCTTTTACTGGCAAGGGAAAAAGTTTGAGAGATATTTTGCTGGCAAGGAAAAAATGCCCAAAGTTACAAAGGGCCATTACTCATGAAATATTTTTAGAATTTATTCAAAGAATCAGGTTATCTACTCATCATTATCAATCAATTTAATAAGTTTCAATGCTCTAGCTCCAACAATTTTTTAAATATTCTGCTGACAAGGTAAAAATGTCCAAAATTACAAAAGACCATAACTCATGAAGTAATTTTTAAAATTATTTCAAAAGTTAATCAGATCGTCTACTCATCTCTACCAGTCTATTCATCAAGTTTCAAAGCTCTAGCTTCAATAGTTTTTGAGATCCATGTAGTTTTATGAAGTCTCTATCAGCCAGACTATATTTTTGCCATATTACATCTCTGGGAGTCTGAAAGAGCAGGTAACTCATGCAAGTAGTCTGATCTGGTTGAAAACTTGTGCAAGATTTATGTCCAGCTTCATTAATAGCAAGTTTGATATAGATCTGATCATAAAACAAAGTCGCTGGTGCATGCTGCTTGGACAACATTTTCACAATATGTGTATGGGACTTTTTGGTTGCTATAGCATCCAAGGTTTTCATTGGGTTACCATGAAAAGTGAAGCTCCACCAAAGGCATGCTATAGATGAGAAATGATTTAGATCGGCCTGCAGACTGCAGATATAACTGATTAAAGGTACTGACGGATGACTGATGGATGAAGAATGGACTACCACCCTATAAGCTCCCCATGAGCCTTCAGTCCAGGTGAGCTAAAAAAAAAAAAAAAAAAAAAATCTGCAGTTCTACTAAGTTTCATCACTGGACTATCTCGTGTTATATTATTCAGGGCTCAAAATTTTTTCTTGAACTAACTCCTCCTGTAGGGCAAGTGGCCTCAAACTGTTACTTGCCCTTAAGCTGTACTCATCCTTAGTCTTATATTTGGTACTAAAAACAAACCTGTCCATAAAGTCAAGGAATTTAGTTCACGTATTGAAGCAGGGTTTACTGTTGCTGTTTTGCTGCGGAATAGTAAACTCTAACAGACACCTTCCAGAATTGAAATTTTAACTTGTCAGCAGATTTTGACATCTTTTTGTGACATTTTGGAGTGACTTTTAGAACTTTGTAATTATGCTAGATAATCCAAATTTTTCACTATTTACCCTTACCGCGAAAAAACATACCTGTCCTGTTGGGCAAGCCGTTTGATTTTTTTTCACTTGCCCTTAAAGAACATCTACTCATAAATATGAGCTGACAAGTGCAAATTTCAAGACCTAGTTATTACATGTAACAATGACACTTTCTGCAATGAAAAGATTTCATATAAACAGTTCTTTCATTTGACAAAAGAATGTCATAAGTTAGCAGTCTCACTTCAGTGAATATAGGTTTTACAATGATAGTTCATCTACAATGTCTTTGAAGTAGGTCCATTAATATGTTGAAACCCTGCATCAGAGTTAAGCCACTGGCTTATTGAGCTCTTTCAGAGTGGCCACCCTCAGTCAGAATCAAATTTCCCCAACATTTCACTGACTTTTCCCTGACCCAATTCTATTTTTCCCTGACCATAATGCTGAAAATTTAATGGGCTTTTTCTCATCTTGCAGAAAATAAATGATTCATTCTATTTTAACACATATAAATATACCGCCCTAATTGTTCAGTAAAAAAAAAAAAATAAAATATTGTCAAAATTTTGGGCATTCATTTTCTAGAATGAGCATTAATTTGTAGCAATGCGGAGTGAGCGAAAAAAAAAATACAAGACTTTCAGTCACTCAAAATGGATAAAATACCTGCCACAGCCTAACAAGTTTGGGCCAAAATTAGGAATTTCCCTGACTTTCTTAGTATTTAAAATTTCCCTGATCATTTCGCAAAATTCCCTGACTTTTCCCTGATCTTGGAAGAAAAAGTAAGATTTCCCTGACCAGTGGGCACCCTGTATTTGGACTGAACTCATCAGGTCCGGTCCAGTAGTAGCCAAGTTCATTAACATGCACAAAGACAGTTCTGCTCATTATTTGTAATTCTGTTCATTTTATCAATACAGTAATAATTATACTGCTGTTGGATTAACTCATCCTGGTCCACATGTAAAATGTCTTTTAGATGTTGGTGCAGAGTGCACAAATCCAATTCCCATATCTAGAGAGGCTGGTTTTATCACTAACAGCTGGTACTGGAAAGCAGAAAAAACACCTCTGGGGCTCCACTTTGAAGATGGAAAACCTGCAATTAAAAAGGATATGTTTTTCTTATTAGTCTGTTGTTCATAAAGGGTGAGACCTTTCAAAGAAGGGATGTACTGTTAAAGGAAAAAAAAATTGCTCCAGTGGGTAAAAGCAATTTCTTTCCTTTAAGAGTAATCCCCCATTGAAAGGGGAGGAAACACTTCAATGGCAGGGTGATGTCTTTTGGATGTATCCATTCACCTATAAGGATAAAACAGCAAAGCTTCAGGTTTTTCACTATTATATGCATAATCTTAAACTATAATACTCCACCATAATTGTGCTGCGGGCAGATAACTGTCAAACACTGACAAAATTTGCCCATTAGCAATCCCAAACCAGGGCTCCTTAATATCAATACATGAACCAAGTTTGTTAAATCCCTTGACATTTACATGTTATTGTCAGGAAACGAAAATATGGGCGTGTCTCAGGCAGATAACTCTTGTCGAAGTTTGATGAAATTTGCGCATTAGCAATCCCAAACCAGAGCTCTACAATATCAATACACATACCAAGTTTTGTGAAAATCTACAGATGTTTACTCAAGAAATCATCTGGACACTAAATATGGATGGACGGACGGACGTGTGACAGACAGATGTTCTAACGAATGGATAGTTATGTGGCTACCATCACTACTTTAGCATACTTATGTGGCTAAAAAATGGCCACCTAACAGTAAAAAAGCCACATAAAAGACTGATTTTATGTGGCCGACGGAATAAATCCCATTGAAATACATTGCAATTGCCCGTAATTCTTAGCCATCTAACTACCCATTTGTGGGTGCGCAGACAGACACACTGACGTCCAACATGAAACCATAAAACCCCGCCATTATCGTGTGGCGGGGTCTAAAAAGTGATGCATGGTACATTTTATAAAATCATGAAGTGAAAAGGGATTTACATATAAGATATTTCTGCTTACCATTCCAGAACAAAACTGAGCATGTCATCAATGATCTATGTGATGGTCTTTTCTGGCATATCCCCTTTCAGTTCCAGTGTCTTGAAGGTCTTCAGTGGCTCGTTGTAGGCCGAATAGAATTCCTGAAAAATATCACCACACATAAATTAAATGTCACCTTATGTCAGTTGAAACCTTTTAACATAATAAACATGGTGGCTTGAAGCTAAATTTTGCTTAACATATTGAGATACTTAAACTGTGTTGTTAATTATATGTACAGTTGACTCTCGTTATCTCGAATTCCAAGGGACTCTTTGAAATACTTTGAGATATCCGTAGCTCAACATATCAGATTTGCAGAAGTGAGGAAAACATAATTCCAACAACCACATTTAGCAAATTTATATGTAACTGGAGATTAGTTTTAGTTTAGAGATATATTGAAAATATTGTAGAATTTTGTGGACCAATTTCTCCTCTTTTCAACAATATTTTTTAACCTGTTGTAAGATTTTCATGTTTAGCCAGGGACAAGATTTTCACTTCGAGATAAGCGGTTATTCGAGATAAGCAAGGTCCAGATAACGATCAACTGTACTGCAATGCTAATGCCGGCAGACCTATACTGACCTTTCACATATGGTACTATTTGCATAAGTTATGTACTATGCACATACTTTGGTATGTGTTGAGCAATATATTCTAGTATGTGCTGTGCACATATTCTGGAATGCTTTGCACATATTTTGTTATAATTTATGTGTTGTGCATAGGGCTGGCTAATCAGAGTTGAAAAGATGATTAACATGATAATCAGTCCTGCCATTGTGATCGATAATCGATTAGTAATCACTGAAGATTTATTCATAATTTTACCTGTTGTCTCAGCATGACTCTTACCATATGTTATACTTTACTGCACTTTAACTTGCCCTGACAGGCCTGAGCAAACAGTGTAGACCCAGATGAAAATGTGGTGTCTCATCAGGGTATACACTGTTTGCCACTCATTCAGCTATTATTAGATACAACATTGTAGAGGCGTAACGATTCATTAAAATTGTATCGTATCACAATACTTTTTCTCACGATACGAGTATTGTATCGTGGGGCTAGTATCCCAATACCTGACGATACGCCCAAAAGTACAATTTCCAAAGAAAATAGTAGCTTTAACATATTTCAAGACCATTTTTATAACAAATTACAAAGATCTAAACTGTTACTGAAATACACTGATCACTTATATGACAAAATGGGTCATCTTACACAAGCATTTTTACACAATAATGAACCTCTGAGATGGTTTTGAACCTGTTTTCCAAGAGTATCAAAACTTTCAACCTCTGACTTATGCATGAAAGCAGTATCGTGATATGTATCAAATCGTTAGGCAAGTATCACGATGCATATCGTATCGTGAGCTGACTGTATCGTTACAGCCATACAACATTGGGTAGTAAGTTTTACTTGTTCAAATTTTAGTTAAGTATGATAAGGAGTTGAGGAGTCTGAATACTATGGGTAAATACTGTAACAGAAACAGAAATCAAATGATATTTCTTTGTCCCAACTTACTTTTTCACACTTGTAAATACTGTTAAATGTGGCTTTAAATCTTAGCACTCTGGGTAAAATTACAGCAGACATTTTAAAATATTTTTCTTATTTTCCCAGAAAACAGGTTTAGACAGTTTGCAGGTAATGTCAAAACCTGCTTTACGGGAAAAGTAAGAAAAATATTGTTATTGCCTTTGGAAAAGAAATTGCAAAACTTCTGCAACAATGCCTCAGGTTCAGCCAATTAAAGAAAAATTTTCCAACTTGCTAGAGTTAGCAAGTGATGGAAATTGCAGCTTGCTTTTTGATCAAATTAACCAGCATTTAGCAAGTTAGCAAGTGCTAAAATTGATCCCTGCTGGCGTATCAGTCAGTAACCTTGAGTATAGTGGTCTATCACATGGAGAGTATACCGGAATATTGGTCAGCGACAGAATAAACCCAGACCTATGGCATGTTCTCATAATTCCGTTCACCTTCTTAGAATAAAATGAAAACAAATCTTTCTTAAATTTATGCCACATTCAAATTAATAAGAAATGACTAACATTACAGCTGATTTTGACGAAATTCAGTTTTCACACAATTTTATGCATAAAAATCGTAATTTGTCACAAAATGCTAAATATTTGGAGTATCATTCAGTGAATTAGTCAATGATGTAGGATATGGAAGGTCTGGAATTTAGGCTAGAGTATCAACATATTTATAAATATGGCCTGAAACATTATTGTGGAAAGTCATTTTAAGTGATGATTGCTTAAAAAAAAAATAAATCTGTGTGTTAGTTAAAAGTACTTGGTTTGATTGTGTTAAGGTTTTACTGCCCAGTCAACCCAATGGTGTCATGTCGAGCGTGGTCAGTTTATCTAACCACACGTTTACTGGGCAGGCTTAGTCCTCTAAGTGGTTAACCACATGGATATGATTATGGATGGTCAGCTGGTTTTTTTTTTGTTTTTTTTTTTTCTGCAGTTTATCCGATTTTCGCCCACTTTTGATGAACGATCAGCTCGATTTAAGTGAAATATTCTTGAAAGGGTCGTAAAGTCTAAATTCCCCTCAAATTACCGTTAAGAACTGTTTGGAAAGTCTATTATTTTCACTCTAGATATGCGATAATGCTCAGATATCAGTGGAGCTTTTTTCTACTTTCGTTTCAACCGGATGTCACGTTGCGCGCGCGCAAGGTATACGTTCTTCTGGAATACCACCGAAAATACTGACAAAACTATTGTTTGTTTTATTCTTACCTTAAAATCTCGCCTATGCCTGATTTTTATTTGTTTTTAGCATGGAAACGTGATATCTGCTAGGTTTAACAGTTGCTGTCACCGGGTGATTGTAAACAAAACGCTGAAAACGGAAGTGACGTATTTAAAGGTTCATATTCACAATTTCCGGTTACACAAAAAAATCAGCCTTAGTATAGCAATTTTTGAATAGAACAGAATACTACCATAAAGCAACCAACTCTCGTTGTTGCCGCTTCGCGGCAACAACTCGTTGGTTGGTTGCTATTAAGTGGCTCTGTTGGATGGGTGTCTGACTGATGATCAGGAGGTCGCGGGTTTGATCCACGCCGGGCCAGGCAAAATCCTCTCATGGAAATCAGTCATGAACTATTTTCTACTGTCATTCTCTCCCTTTCCCTGTTTCAAGAAGGGCAGTTGTCAGATTCTGGCAAAAGAATGCTTAAGTACTAGTCAACAACTTGGAGGACTAAGCCCAGTAAAAGTTGGTTTGGTAAACTGACCAGCTCTACATGACCCTAATGGGTTAACTGGGCCATAAAACCTCAACTCACTCAATCAGCTTTAGAAAAAAGCTTTTGATACAAATATGATCTGGATCAGTTATATAAGAAAGATAGTATATTTTTACCCTTATCCGGCTGAATAATTTAATTAGCCACACCCATTTCTGACTATCAGCCGATCAGATTACATCATATAATGTTTTTATTCAAGTTCACAAACTGAATGACAAACAGTGTAGATCCTGATCAGATGGCTTCTTCAGACGCCACCTAACCTGGATCTACACTGTTTGCAAAGGTAGGGGTGGTCATGAACAGCAGGATAAGGGTTAACCTTTACCACTTTCTGTGCAAATTTAGCGGATGACAACTCAATGATATTTTTCTTGTTTTTCCCAATTGTCTCCAATGGCGACAAATGCATGAAATGTGAAATCCTGTTTCCAAGGAAAATTAAGAAAAATATTTGAAAATGTCTATTGAAATTTCTACCCAGAGTGCTAAGCGTTAAAGTTTTTATGACCGTGGGCATGGTGCCATTATTATCACACCTGTGTTAGCATGGGGGACTTAGGCATACCAGTTTCCTGCCAGCCATCCATTCTTTCATATGTCAATGTACTTACCTCCATCCTAGAGACCACCCCAAATGAAGTCTACATACAAACTGTAAAACTTTACAGTTAATTTCACTCCCCTGGGCCCAGTTGTTCAAAGCCTTGTTAGCTAAACGAGCTCGTTAAGGGTCATTTCGTTAACTGTTTTAGCAGATTCAATATACAATATGCTGATATTTTTTGCTGAAAAAATGTGAGTAGCTTTTGCACTGCAAAAGCTACTAACTTTTTTTCAGCAAAAAATTTCAGCATATTTGCATATCACTCGATGTAAATTTTAACGAATCATTAACTAACGACATCGTTAGCTTTGAACAACTGGGCCCTGATTGTTTTATTTCACTGAGCCAAACAAGGATTACAACTCTTACTCTTCTGGTGCGTGTTTTCACATGTTTAGTACACAGGTGCCTCATAAACTTCAACAAAATTCTTTTAATTTTTGTATGTTTATTTTTTTTAACCCTTGTCCTGCTGAATAAATTAAGATGCCACACCCATTTCTAATTTTCAACCAATCAGATTACCTGATCCAGATTTTTGACATAAATTCACATACTTAATGGCAAACAGTGCAGATCCAGATCAGTTGGCTTCTTCAGAAGCCAACTGATCTGGATCTACACTGTTTGCAAAGGCAGGACCTATCCGGGTTCAGCAGGACTAGGGTTAAGACGCAAATAAAAGCTGCCTTTTGACAGGAATATGCAGCTCATATGAGCTAATTGATAGTGTATATGTATATGCTTATATAGCAATAAAATATTGTTTCATATGTGATTTATTTAATTTTTGAATATCTAATTAGGTGTTTATGACTTCACATGTGGCCACTCACAAAAGTAGCAGCTTCCATGACAGCATTGTCTAGAGTTTCCAAACCCAATAACTTCCTTATTTCTCAGTTTATTTTCATAAATTTTCAATTATCTGCTTAGATTAATAGGCTCTTTATTTTCTCATAAGTTCATTATTTGATGAGCGTTTCCCTTTAATGCCTTACCATTCTTGTCCTAAAATTATCGTTAAAACATCACAGTGACTATAGTTACACATAATAATATCAAGAAACTGCCATTGTATAGTGAAGCATTATACAATGTGATGTAAAGTTTTGTTTCAGGACTGATAAAGGCCACAAGACCAAAGCATTCTTAAGAATTGAGAGAACACTAAATATACTAAAATTAGAATAATTTAATTTAAGAAATAATTTTTCTCTACTGTGAAATATTGCAAATAACGCATGGTGTTGGAGGACAGATTGTGAAGTATTAATTTACAATGGTGAAGGCAAAGTGAATCAGTATTCGCATCTGCCCGACAACACCATGAGTTAGTCGCGATAATTCAAAGACGAGAAAAATTATTTCGATTCTAAAATGATACAGAAAGGAAAATCAACATTGTTGCAGTGTTTTCCAAAGAACTCATTTGCAGCGGATGCTGTGAGAAGTAAATGTTTACATGCGACATCATCAAACTGTCCCTTTTGCAAGCACTACATTGACAACGTGAATTATTGTAGTTAAATCACGGTGATGTTTCCATTTGCTCAATGGGAAAACAGCATCATGTTAGAATATGTGTTGATATATAAAAAAGTTGTGGTGTCTGAGCAGGGTCAACACTGTAGTTTACTTGGGCCTGCCTGTCTGACTGCTAAGGATAAATATGGGACATGGACGTATATACAGTGGAACCTCAGTAAACTGTCACCTCTCAACAACAGCCACCTATATATTTAACCTCTCAACAACAGTCATTTCCTTATAAGAATCACTTTTCTGATTACCCAAAGTGCTAACCAAACAACAGGGGGAGGTTAGGTGTGGCGAAGGTGTCGTGTATCTTACGTCATCAGGGCGTCCAATTGATATTGGCATACAGTTGGGCAAGGCCTGATATCCATGTAGCAGGTAAGGGTAGAGGGGGGATATTTTTATTTCTTCTGTTTCTTCACTTTCATTCATTTTCCTCTTTCTCCCCTATCCCTCTCTTTGATCTCCTGTACTATCTCTTCTATCTCTTTTCTCCCTTTCTCTGGGAGATGACACAAAATGACCCACAAGGGTTGACGTGTCGTTTAACCCCAATACAATCAATAACCACTCAAAAACAGTCACCTTCTTATAACAATCACTTCCCTAATTACCCAAAGTGCTGTTTTACTATATATTGACCTGCACAGTGACTCAGTGGTAGAGCATCCGCTTTGTGACCAGGAGGTTGCGGGTTCGATCCCTAGCCGGGTCATACCAAAGACTTTAAAAATGGTATTAGCTGCTCTTTCACTTGGTGCCCAGCATTAAGAAAGTAGAGCTAGACTGGTCAGCTCAGTGTCAGTATAATGTGACTGGGTGGAATATCATGTCAAAGTGTCTGGGGCATGATATTTCAGTGAGGCAGCACTCTAAAAGTGAGCAATGAGCTCCCTGCCACATCCAGACACCGTAGCGATATGACTGAAAGATTGTTGAAAGCGACGTTAAGCCCAAATCAAACAAAATTTACTATATATTGAACCTTTCTACAACAGTCACTTTCCCACACCTCCTTAAACAGCCAGTATTTGCCTTGTTGTTATAGAGAAGCCACTCTGTATTTTGAAAAAAACAACAACAAAAAAACAAAAAAAAAAAACAACTGGGGTAACCTGGTGTACATCCATTCATTGTGTTCCCCTCCACAGCCTCACAACCTGCAGATATGAGTAGTTACGGTTGGAGGTTGGGTGGGATTAACCTTTACCACTCTTGGCTAATTCAGCAGATGACAAATTGATGATATTGTCTTATTTTTCCAGAAAACAGGATTTGACATTTCATGCAAATTGTCTCCATTGGAGACAATTTGCATGAAATGTCAAAGCCTGTTTTCTGAGGAAAAAAGAAAAAATATTTTGATTTGTCATCTGCTGAAAATTTTACCCAGAGTGCTAAGCTTTAATGAATATGAGGTAGAATGTCTAGGTAGCACCTTTTTACTTTAAATATTGGGGTAGACAGACCTGAGCAGTGTAGACCCAGAGCAGACACACCAAAATGCAGATTCTGATTAGAATCTGCACTGTTTGCCAGTCATGGAGTAGTTTTTAATACACATCAAGAGGTAGTGAAATGTATTTGTTCAAGTTTTAGAAGAAGTATGGTAGGAGTAAAGGAGTCCCATTATAATAAAACAAATTTTCCCACTCTTCAAAATTACATTCAGCCAGGATGGGATGGATAAGTTTAAGGGAACATGGATAACACCGTATTTATTTCTCCGAGTATTGGACAGACAGGCCTGAGCAAACAGTGTAAATCTAGATCAGATGCTGCAGAATGCAGATGAGGTCTACACTGTTTGCCACTCAGCCAGCAAATTTTAGACAGCACAAATTGATGATATTTTTCTAATTTTTTTTCCTAGAAAATAGGATTTGACATTTCATGCAAATTGTCTCCATGAATGAGAAAATTTGCATGAAATGTCAGGTCTTGTTTTCTGGAAAATAAGAAAAATATTTCAAAATGTCGTCTACTGAAAATTTTATCCCAAGTGCAAAGCGTTAAAAAAGAGTATTCTGTATGGTTTATGTTCTAATTTGACAATGTCTGAAACTCAGGAGACCTCCTAGTCTATTGGTTAGAAGATGGCTGTTTCCCTAATGTTCCTAACATGTTTTCAAGCCAACTAATTTGTAATGCAAGACTTGATTGATCCTCTGGGCTTTCTTGAAAGAAAACTCTGGCTGTGAAATATGTGGCATTTGTGGTTGATCTTGTTACACTTTTCTGGTCTTTGCCTACGGCCCTTGTTTGATCAAAGGAGTGGAATTACAGATGTTTGAAATGTTCTTGAAAAGGTGAAAATGTGATGGTAAATTGTCTCTCTTAATGCATAGCATGCTGGGCAAATAATTCAGTAGACAGCATTTATAGATACTTTACTTATTCCATCCAGCCATCCATCTGTCCATCCATCCATCTGTCTATCCATCCATCCATGAAAGCAGGCATACATGTCTAAATTTCAAGCAAATGTCTCCTGTTTAGGAGACAGTATTAATGAAATGTCAAATCCTGTTTTTTGGGGAACATTAGAAAAGTATTTGAAAATGTTGTCTGCTGAATTTGCCCATAGCATGCTAAGGGCAATGGACACACTTTCAGGGGAGGCAGCTCTATTAACCCTTGTCCTGCTGAATAAATTAAGATGCCACACCCACTCACTTCTAATTTTCAGCCAATCAGAACACTTGATCCAGATTGTTGATATAAATTCACATATATAATGGCAAACAGTGCAGATCCAGATCAGTTGGCTTCTTCAGAAGCCAACTGATCTGGATCTACACTGTTTGCAAGGGCAGGGTATATCCGGGTTCAGCAGGACAAGGGTTAAAATTGTTTATGCCCACTTCTGAAAAGGGGGCCTATGCTATGCTACCTTTTATGGTAGACACCTTTTCAGAAGGGGTTGGTGTGCAGATAAGCAAGCAGGAAGTTGCAAAATTTGTTTCCCATATAGAAAAATAATGGAAAGTATACCAAGTGTATCAAGTCTCCTTACCCCTTTAAAGCACCAAGCAAAATTTGTAGCAGACGACAGTTAAATTGTTTTTTTTTTTTGTTGTTGTTGTTGTTTTTTTTTTCAGAGAAAACAAGTCTTGACATTTCATGTGAATCATCTGCCAAGTAGATGATTCACATGAAATGTCAAGGCTTGTTTTCTCTGAAAAAAAAAATTAAAAAAAATTGTCGTCTGGCTTAGTTGTGATTGGCGCTTTAAGGGTTAAGAGATGATGGTATGCATTGTCAGTATGTGCCATCAAATTTTTACATGCACAGGTCATAGTAGAAGGAAACTTTTTATATTTTTTTACAGAGGGTAAATATCTTTAAAAGTGGAATAGATCCAGACAAAGGAGGTATGCAGGAGATAATTCTTGCACAAAACATATCTTATGGGTACTAACGTGAATACCTTGCTGAGGTATGTTTTTGGTGCTAAAATAAAAGCTATGCTAACTTGTATTCCCCCAACCTCAAAGAGGCATAATGCTTTTGGGTTGTTCCTCTGTTCGTCCTTTTTTTGTCAGCAACATATCTCGAGAACTATTGAGGCCCTCCCAGTGGGGTATCTGTTCCCTTGTTCCCCTGAAAAAAATTGGCATTTTCCCTTGTTCCCCAAAATCAAAATCTTGATTTTCTATGTTTCCTGTTCCCCAAAATTGCCTTTGTTCTCCTGTTCTCTTCATTTTTAGACTTTTGTTCCTTTGTTCCCCTAAAATAAATGGCTTTATTCCCCTGTTCCTCAAAACCCCTTGGAGGGCCTCACTATTTGAGCTAGGGCCTTGATGAGTTTATTTAATGGGGCAGAGGGTTAGATCACCTGAGTAACTTTGAAAAAAAATCTGATTAATTTTGTGAGAGTTATATCCCTTCTCAACTTTGGCATTTTGTAAGGACAAGATTATAGTTGGGAGCATAGTGTTTTACAAACACATTCTGCTTGCCACAGTTGTCACCCTATCTGGAACAGTGAGAGATTTTGTTTAACTGCCTAACTTTACTATGGTAGGAAAGAGGAGTAACTGGTTTTGCAGAGAGAGGTAGTTTGCAGTTTTTGGTTGCTTCACTCCGCTGCATTGGTAAAGTGATGTAATGAGCTTGTATGTCCCTTTTTTACTCTCAAACCCCTTTCTATGAAAAATAAGAAACATGTACAGTGTAGCTCCAATATATCGCAGTCCTCAGGGTCCAGAGTCTGCTATCGCGATATAAACGGACCGCGATATAAGTCCCGATATGTACCATGCATGTATAACGGCGTGCATAACACTCGCTCGGTTTGTCGCCGTGGTAGTTTGCTGAGACATCACGGATAAATGGCATTCAGTCATGTTGTCACCATATTTCCTAATTAAAATTGGATTAGAATTGCTCAGTGGAATAATTTACAATGGTGCGCTATGTCTAACAAGTAATTCCAATCGAAACCAGCTGATAAACTACGTTTGAAAATAAGAAATCATCGGATTGACAATTTAGAACGCCATTTTGGATACTCTGGTTCCCTAAAACGGCAAAGGGAAGTTACTCAATTGTGCTAAGATAACTTGAGTTGCTTCCCTTTGCTTATATTGCGGGCGCAAAAAAAAAAATTTGTTGTTTATCAAAGTTAATTTCTTTTTATTTAAGTTTATTTGTTTGTTTTTGTTTTGTTTTTTTTTGACGCAGTTGTTTTCTTCTGAAATATTTATATCTACAGAAGTGTAAAATAAGTGGACTAAGATCTGTGTATGTAGGACAGAAACATCGTGAGACTACTGTCTTGTAAAATTTGCTGGTGTTGAAAAGGAGGTGGACCGTTTTCACCTGTTGAGCAAAATTAGTTTGTGGGCATCACTGACTGATTGAGCATTGAGTAGATCTATGTACTAAATGATGATAATGATTATGACAATTACGGCGATATAATTTATTGTTTGCCAATTATAATCAACGTGTGTGCTGATTGACACTAAGTTGATTGTTTGTCATATAATACCTGACGCGACTTAGCATCGGGATAGGCCCAAAAAATCAATTACCGGAGGCAGAACGCGTTTTTTCTCTTTTTTTTTCTGAAGTTAAATAAAACAACGAATATTTTATGTTTTTAAAAAATTTTTTTTTTTTTTTTTTTGCTTATGGAAAATTTGGGAGCCATGGCCTATTCGCGATATACTGGATTTCGCAAAATAACGGACCGCAATGTATTGGAGCTACACTGTAATTAGTTTGTTGTCTGCTGAATTTGCCCTGAGAGAGCTAAAGGATAATTTTAGGAACTATTTTTGTGTGAGAGCTGGGGCTTTATTTAGGATCATTTTTCACTTGGAAGCAGGTTGAGTCTTTCTGATATACAGTATGTTCTAAAATTTCGAACACTATATTTCCATCTTTTTTGGCCTAAAGTTAGTTTTTATAAAGTTGTTTCTTAAAATACCTAGTGGACTTACAAACAGCATAGACCCTAACCAGATTGCTCCTTCAGCAGGAGCAATCTGATCTGGGCCTGCACTGTTTGCCTATGCCATTATGTCAAAAACTTTGGTGTGCAAAATTTTAGGACATTTACCATACTTGTAATTGCCTTGTCATAACAGCCATAATAAATGGTTTGCATTTTCATACATTGTCATACTTTTCTTCCGTGTTTCAGAGGAGGACAAAAAGACAGTGAAAGAGGAGAAAAAAGTACAGTCCCAGAGTACCAAAGAACCCATAAGACAAAAAACAGAGGGGGATGGCCCCATTTCCCCAAATATTGTCAAGTCTCCTGGTGCACAGAATGGCCGCCGGGCTATGGTATTCAAACCAGCATTACCAACCATGTCTGCAACTCCTGACATAGTTGATGATGATGGTGGTGGTGGTGATGATGATGATGATGATGATAAGAAACCATTGAAGATTCCTGAAGGTTTGTCCTTTTGACTTTATAGTTATAGCATTTAGTTGCATAATAGTAGCCATGGTAACTGTCACTTCTAAGACTCGGCATGCTAAATAACAATCAGCAAATGACATTAAGAGATGTTGTTTTTTTAATTTTTCCCTGAAAATAAAGGGTTTGAAATTTCTTTGAAATGTTAGACCCTAACTTGAGAGAAAATAAGAATATTACCACTCATCCATCATCTGCTTAATTACTTCTATTATTTTTCAAAGAAAAGACTTGGCATTTCATATGAATTGTCTGCTAGGCAGATGATTCACATGTAATGTCAAGCCTTATTTTCTGTGAAAAAATAAAATCAAAATGTCATCTGCTGCGGTTGTGATTAGCACTTGTGTGGGTTAATACATACATACATATACTAATAACTGTCTGCTTGAGTTGGGAAAATCTGTCATAAATCCTTGTCCTGCTGAATCCAGATATACCCTGCCTTTGCAAACAGTGTAGATCCAGATTAGTTGGCTTCTGTCTGAAGAAGCCAACTGATCTGGATCTGCACTGTTTGCCATTAAGTATGTGAATTTATAGCAACAATCCAGATCAAGTAATCTGATTGGCTGAAAATTAGAAGTGGGTGTGGCATCTTAATTTATTCAGCAGGACAAGGGTTAAATTTTTGGACTTGCAGATCCATCTATCCATCAAGCTAAAAGGTGTCTTTTGGCATATGTAGACAGCAAAGGCCTTGATCAGTGCTATATTTAAAGATACTGAATATTGCAATCTTAATTAATGGCTATCCAAGGCTTAGATGAGACTGAGAATGTGTAAGATTATCAAAAAGCTAAAAAAAACTTTTACACTTGACCCAGTCCAAATTTTGTGTAAGGGAAATATTCATTCAGGGGAAGTAACATGGTCAAAAGTGTTTTTGACCCCTTCCCAAAAAAGAGCAAATTCTTCCCTTTTAGAGCAGATCCCTTATCAGAAGGGCTTTAGTCTAGAGGAAGACAAACAGGAAATTACTAAAGTTGTCTCCCTTGTTAAAATGGTGGAAAATCTACCAAATCCTAACCAGTTCCCTTAACCCTTGTCCTGCTGAACCAGGATATGCCCTGCCTTTGCAAACAGTGTAGATCCAGATCTGTTGGCTTCTGAAGAAGCCAGCTGATCTGGATCTGCACTGTTCGCCATTAAGTATGTGAATTTATATCAACAAACTGGATCAAGTAATCTGATTGGCTGAAAATTGGAAGTAGGCATGGCATCTTAATTTATTCAGCAGAACAAAGGTTAATGCGAGTTTCAAATAGCTCCTCCTGGAAGAGAATGCATACCATTGATAGAGGACTGAAAAGTTAAGTGGACAGAATATACATAATATACCAACAAAAATATCCTCTGTTTCCTAATTGTGGAAAATTTATGGCCTTATAAAAAGCATTTTCTGAATTCATTGACATAATCCCGAGATAAATTGTTGCTAAGATGTAGAACAATGACAGCAAGATAGAAACCTTTTAAACTTTAGCACACACTAGGCAAACTAAGCAGACAACTGAGAGGCTCTTATATGGAACAGTATTTAGGTAAAAACTCAGTTATGCAACATTTTATATGCAATTTATTATGATGTCTCTGGCTTTGCAGTTTGCATCTTCTGTTATGCTGTAATCAGATATAATTGTGCAACAGTACATTAAGGTATGCATGTTGTTAGTCTGACTTTGGAATTTGCCTTGGTTTCTTCACTTCTTCTTCCGATTTTGCAACTTGTAGTCCCATTATGCTGGTACTATGGCACTGTGGTCGCTCATTCCTACTTTCTTGTAAACACTCGCCTGTTAACGGCAGTAACCATAAGAATTCTGCAAGCGTATCGATAACACGGAGGAGAAAGTGAAATATAAACCCTTGTGAGAGAGAGAGAGAGGGGGGAGAGAGGGATCCGAAAAAGAAAGATTAGTTTCAGTACATGTATTTATTAACAACATCCATCGGCTTAGCATCTCAAATAATAATTCCACATAGGCACCAAACAGTGATTAAAGGGAAAGCGTAAAATTGGTTTAAATTTATCTGATTTTACTGCGTTTATCTGCTGCATTTTTATTTTGCTGCATCATAGCTTCACACGGACTTTCAAATCATGTCATGAAAGCTGAAACTGACCAGGAGGCCCAAAATCATCACTCAAAAGAAATTTGATAATTTCAATAGCTATTAGCACCCTCCCGTCTCATCATTTTTGATATTAAAAAAATGGCTTATTTACAGAAATTAGCTGTTCGGACCAGGGTGCATATTTTTTCCCACACCATTTCATGAAAAAGTGGATGGGGTATCTGATTTAATAGTACAGTCGTCTAAAAATATTCTAGATTTTGGCACAAAGCTGCCATTATGAAACGGTAATACTCTATAAATTGTCAAATGAAATATCTATTGCATTTGTAAGTCTGTCAGACAAATACAGATAATGTCAAAGTCGAATCACAGCGACAGTAATACATTACGAGAACAAGCCTATTCAAATATACTGAAAATTTTACCACCAAAAAACTGAAAGTTTTCAGATGAAAAATTCTAAACTTTTTCATATTTCTGCTCAAAACATAGATTGTGGGTACTCGTTAGAACTGCCTCAATGAGGCGGTTCTAACGAGTACCCACAATCTATGTTTTGAGCAGAAATAAGAAAAATAATGTTTACCCCTGTAAACCCCAGTTTTACTATATAAAAGTGGGGTTTAAGGGGATCAAAATTATATAGGCGTGTTTTCGTGATGATTAGTGAAGGTGCGCCAAAACATGCTGTTTCAGTTTCTGAAGCAGATCTGGGCACAATGTCCCAATTATGAAACTATTACACTCTTTAAAATTGTCAACTTAAATATTTCTTGTATTTGTATTTATGTAAGACAAATACAAATAAGGACACAGTGGTGTCACAGCGATGACAGAGTTAATGACGGTGCGCCAAAATTTCCAAAAGCTGCAGGATAAGAAGGGATGATTGGCGTTTTATATTTTTTGTGGAACCAGATTGGCAATAATAATAATAATAATAATCAAAAAATGGAAAAAAAAAAAAATAAATGAGGAACGCCAGTAAAAACAGGGGGACCGAAGGAATGCTGTCCATCTCCTTCTGGATGTGTGGGGTGGGTGCGTAAGGGAGGCGTTGCATTAGTCCCCAAATGAGTTCATACAAGTTTGCTTGGAAGAAAAATAAAAATACCCTAAACAGTGTGTTGTAAAAATCCTTTTCAAGCAACAGTACCAAGCCAGACACTCTCTACCCTGCCTCTCTCCATGAGGTGATTACGTTTCTTCAATCAAAAAAACAAAAATTCAAGATCATGTGGATAGTAACACAAGAGGATTCTTCTCCTTATTTTTATTGCAAACAACATTTCTGGATGATCACATAGGCTGACATTTCATTCGAATACCCTCCACAGCAGAGCGCTCTGGGCCCAGTTGTTCAAAGCTAACGACATCGTTAGTTAACGATTCGTTAAAATTTACATCGAGTGATACGCAAATATGCTGAAATTTTTTGCTGAAAAAATGTGAGTAGCTTTTGCAGTGCAAAAGCTACTCACATTTTTTTGGCAAAAAATATCAGAATATTGTGTATTGAATCCCCTAAAACAGTTAACGAAATTACCCTTAACGAGCCCGTTAAGCTAACGATGCTTTGAACAACCGGGCCCTGGTCATATGCTGGCTCCAGATGTGTGTGGTATCCAAGTAAGATTTTCTTCTTTCTCCGCGTGTGGATATCCTACACTCAGAGTATAATTGCCTCAGTGAGATGGTTGTAATAATTTATATATCTTGCCGAGCTGATTCTAATGTGCCTCACAGCAAATGTTTCATGGAGAAGGCAGATTTTGGTGAATAATCTTGTTATCTGGAGCTACTACAGATATACACAATGAATAGTCTAAATTGATGCTGTTGACCTATCAGCTGACCTGTCGGTGCGTAATGTCTTACATAATACAAACTCAAATGAAGGCTTGCCACCGATTCGAGCAATTTCACAGACATTACTGAACAATATCAACTCCTAAATTACTGGTGCTCCCCTATCCATAGAAAAATCGGAATTGCATAATGCATAATAGAACGTTCAAATGCTAATTTAAAGACAAAAGTTGCAAACCAGAATGCACATGTTGCATAACCGGATACAATACTTCAAAAGGGAAAGGTTGATAATGCAAAATTCAGTTTCAACAATACAAATTGAGATTGCACACTGCAAAATCGAGTTTTTACCTAAATACTGTTCCATATACTTACCTTATTTTCTCTCAGTTTTTGCTGTGCATGTTCATCTATATAGTTGAACAATAAAAAATGTCTGCTGTGAAAATTTTAGAGAGAGGACTTTGTACATTTGGGTGTGTTCATGGTGTTGTTATTCAGTTAAATTCATGCTAATTTCTTTATAAATTAAAAATTTAAAATGTCAAATATTTAAGTTCAGTATTTTAACCCTTGTCCTGCTGAATAAATTAAGATGCCACACCCACTTCTAATTTTCAGCCAATCAGATTACTTGATCCTAATTGTTGCAACAAATTCACATATGTAATGGCAAACAGTGCAGATCCAGATCAGTTGGCTTCTTCAGAAGCCAACTGATCTGGATCTACACTGTTTGCAAAGGCAGGGTAAATCCGGGTTCAGCAGGACAAGGGTTAAGTGTTGGAATTAGTAGCTGATGCACTTGGTACAGGCTTTTTGATGGTATCTACATGTATATATTTTCATGAAAACGTGAAAAAAAAAGTATATTTTTTCCAACTTTTCACACATGACTGTTCCTGTCTTTATTTGCACATCCTCCAGGATTAGCTTGAATCTTTTATACACCAGGAATGATTCTGTCTAACATAACAACAGATTGCAGAAAAACTGTCTTTGCAGGTTCAGAGACATTTTGAATAAAATATCATGAGTGCACTGTGTCTAAATAAGCATTTAGTCTACCTGCCATATTTACCATAAATATTTGGACACCTTAATTCCTTACAGTTTGACCAAGTCCATTAGTAGTATTGGTTGATGCCTCTAAAAACTGCTAAATGATTAGCAAATAGTGTATACCTTAATTAGACACCACATTCAATGGCATCTGTTCTGGGTCAACACTGTTTGCTCAGACCTGAATACTTAGGGTAATTATGGTAGTTTACAGACAGAATTTTTATCTAGAAAGACCAGTAAGATCCACTAATCTTTTTACTAATCCAAGTTGATTTGCATTATTATGAAAACAGCATAGCACATATTAGTCGCAGTATTACTGTATTGACTGTAAATATAGACTGGCTCCAGTCTCCAGTTACTAGATATCTTTCTAAAAATCCTGTTTGAAAAGCCACTAAAATAAAACCAAAATAATATCATGACTATAAAGGCTGGTCACTAGTGACCAGCCTTTATTGTCATGATATTATTTTTGTTTATTATCGTAGATTGTCAAACATGATTATAAGAAAAAATATTAAGTCATTGGAGACTGGGGGGCTAGTCTAACCCTAAATAGTAAAATGGGAGTAAGGGGAATTGATACACTTTCAGGGAATGCAACTCTGCCAAAATTATTTTGTCTCCCTTCTGAAAAAGGGTCTACTCTAAAAGGAAAGAATTTGCTCCCTGGGAAGCTTTTTTTTCCTTTTAGAGTAGACCACTTTTCAGACTGGCTAAGAAGCATTTTTGTTTTTCCTTTTAGTGTAGACCTTTTTTCAGAAAGGACATGATGTGCAGGGGAGCAAATTGGTAGTCACAAAAGTTTGTCTCCCTTTAAAAATTGAGGGAAATCTACCAAGTGTATTCAGCCCCTAAAACTGCTCCTAAAAGAATTGTCTGATCTGGGTCTACAATATCATTCCACCATCACCTTTTGTACACTATACAGCAAATTGTTCAAAGTTTAAGATACATCAGGGATTAAGGTCCATATAGATTTATGGACCTCTCCAAATATTAGGGTTCAAATATATATGTAAATACCATACATGTGTTAGTATTCTGTATTTCTAGCAGAAATTATCATCATCAGCTTAGTTTTCTCTTCTTACAGCGTTTCTGATGTCTGCAATGACTTGCAAAATATGTATGTACCAGTCTACCCAAAATACATGTGTTGGGCCACCATAGCTTCTTCATGTACCTGTCCTGAACTTTGGACAAGTTTATTTTACTGCCTGCTGATGTGTCTAAAAATGTTAGAAGAGTGGCACACAGTGTCAACTTTGTCTGATCTGTGTCTACACCATTCAGGCCTATCTGTCCCAATTTTTACATGCCCGTTTGAAAACCAGAAGTATTGTTACGGGATCTGGCGTCCATCTGTCTGTAAACTTTTTTGTTTCCAGCTAACTCCTCCTACAGTTTACATCTGTTCAAGCTGAAACTTGATTTATAGTTAGACCATATTGTGGAGCAGCATATGTTATTTTGAGGTTACAATCCACTAAATATTAGCAGAGTTATGCCCCTTTGAAAATTTTTGTAAACTTTTCTTTTCCACCTAACTCCTCCTACAGTTTACATCTGATCAAGGTGATTGTTTTGAGGTTACAGTCCACCAAATGTTAGCAGATTCCACAAACATTTTGTTTCTGGCGAACTCCTCCTGCAGTTTAAATCTTATCAAGCTGAAATTTGATTTATACGAGGGCGAGTCAAATAAAAAACAAGCCTAACTTATTTCTGGGTGAGATTGATCTCTTCTTTTTCGATGTAATTGCCCTCTAGAATGATGCACTTGGACCAACGGTGTTCCAGTGCCATCAGCCCAGAACTGAAGAAGCCAGGGTCCTTGTCTCTGACCCATTCCTCAACTGCCGCCACGACTTCTTCGTTGGACTGGAAATGACATCCACGGATATCCTTTTTCAAGTTTGGGAATAGGAAATAGTCACTAGGAGCTAAGTCTGGAGAATAAGCGGGGTCGGTATTAGCTCGTACCCATTCCGCTCAACAGCATCCATTGCAGTTTTGCAAGTGTGGACTCTCACATTGTCCTGTTTGAGCAGAATCTCTTTGGAGAGTTTACCTGGGCGTTTTTCACGGATCACAGTTCTCAGTTGGTCGAGCAACTTTGCATAATATGTATCTGTTATTGTACTTTTCTTTGCAAGAAAGTCCAACATAATAACGCCTTGTGCATCCCAAAATACAGTTGCCATCACCTTGCCAGCAGAGGGTTGAGTTTTGAACTTCTTTGGCCTCGGAGACCCCGGCCCTACACTCTGGCGACTTTGAGCTTTATTCTCTGGCTCATAATAATGGACCCAGGTCTCATCTACAGTCACCAGACATGAAAGGAAATCATCTTCCTTTGACCTAAACCGCTTCAACAATGGGCTGTATACTGATGCTCTGGTTTCCATTTGCTCGTCACTAAGGGATTTTGGGACCCAACGGGCTGTTAGCTTGTGCATACCCAAGCGATCATGTAAAGTTGAAACGCTACTATGTGAAATGTGTAATGCATTCACTATTTCTTCCACCTTAATTCGCCTATCAGAGTACACCATATCCCATACTTTGTTACACATTTCTTCATCAGTGGCATCTGATGGGTGTCCAGACCTGGTTTCGTCTTCTAAAGACGTTCTACTGCGTTTGAATTCCCCAACCCAGAATTTAAGTTGTGCATACGATGGTGCAGAAGACCCATAAACATTGGTCAACTTGCAATGTATTTCTTGACCTGTTTTCCCTTTCGCAGCACGGTACTCAACTTTTGACGAAAAGCTTACTTTTGCATCGCTAGCCATGTTTGACATTCAATATCTTATGAGTGAATGACACGGTAAGGGTGCAATTTTGCCCTCAGGCCTCAAACATGTATTAAAACAAGGCATGAAAATCTTGGGTGTCTCGGTCAATTGGAAATGGAATAGGCTGGTTACTTATTGACTTGCCCTCGTAGTTACACCATGATGTGGAGTAGCGCATATTGTTTAGAAGTTACAGTCCACCAAATATTAGCAGAGTTATGCCCCTTTGAAAATTTCTATAAACTTTTCCTTTCTGGCTTACTCCTCTTACAGTTTACATCTGATCAAGCTGAAACTTGATTTATAGTTAGACCATGATGTGGGGCAGCGCATATTGTTTCGAGGTAACAGTCTACCAAATGTTAGCAGATTCCACAAACTTTTTGTTTCTGGCTAACTCCTACTTTAGTTTACATCCAATCAAGCTGAAACTTTGTAACTAGTTACACTAAGATGTGGAGCAGGGCATGTTATTTCGAGGTTACAGTACACCAAATATTAGCAGTGCAATGTCTATTTGAAAATTTCCATAAAGTTTTTTGTTTCTGGCTAACTCCTCCTACTGTTTACATCCAATCAAGCTGAAGCTTAATTTATTGTTAGACCATGTTGTGGAGCGGAGCATATTATTTTTAGGTGACAGTACACCAAAATATTAGCAAAGTTATGCCTCTTTGAAAATTTCTATAACTTTTCCTTTCCGACTTACGCCTCCTATAGTTTCCATCCAATTAAGCTGAAACTTTGTAAACAGTTACAGAATAATATGGAGCAGCGCATATTATTTCAAGTTCACCAAATATTAGCAGAGTTATGCTCCTTTAAAAAATTTTATAATCTTTTGGTTTCCAACTAACCACTCCACTTACAGTTTACATCCAGAGCACAGGAGTCAGTATATTTAGGGTAAAGGTAAAGGTATCCTACTGGCCATAGGGACAGTTGGAGAGAGCCTACCATGTCTTGGGCCACAGCGTATAAAAGGTGGGACTTAATCATCTACTTTCAATTCTGTAACTCTCCTCTGAAGAGTATTCATTCACTGCTGGGTAAACAGAGTTGTTGGTCTGAATTGTGCTTGAACCCGTAACCTTCAAAACCACAGTCAAAGGCTCCAGCCATTTGACTACCACACCTCTCAATATTTAGGATAAATATTACCATAATAGCCCTAAATATGGGGACAGGCAGACCTGAGCAAACAGTGTAGACCCAGAATGCAGTGTCTGATCAGAGTCTGTATTGTATGCCACTCATCCAGCACTATTTTAGACACATCAACAGGTAGTAAAATAGATTTTTATTTCAAATTTTAGAACAAGTATTGTAAGGAGTTAAGGTGTCTCAATACTTAGGGTAAATATGGCATACAATAACACCCAATATCATCTCCAAACCTCTCATTTTCAGATGCCCTCTGGCATGAGCAACAGCTTTACAAACTGTATGGTAAAAATGCAGACTACTTTTTACATCCGAAGATGGAAACACACGAGCAGGTGAAAAAGACAAACCCAAAACTTCGCAGACAAGGAGGTGAGTTCCACGGGATTCATCAATACACTCATACAAGCCATGCTATGGGATAAAGGGTCTTTCGACATAGCTTCAGATAAAATGGGTCTCTTTTACTTAAGGGCATTGCTCGGTCAACTTTGTTTTGCCTTCCTCCTAAAAAAGGGTCTACTCAATAAGAATTTGCTCCATGGCAGAGCAAATTCTTACCTTTTAGAGTAGACCCTTTTTCAGAATGGATTCAGTGTGCATGGAAACAAGCAGGAAGTCACAAAAGTTGTCTCCTTTATTAACCCTAGTCCTGCTGAATCAGGGATACACCCTGCTTTTACAAACAGTGTAGATCCAGATCAGTTGGCTTCTGAAGAAGCCAACTGATCTGGCTCTGCACTGTTTGTCATTCAGTATGTAAATTTATATCAACAACCTGGATCAAGTTTTGTCCATACCTAGCTTCAGATAGAACACAATAAATGGGTAGTCAGTGGAATTGCTTACTTCTCAGCAAGGCAATTCTAATGCATAAATAGTTTTTTTGAGAAACAAGAAAATATTAACCCTAGTCCTGCTGAACCAAGATATGCTCTGACTTTGCAAACAGTGTAGATCCAGATTGGTTGGTTTCTGGATCTGCACTGTTTGTCATTAAGTATGTGAATTTGTATTAACAACCTGAGTCAAGTAATCTGATTGGCGGAAAATTGGAAGTGGGCATGGCATCTAAATTTATTCAGCATGACAACGGTTAAAAATGGCAGAAAATCTACCAGATATATTAAGTCTGCTGAGGAGAAGTTGTCTTTGAGACGGGAGGCAGATAGTTTCTTGTCATGGTGATCTCATTGTAGATGTAGTCATTTACCTTGTTAATACAAATTCACATACTTGGTGACAAACAGTGCAGATCCAGAAGCCAACTGATCTAGATCTACACTGTTTGCAAAGTCAGGGCATATCTTGGTTCAACAGGACTAGGGTTAATATTTTCTTGTTTCTCAAGAAACAATTCATTTATGCATTAGAATTGCCTTGCTGAGAAGTAAGCAATTCCATTGACTACCCATTTATTGTGTTCAATCTGAAGCTAGGTATAGACAAAACTGATACTATAGGCCCAGATCAGTCTGTGTATCCATGCAGTATAATCAAGGCTGTTGTTGTCCGATTACAGAGAGAACACACACTAGAACACACACTTTAGACCCCTTCTTTCATAGCAAGGCTTCTTCTCTTTGGTACGTTGGGAAAAAGCCAGGGCTGCATGAAGTTGTAATCAAAACTCTGTTGTCTTCTGACCACTCTTGTAATTTACTATTCATTGACGGTAATCAGAGAATGAGCAGGGGAAATAGTAAACCTAACCAGCAACAATATACAGTTGTAAAAAAGCATCCAGACAAATATTTGTGAACATTATCTCTTCATTCATGGCTTTTTTTTGGTCATTATCTTGTCTGCTGTTTTTCATCCTGATTGCTCTATCCAGATTTGGATAGATTGGAAGGATAGGTAAAACGATATTGTTTCGAAAGAAAACCCACCTTGTGTCATATGAGACAGTGAAGAGCCAGAGAAATTGTTGAGGAGGAGTATTTGGTGATAAGTTGTGGATATTTTTTCTTATTTCTCTGTAAAAATATGTTGTGGGTATTTATGAGCAGTGCTTCAATGAGGCATTTCTAATCAGTACTCGGGGATGGTTGGGCGAGGCAAAGGTGTCGTGTATCTTACGTCACCGGGGCGTCCAAATGATATTGGCTTACAGTTGGGCAAGGTCTGCTATCTTTGCAGCAGGTAAGGGTAGAGGGGGAATGTTTTGATTTCTTCTGTTTCTTCACTTTCATTCATTTTCCTCTTTCTCCCCTTGCCTTCTCTTTCATCTCCTCTACTATCGCTTCTTTCTCTCTTCTCTCTTTCTCTTGGAGATGACACAAAATGACCCACAAGGGCTGATGTGTCGTTAAACTCCAAAACAATCAGTCTAATCAGTACTCACAACATATGTTTTTATGGAGAACTGTAAAAAATTATCCTGGATTATACTCCTCCTTTATAAGTTCTTTAACCCTTGTCCTGCTGAATAGATTAAGATGTCACGCCCACTTCTAATTTCCAGCCAATCAGATTACTTGATCCGGGTTTCTGATAGAAATTCACATATTTAATGACAAACAGTGCAGATCCAGATCAGTTAAGCCAACTGATCTAGATCTACACCATTTTTCTAAGACAGGGCATGTCATGTTCAGCAAGAGAAGGATTAACTGACCTACACTAGTCTATGAATCTGCGCATTCATTATTCAGAAAATACATAGAATTTGTAGAATTCACATGGCTCTAGGGATGCACAAACCAAGATTAATTCATACCATCAATTAGATAAGATGTGTTTTCAACCAAAGATATTGATGTTTTCTTATTTCTCCATGAAAACATATATTGTGTGTACTCACTGGAGTCATACCTGTGAGGCAATTCCAGTGAGTACACACAATGCCAGTTTTCATGGAGCAATAAGAAAAATATCAGGATACCCTGCTTTTATACAGCAATGGCTTTAACCCTTGTCCTGCTGAGCCCGGATATACCCTGCCTTTGCAAACAATGTAGATCCAGATCAGTTGGCTTCTGAAGAAGCCAACTGATCTGGATCTGCCCTGTTTGCCATTATGTATGTGAATTTATAGCAACAAGGCGGATCAAGTAATCAGATTGGATGAAAATTAGAAGTGGGTGTGGCATCTTAATTTATTCAGCAGACAAGGGTTAATGCATATGGGGTGATGTTACTTGTCTGATAATTGGTCTTCTGTAAGCAGTTGTGTGGCCAAATGGTTACTGCTGACATTGGATCACAAGGTCCTAGATTTGAATCCTGCAGGAGGCAAAAATTAAGCTCATAATTGTATGGCACATCATTGCAAAGAACCTTTTTTTTATCTCCCTTCTGTCATATCAATATGACTTAAATAATGTTGAAAGGGATGTAAAACACCAAATTATTATCCACATAATTGGTCTTTTTTTCTGTTTTTTTTTTTTTTTTTTTTTTTTTTCTCTCTCTCTCTCTCTCAGCCACTGTTTAGGCATGGATAAAATCACCGAGCATTTCTTACCAGTCACCGGTCATCCAGTCACCGGTCATCCAGGCATGATTAAATCACCGGGCATTTATCACGGGTACTAGTGTCCGGTCATTGTGACGGATTACTAGTTACTCCATCAATTACGAGTACTAGTGTCCGGTCATTGTGTCGCATTATTAGTGACTGCATGTAGATTCAGTCGATTCTGGCAGTATATGCAGATTCATATATGCTCACAGGAAGGTTTTGTCATGACACGACTCTCTGGGCATTATCTAGATTTTCATGTGGCTCCTGTATGTTGATAGATTGGAAAAGCCATTATGGATAGTTTATTCCTCAGCGGAATTTTATCTAATGCATTGCTTACTCAGACTACCTAAAGGATTTGTTTGGGCTGTAAACAAGAAATCTAGCCTTTGATGAAAACTGTCCAGTTTAATCACTGTTCATTTGGACTGTATAAGAGAACAAGTCCATATTTACCAGTGATAAATTCAGCTTTTGTTAGCCCTAATCTATATCAACCAGAATGCAGCAGAAGATGATAGATTGAGAAATGAAAATGTCCTGGGCCCAGTTGTTCAAAACTAACAATGTCGTTAGTTAATGTATGGTTAAAACTTTGATCATCAAATATGGCTTACATGTTAATATTTTTGCTGAAAAAATGTGAGTAGCTTTTGCATTTGCAAAAGCTACTCACATTTTTTCAGCAAAAAATACCTGTGAATTAGATATTGTACTTACTAGAACAGTTAACATTTTGACCACTTCCCAGCTAGCATTCTACGTAAATCTACATCGGGCCGTCATCGGCCCGTCAGCTACCCTGACGGGCCGATGATGGCCCGATATAGATTTACGTAGAATGCTGACTGGGTTACGAGCTCATTAAGCTAACGACACTTTGAACAACCGGACCCTGGTTGATAGTGGATCATGAGGGCCTTAGGTTTGAATTCTTTTAGAAGCAGAATTCAGCTCATGATTATGGCACTTTGTTGCCCTTCCATTATCTTGATATGACTAGAGTTATCTTGAAAGAGTTGTAAAACACCAAATCAGTGGCTTCAGAAAGTATTTTAGTCCAAAAAAGCACCAAGCAAAATTTGTAGCAGAAGACATTTCAAAAATTTTTGATTTTATTTGTCAATGAAAACAAGTTTTTGACATTATGTGAATTGTTTGCTTGGCAGACAGTTCATATGAAATATCAATACTCATTTTCTATGAAAAAAAGAAAAAAAAAAGAACAAAAAAAACACAAATACATATACTTGAGAATGTTATCTGTTTCAGTCCTGATTAGCACTTTAAGGAGCCGGCCCCTATGGCTCAGTCAGATGCCGATCTGACAGGAGATCAGGAGGTCACAAGTTTGATCCCTGCTGGGTCTAGCAACATTCTTTACTTGAGATTGGTTATGAAATACTTTCCATGGTCATTGACTCTCTATTGCTGATTCAAGAAGTGCAGTTGTCAGTTTCTGGCAAAAGAATGTGCACAAGTACTGGTTTCCTGCCCAGGAAAAGTGTGGTTAGGTAAACTGACTGGCTCAACAGGACCTTAATAGTGTTGACTGGTGCGTTAAACTCCAAACCAACCAACCATTTCAAGGGGTACAGTAGGTTAAGATTGGATAGGCATAAGTTATGCCTGGAGTGGGTAAATTTTTTGAGAATATGGCTAATATATGGTAAATGTCCTAAAATTTCAAATACCAAAGTGTCTGACAAAATGACATATGCAAACAGTGAAGGAGCAGTCTGATCAGGGTCTACACTGTTTGCCATTCCACTAAGTATTTTGAGAAACAACTGCATAAAAAGCAAAATATAGGCCAAAATAATATGGAATAAAGTGTCCGAAATTTTAGGACATTTACTGTAGCTGCCTCTCCGTTCTGACCTGTCCTTCTCATAGTACACTAGCATCTTCACCCTACTCCCTCTTTCCTTCATCCTCATCTCACCCATCCACACAAATATGCAATCAGTACTTATTAAAAGTGCCTCTTCTAGTGTTTTTTGTGGAAAAATGAAAATTATACCAGAGTTATCGCAAAATATCCTCCTTAACAAACACCTTTTTGTTTGCATGTCATTAAAATTGTCTTACTGAGACACTTCTTTTGATGTGCCACAGCATATGTTTTTGAAAAGAAATTAGAAATAAGTATTAACCCTAGACCTGCTGAACCCGGATATACCCTACCTTTGCAAACAGTGTAGATCCAGATGAGTTGGCTTCTGAAGATCTGGATCTGCAATTTGTCAGAATGTGAATTTGTATCAACAGCCTGGATCATAGAATCTGATTGGCTGAAAATTAGCAGTGGGCATGGCATCTTTTTATTCAACAGGACAAGGGGATACATTTTTCTTTGGCATTAACTACTAGTCTGTGGTGCTGCCTTTATGTGACTCAGTTGCCTGGTAGTGTTAAAATCTGATCTGATCAGTGAGAAGCTTCTTGTTCATTAGTTCACATATGTATCAATAATTATTGTTTATCAGTAAACAAACTACGAATACCCATATTTGCTCAAAATATTCAGGGACACATGCCTGAGAAAGAGTGCACCTAGAACACATTGCTGCAAAAGGAACAGTTTGACCAGGGTCCACACTGTTTGTCTTTCCATCCCAACATTTTAGACACTTCTTCAGGTAGTCAGCTAAACTTGTTCAAATGGCAATGAATTGACCTTTGAAGTACTAATCACAACTGCAGCAGACAACATTTTGATTTTTTATATTTTTCAGAGAAAACGGCATGATATTTCATGTGAATCATCTGCCAAGCAGGTGATGCATGTGAAATGTCAAGCCTTATTTTCTGTGAATAAAAAAAATGTCTGCTACTAATTTTGCTTGGTGCTTTAAAGGTTAAGATGCCGGTATATTAAGGGTAAAAATGGTAAATAGGAAACAAAAGCTGCTTTTAACTTTTCTGGGCTAATTCAGCAGATGACAAATTGATGATATTTTTCTTATTCAAAGTTTCTCAGAAAACAGATTTTGATATTTTATGCAAATTGTCTCCAATGGAGACAATTTGCATGAAATGTCAAAATCTGTTTTCTGGGAAAAATAAGAAAAGCATTTTAAAATGTCATCTGCTGAAATTTTTACCCAGAATGCTAAGCGTTAAGCTAGTGTATAGTTATAATAAACAGGAGACTTAGAGGTTAAATATAAATAATTAAATAGTGTAGATCAATGGAATAAAATGAATAAAAACAAAAAGTGAATGTTATTTAAGTCCATAAAAATAAATCAATCCCCTTACAAAGTAGCAGAATACTGGAATATTGATTCGGATTTAATGAGAATTTGATACAATTAATAGCAACTGATCAATGCTTTTATCTTGTATTTCTCTTTAATGCCCTCCTCTGAGGCCAGTGAAAAGAATGGAGCATATTAGTTTGTTTTATCATCATGTCATTCATATGTTCTGAGAAATCAGATCAGCCTTGTTACGCAAAAAGGGGCCTTTCGGCATATTAGATTAGTGAAGATATAGATCAGCATGTGCATCTGAGCAGACTGACCTTGACCTTAACTTTTCACCAGTAGAGTCAACAGTATCAATTGTTTCTGTAGGCAAACTGCAAAGGCCTGGATCAGACTGCGCATTTGCGCAATCTGATCTGAGCCTTGCTGTTTGAATATAAGTTAAGCCCCTTTTTGTAGGTTATGGCTCAAATGCACCAATATTGTAGTCAGTTGGACTTAGGAAATGAGCAGCAATTTGCAAATGATATTTATTGCATAGATCTGTACATAATAGAATATTTTAACCCTTCTCTTGCTGAACACGACATGCGCTGTCTTAGCAAACAGTGTAGATCCAGATAAGTTGGCTTCTGAAGAAGCCAACTGATCTGGATCTGCACTGTTTGTCATTCAATATGTGAATTTCTATCAAAAAACCGGATCAAGTAATCTGATTGGCTGACAATTGGAAGTGGGCGTGGCATCTTAATTTATTCAGCATGACAAGGGTTAACTAAAGGATACACAGTATTTTACCATAGTTTTGCAAATTGCTTAGAGGACATTGCTTCTTGCCAAAGGAGTTTGGAAGGCCATTATCTTGAAAAATATTATTTAAAACTTATATATGTTATAAGCATGTGGGGTTGGTGTTCCCCCTTGCAACAGCTATCTAAGTGTATTGACTGACAGCAAAACTCTGCTTAAGGGTAAGGGATACACCTTCAAGGGACATAACTCTGACATGAAAATATTTCCTTCCCGTCTCTCTTTGGGTTACTCAAAATGGAAAGAATTTGGGAGCAAATTCATTCCTCAAAAAGTAGTCCCCATTTTTGAAAGCATTTAAGCTCTAGAGAATTAAAATTCCTGTTACAAAATGTGTCTCCCTTTGTCAGCAAAATCTTCAGGTGTATACATTCTAGGTGACTGGTTTCACTCTTGCCTTACTTTTCATATTAATGAGCTGGTTACCAGTGACTATTTCCTTAATGTAAATGGATAGACCTGAAAGATCTTGCAATTGTTTTGCAAAGGGAAACAACTTCTGTAGAAAGGAAGTAGGGAAGTTTCTTTCCCCGCACCCCACCTCCCCCACCCCCAATCCCCCTAGTTTTTAAACCTTTCAAAAGTTGAAGCTATTCTTAAAGGAAATAATTTGCTTTCCTTTTAAAGTATCCCTTAATGAGAATGGAGGCATGTCCAAGTTATTTTCCTTTAACCCTTAAAGCGCCAGTCACAACTATTGTCGTCTGCTTTGTCTTCTGCCGGTTACTTTAAAAGTCATTTCTGCAAACAGTGTAGACCCAGATCAGACTGCTCTTTTAGGAGCAGTCTGATCAGGGTCCACACGGTTTGCCTGTATGCAAAAATAGGTTGGAAAAGTCTGCAAGAATATTCAGCAGATGACATAAACAGACGACATTTTCAGATGCAGATTTGCTTGGCGCTTTAAGGGTTAAAGTGTGTATGTGTTCCCCTTCACTCTTTGCATATTTGGTAATTTTGCATGCTTCTTTGTAGTCTGCAGATTTTTTTTTAAAATGAATTTTTTTCAAAAAAATCTCTTTAGGAATACCATCAGAGTGTCAAACAGTTTGGATCCAGACCAGGCCCGATGTTTTGTCGGGCCTGATCTGGGTCCAAACTGTTTGCAAAGATTTTCAGCAGACGACAAAAGTTGCCACTAGCGGGGAAAGAGTTAAGGCCTCATTTCTGTGTTAAGAAGTACAGGACAGATTCATATATACATGAACCAGTGTTAATTGTTTTCTAATTATTTATTTACCAAAGTTGGTGAAGTGTTTGAGCATTACTGGAAGGAACATGAAGAGGGTATGACCTTTGATCCCAGCACAGAGAGAGTCCCCCTGAATTTACTCTATCCAATTGATCAACGCAGTTTAGCTAAAAAGTGCATATATTCATTATATTGTTGTTTGGGGGAAAAAAATCAAAAATCATTCTTAGAGTTGAGTTTTGAAAAAAACAACAACAAAAAAACAAAAAAAAAAACATCAGTATTCATTAATGACATCCTGTCTCATTCTATTAAAAGTTAAATAGATTTTTTAACCTTATGGATTAGACATTAATGATTTCCTGGCTGTATAGAATGTTAAGCAGATTTTTTTTTTATTTTATAGATCAATGGGAAGAGTTATACATTAATGATTTCCTGTATATATAATAAGTTACTGGAGGCTTGTAACTCTTATTCTAGGCATATCTTGCGAAAACATAACTGTAGACAAAAGCATAAATATACAGAAATAGGAGGATAAAGGTTAACCCATACGGATCACTTCTGTTGCTGTTTTATCAGTTCTGTTCTTCATTTTTCAAAGAAACATTAGGCCAGGCTAGAAACATTCTATAATGTTTAATGACAAAATAAAATTACTTGTATTATTTGTATTTGTATTTTAGTATTTCAGTAACTGCAGTTTACTTTACTGTGTTGGTCAGTTGGACTCAATTTTGCTCCTCAAAGAAAGTAACTTGTCTTTTATTTAGCTTACTAACCTTTAATTTTATTGACTCTTTACTATGCTGCAGAAGAGAATTAGCAGATAAAAATTAATCCTTAAAGTGCTGGTCACAAATGCAGCAGACAACACTGTTTTTTATTAGCTCACCTGAGCTACGCTCAGGACGAGCTATTGTGATCACTTTTCGTCTGTCGTCTATCCCTCCATCCGTCTGTCCATTCGTTAACATTTTCAAACGACTTCTTCTCTGAAGCCACTGAGCGAATTTTGCTAAAATTTCATATGGAGCCTCCTAAGGTTGGGGGAACGAAAGATTGCTAAAATGGTCACGGTCCATTGACCAAGATGGCCGCCATGCCCAAATATGGTAAAAACCTTTAAAAATCTTCTCCAGAACTGAGGATGCCTTGGGGCTGAATCTTTGCACAAATCATAGGGGGACAAGAGGTCTACCAAAGTTGCTAAAATAATAGTTGTACATTGACGTTTAACCTTTTTACGGCGAGGTCAAGTTTGCTTCCCTATGCAAGATTGCTAAAATGGTCGTGGTCCATTGACCAAGATGGCTGCCATGCCCATATATGGTAAAAACCTTTAAAAATCTTCCTCTCCAGAACCAAATAAGCCTTGGAGCCTTATCTTTGCACAAATCCTTTGGGACAAGAGATCTATCAAAATTGCTAAAATGATGGTCCTACGTTGACGTTTGACCTTTTGATGGCAAGGTCATATTTACTTCTCCATGCATTTGTATGGGCCCTATACATTTATATGGGAAAAATGTTAAGAATTCATATTTTGGACATCTCCTCTATAATCCAGTTGAATGGAAACTTGATGATGAGCATTAGGGCACTTATGAGACACAAAATAGCTAAATGAGCCAATAGAAAATCCAAGATAGCCACCACAGCCGCCATCTTGAAAATCAGTTTTTGACATCTCTTCTCAAACCTTAGATCGCTTTGAGCCGAAACTTGCTCTTTAGCAACAGGATGACTTATGGATCGAAACAAGCTAAAATTGTGTCGATCAAAAATCCAAGTTGGCCGCAATGGTTCTGCTTCATTGAACAAGATGGCCGCCAGAGCTAAAAAATAGAAAATCAAACGACATCTCGTCCTTGGCCAATGGCCTGATTTCAAAATATTTACACAGAAGTGTTCTACGAATGGCCCTCAACCAAAATTACTAAAATGGCTCCACTTGGCTGAACATATTGGTGGCCAGAGCTAAATATAGAAAAACCTTTAAAAGACATCTCCTCCGCAGCCAGTGTCCTGATTTCTAAGTAATTTCACAGAAGTGTACCTCTTTTGGCCCTTCACCAATATTGCTAAAAAAGTTCTGCGCGGCTGGACAAAATGGCCTCCAGAGCTAAAAATAGAAAAAAAACTAACCTCTCCTCCTTGGCCAGTGGCCTGATTTCAAAATGATTTTACAGAAATATTCCTCTTATCCCCCTTTACCAAAATTGCCAAAATGGTTCTGCTCTGCTGAACAAAATGGTCACCAGAGCTAAAAATAGAAAAACCTATAAACGACATCTCCATGGCCAGTGGCAAGATTTCAAAATAATTTCACATCAATGTTCCTCTTATGCCCCTTTGCCAAAATTGCAAAAATGGTTTTACTCTGCTGAACAAAATGGTTGCCAGAGCTAAAAATAGAAAAAAAAAAAAAAAAGACTTTTAAGGCCCAAAAAAAATAATCATTAGATTCTCAGGCCCTGCCGCATGTACCAAAAAGTCTGCGCATAAGCCTTTTTTTCCGTGTCCAATAAAAAAAACACATCCGCGTCTGGATACAGCATGCCGGTGCATCGCGGTTTTTAAAATCCTAGTTTTAGATGCAACCGTAGCATACACGGTCTCGTAAATGCTTGAATTATTGATTTTTTTTCATTGGATTGAACCTTGCGAGTAAGCGTTTTAGCACCATCATTGATCAAAATGTCTGCCGAAGCGCAAGTTGTGTAAACAAAACTTGTGTTTCCTTTGTTTTCAAAGCAGATGTCTCAGATTTCCACCCAGATTTCATCCGGGGCTACGGTGCATCTGTCCTGGAACATTATAGGAGGTTACGAAAAAGACGGCACAATTTCCGAGTTGTATAACGGCATAAAATCAGGATCTGAAGTATCGACTTCTGGTCCTTCTCGGATGAATTATCAAACCACAATGTAAGTGCGTAGATCGGACACCCCACAGTGGACATATTCGACAGAATTTCTGTCAACACATCCCTCTCTGAAGCTATATAAACCTTTGGTAGATATTTTAAACTGGAGCTGCACAAACTGATTTTTATAGTATCCTTTATATATAATAATTATAGGGACATATAAAAAAGTTTTCCTCAGTACTTCTCCTTATCTTGAGCTATGTCTAGGTGTCCAAAAATTAAGTATTTTTATGGTAATAATATTATAAAACGCATTGCATGAAACGAGTCCTTTTAAGGGTTCATGTAATAAAAAAAAAAAAAGTTCCCTCACCTGTTCCATGAGTAAAAAAAAAAAAAAAATTTCCTGCCTGCCTCATCTGTTTTTGCCAAAAATGGCCTGAGAATCTAATAATTAATTTTTTTTTTTGGCCTAAAGGACAGGATAAGTACATGAACCAAATGACTTCTGAAAAATATCTGAACCTTTTTTACTTATGGCATTTTGAAAGTTTCAGCATTTTAACCTTGTAAGCAAAATATCTCAAAAACTGTTTAAGCCATTGCCTTGTCATAAGTTTCAATATTTGACAGTATTGGAAAAATGTTGCATGCCATCTGCATATCTGCAGTGGCGGTTTCACTCAGGTGAGCGAGTTGTGGCCCGTAAGCCTCTTATTATCTGGCAAGAAACTATGGCTTGACATTTCATGGGAATCAGGCAGATTTATATGAAATTTCAAACCTTATTTTTCTTGGAAGAACAAAAATATTTTAGCTGTTGTCTGCTACAGTTTTGAATGGGGCTGAAGATATTGCTTGGCATTCCATTAACCCTTGTCCTGCTGAACCCGGATATATCCTGGCTTTGCAAACAGTGTAGATCCAGATCAGTTGGCTTCTAAAGAAGCTAACTGATCAGGATCTGCACTGTTTGCCATTAATTATATGAATTTATAGCAATAATCTGGATCAAGTAATCTGATTGGCTGAAAATTAGAAGTAGGTGTGGTATCTTAATTTATTCAGCAGGACAGTGGTTAAGATAATCTGATGAGACCATTTTTGAGATGATTTGAATAAAGTGCGAAGCCTTTTTTTCAGGGAAAATATATATAGGACATTTTTCTGCTAATTTTTGCCTGTATCATGAGGAAGAAATGTCATTTTTGGCACACTGAAGTAAAATCTTAGCAGACAGTAGTTTAACTCTTTACATGCTGGGTAATTTTGCATGTTTTTTGTCATCTGTGGATTTTTTTTTTTAATTATCTTTTCCAAAAGATATTTCTGGTATACCATCAGAGTCTCAAACAGTTTGGATCCAGATAAGGCCCGACATTTTGTCAGGCTTGATCTGGGTTCAAACTTGTTTGCAAAGGTTATCAGCAGATGACAAAAGTCGCCACTAGCAGGGAAAGAGTTAAACACTTTTTTATTTTTTTTCTAGAAGGTAGGGCTTGACAATATCTGTGTTTTGTGTCCTTAGGAGATGGTTCACATAAAATGTCAAGCCCTATTTATCTAAAAGAAATAAGAAAAGAATTTTCTACTATTTAATTCAGCATGCAAAGGGTTAAAGAGACTGGATACATGTTCATGATGGTGGAGAAATTCTCTCAGAATTGTTTTTGCCTCCCTTTTCATAAGAGATCTACTTTAAAAGGAAAGAATTTGCTCCTCATCAGGAGCAAATTCTTTCCTTTTAGACTAGACTGCTATTCAAAAAGGACACACAGTGCAATTCCTCTGCAGTAGCCAACATTGGGAAACAAACAAAATTGGCTTTTGTAGGGAGGGGACTGTTGTAGAGAGGTTAAATATTTAGTAATACTGCAGTTTGGAATAGCAGAAAACTGTCTGTTGTGGAAATCTGACCATTAGTGGATGTTCCACTGTAGGTTGCAAGAAAGTTAACAGGAAGTACAAATGTTGTCTCTGCTATAAAAATGTATATCCAGTCCCTTAAAGAGCCTCTCAAAGATGAAATTGATTATGATTATGACAAGTGCAACTACTGCAGACCCAGAGCCTGAGGTTATAAAAAATTTTTCATGCTCAACTCAGCTGAGCATGAAAATTTCTATGCTAGTAAATATGAAAATGCCAAGAATAGTTGGCATTTTCATAATCATTAGCAGAGAAATTTTCATACTCAGCTATATTTAGCAAGGAAGAATTTGAAATTGTTAGTAATTTGAGATCCAAATGTTATGTTAGCAACCAGAGTAAACCCTGTTCAGAATGCATTGATGCAAAGTCAGATGAAAGCTTAAACTGTCTGCATAATCCATGTGGTTGATTTCTGCTTAGATTGGCTCATATGTCACCGTTGCATGACAAACTGATAATTATGCTGCATCATGCAGAAGAGAAGGTGTTTTAATCACATGGCTGAGCAGCCTGCTGACCTGCCATTAATTTATAAAAAATTATTGCATAAAAAGCAGTGCCGCACGTTATCAACAGCCGTACATTAACCCAACGAAAAGCCGTTGTATTAACAAGGCAATTCACGCGCTGTTAATGCACAGCTACACAACTTTCAATAATTTTGTCTTAAGAAAAAATTTCATCTTTCCTTAAATGTACCGGGGCCACAGAATTGCTGCAGTCACAAGATGTGTATTGCCCGGCCCTAAAACAAGCATATTACGTGGAAATAGTGTTTGCGCGACGTCGGTGAAACGGCGAAACAAAATAGTGCAAGAAATAACGCGAAATGTAGCAAATGTATTCAGTTTTTATGCAATCATTGTGATTGAACATGGTTTTTCAATGCATTAACATTGGCCAGGTCCCTTGAGAGGTGTTGAAAACCGCGGCCTTCGGCCTCGGTTTTCAACACCTCCCACGGGACCTGGCTAATGTTAATGCATGAAAACCATGTTTGATCCTTATAATGAAGGCTGAAGACTGTTATGTATAGTACACTACAACCTCTTTATAACACTATTGCTGGGATCCAAGTAAAAACTGCATTAGCTAAATAGCAATGTGTATCCAAACAAAATGTATAGATTATATAGAAAAATGACCGTAAATGGTCATTTTTCTTTAAAATCTATACATTTTTATTTGGTTAAAACAAAAATTATAGATTATATAGAAAAATGACCATAAATGGTCATTTTTCTATACAATCTATATATTTTTGTTTGGATAAACACGTTTGGGGTCCACCTCTAAACAGACATATATCCTAAACCATCTTGTAATAAATTGTCTTATAAAGAGTTTCTAGTGAATCTATCTTCAAAATAATATCATAGAGAGTGGCGTGTATGGTCTGTTTTCTTAGTTAATGCATTTCTAGGACACTACAGTACTTTGATGATAGATGAAATTGCTCTCCCACCCCACCTCACCCCACCTTCTATGATAGTCAAAGTATGAATTCCATTTGCTCAAGGCTGATATGAACCCAAGATTCATATTAATCTGATTGTATAGAAAATGAATATGTGATGTAATGGAACATCACTGCTGTGCAGATCAGTCATCATTTTGTCATGTGAAGATGAATTTCATCTTTTCTTAAATGTTTACGGATGTTTGTTTCCATTTTGACTATAGGATTTTAGATAAGCTTTTATACTTTTATAAAGTTATAAGAAAGTTTTATAATAGTCTTTTCACAGTTACTGTTATACCTTTGCCTCACCATGCCCTGCATGTTGCCCTTTTGAATTTACCAGACTTTGTTAACCCTTATCCTGCTGTTCAGGACAACCCCTACCTTGTCAAACAGTGTAGATCCAGATCAGATTGCTTCTGTAGAAGCCATCTGATCAGGATCTACATGTAGATCCAGATCAGATGGCTTCTGTAGAAGCCATCTGATCAGGATCTACACTTTTTGTCATTCAGTTTGTGAATTTGAAAGAAAACATTATATGATGTAATTGATTGGCTAAAAATCAAAAATGGGTGTGGCTAATTAAATTATTCAGCAGGATAAAGGTTAAAACCTTATCCTGCATCCAGAGCTGTTGCCCTGTGAGGGCATTTTGGCTTTTTGTTTGTTTTGCTTTTATAATGCATGTTTTTACATTTTGGAATTTCAGTTGTTCACCACAGATTTAGAGTGATTCCACATGTTTGTTGATGTTTGACCAGTCAAATTCTTCATATCCTTGGTTAACCCTTCCAGCGCCAATTACAACTGCAGCAGACAACAGTTTTATTTTTAGCTCACCTGTCACATAGTGACAAGGTGAGCTTTTGTGATCACATTTTGTCCATCGTGCGTCCGTCCGTGGGTGCATGCGTCCGTCTGTAAACAATTTCTGCAAATGACATCTCCTCCTAAACTGCTGATTGGATTTTGACCAAACTTCACAGCAATGGTCCTTGGTTGGTTCTCTTTCAAAGTTATTCAAATGGTTCCAGTCCATTGGACATATAGGTGCAAGAGCTGAAAGTAGATTTTTTAACTGAAAATAAAAAATCTTCTCGTCTGAAACCAGAAGACCTAGGTCTTTGATATTTCGTATGTAGCTTCATCTAGTGTACTTCTACCAGAGTTGTTCTAATTATAGCCCTGGGGTCAAAAATGGCCCCATGCTGGGGTCATTTGTTTTACATAGACCCATACAGGGAAAAACTTTAAAAATCTTCTTGTCTGAAAGCAGAAGGTCCAGGCCTTTGATATTTGATACATAGCTTCACTTAGTGGAGCTATACTAAGATTGTTTAAGTTATTGCCCTGGGGCCAAAAATGGCCCTGCCTCAGGGCCAACATGTTTTACATAATGTTACATAGAGAAAACCTTCAAAATCTTCTTTAAAACCAGAAGACCCAGGCCTTTGATATTTGGTACATAGCTTCACCAAGTGAACCTCTGCCAAGATTGTTCAAATTATAGCCCTGGGGTCAAAAATGGACCCACCCTGGGGCCCACATGTTTTACATGGCTTATATAGGAAAAAACTTAAAAGATCTTCTTGTCTGAAAGTGCAAAGCCTAAGCCTTTGATATTTGGTATGTAGCATTGCCTAGAGGTCCTCTGACAAGTGTTCAAATTATGCCCCTGGGGTGAAAAGAGGCCCCGTCTAGATAGGGGGTGGGGGTTGGGTGGGATCACGTTTTATATAGAGCAAAAAGCCATTGGCAATGATTAGTCCTATCAAACTAATATGGACCTGAAGAGTAGATGACCTTTAAGTCAAAGGGCAAGGTCACTGTGACCTTTAGTACCAAAAATACTTATGGTTAGGACCCTCAAACAGTAGAGATGTTGGTCCTCACCAGTATATGATCCTGAGGGCAAAGGTCGTCACCAGGATCTTTAGTACTAAAAAGCTTGATAACTGGGCAATGCTTGGGGCTAGGACCCTCAAACTTAGATGGGATGTTGGTCCTCACCAGTAGATGACACTGAGGGCTAAAGTCATGGTCAAGGTAGCCATGACCTTTAGTACTAAAAAGCTTATAATTTGGCTGTACTTGAGACTAAAACCCTTGAACTTAGATGGGATGTTGGTCTTGACCAGTAGATGCCCCTGATGGCAAAGTTCAAGGTCACAGTGACCTCTAGTACAAAACAAGCTTATAACTAGGCAGTGCTTGGGGCTAGGACCTCAAACATAGTAGGGATGTTTCTTCTGACCAGAAGATGACCCTGAGGGAAATGTCTTGGTCAAGGTCACCTTGAACTTTAAAACAGCATCTCTGTCAGCAATGCTATGTATAACATGATTCAGGTGAGTGGTATAGGGCCATCATGCCCCTTTTGTTTTTATTTTTCCTGGAAAATAAGGCTTGATGTTTTGGTATGTGAATTCTCTGCCTAGCAGATAATCTGCATGAGATGCCAAGTCATGTTTTCTAGGGAAAACAGTTAAAGATATTAGAATATTGTCTTTTAGAAAAATAAAATGTTGTTTGCTACAATTTTTCTTGGTGCTTTAAAGGTTAAGTCTTATTAGTGTTCTGTGTCAACATGAGAAGGGTGACCTTATATCATATAAGAACAGTGTAGGCCCAGAATAGCATTTGCACCAATGCAGTCTAACTTAGCAAAGTATGGAGGTGATAAGAGCCTACTGACCCTGCAGCCAGTTGGAGAAGGTGGCATATTAGATATTTTTCTGTTCTTCATTCCTCTCATCTACTTTACAGTCCCTTTTCTACCTTTCTCTGGGAGATGACACAAAATGACCCACAGGGGTTGATGTGTCAGTAAACGCAAACTCAAATTCATATGGTCTAATTATAGTTATGCTATAGTAGCCCGTGAGTCTGTAAGCAGGTAATGAAGGTCAGCATGTGTGAATGCACGGACTGATCTAGGTTCTCATCACTTCCACGTAGATAAGGAACTTTTTCTCATGTTATGAGTTAAATATTTACATGTCAGCTCTTTGGAGTTGTTGTGTCACTTTTATACTACCCTCAGTATTGGGACACTTTAACCTTTGCCATGCTGAATAAATTAAGATGCCACTCCCACTTCTGATTTTAAGCCAATCATATTACTTGAATGGGGTTGTTGTTAAATTTGCATACTTAATGACAAACAGTACAGATCCAGATCAGATGGCTTCTTCAGAAGCCATCTGATCTGGATCTACACTGTTTTACTACCAGTTGATTTGCCTAAAATGTTTTGGGATGAGTGGTAAACAATGTAAATCCTGATCAGATACCACATGTTGCAGTATCTGAGCTGGGTCTACAATATTTGCTAAGGCCCGTCTGTCCCAATACTTAGGGTTGTTACAGTATTATATATGGACAGTGCCTTTAGAAAAGGAGACTTCAGGGCCTATACACACATCAAAGATCCAGGTCTGTCAGTGATGTTGTACTATCCATGTAGTGCATTTTGCTGTGCAAATATGAAGTTTTTATAAGTAAAACATATTTTAACTAGCAATACCTAACCTTAATAGATAATGTGCTATTCTATTCTGTATTTCAAACCTTCCACAGAAAAAAAACAACAGTTCAAAAAGTCTTAATCCAGAAGGTCCCTTAGGCAGTTACCTGTGTGACATCACTCTTCCCGCTCTTTTGATCACGTGTCAGTTTCTTTTCTGTGGACAAAGAAAACAAACAAGGAGTTTTTACCGGGTCTAACACAGTCTTGGGGAAGAGATAGCTAATCTTAGTGCTTTTCGTATGTTTGTTAGATTTGTCGGTTTCCTCTTCCTTTTTGTGTCTGGGAAGGGCTGCAGTTTATGATTGTGGCACTCCCTGGACTTTTCTCTTACCTTTTTTGTCAGAATTAGTTAGATCTTTTGAATTGCAACATCCAATAAAAAGATCTCTTACCCCAAAATGGGATTTGTCTTGGGTCTTAGTTTGTCTACAGAAAGCCCCATATGAACTATACATAAGGCATCTTAACTTCACCCTAGGATCAAGAGAGTCTTTCTGTTAGCTCTTGCCACTGCTAAAAGATGCAGTGAAATTCATGCTTTGGCAATGTATGCAAATTATTTAAGGTTCCATCAATCTGATGGTTTAGTATCATTGATAGTACAAACTGGGTTTTTTTGGCAAAGAATCAGCTTCCATCCATTTGCCCAAATCCTTTTGTTATCTCTACTTTAGCTCAGCATGTAAATGGGAACAATTGGATAGACTTTTATGCCTGATAAGAGCATTAAAATTTTACCTTAAAATGACTAGTTCTTATCATCAGAATAGAACAAGATTATTTCTACCAATTAAAGGAAAACAGAGCCTTTGATGCTTAAAGAAGACTGACAGCCCCCAAAGCCTACGTTATATAATTTATATTAAGGTAATTAATCTCTTATATATATGTTGGGAATTTAGATCATTCTAAGGATTATATATCATGAATGTATCTTATTTCTTAGAGTTTCCTGAGTCTTAATCCAGAGGTATAGGGATTATATATATATTTGTTAGAACTATGAGAGCTCCTCCCTCCTAATCTACAAATTCTAGCACATTATCTATAGGTTAATGTATTGTGCAGTTAAAATGAAGTTTTTATGACTAAAACATATTTTAACTAGCAATACTTAACCTATAGATAAGAAAAATCCCTCCTTCCTTCCCCATGTAGCTCAGTTATATTGTTTTATCCTTCAAAGAAACTGACACGTGCTCAAAAGAGCAGGAAGAGTGATGTCACACAGGTAACTGCCTAAGGGACCTTCTGGATTAAGACTTTTTGAACTGTCATTTTTTCTGTGGAAGGTTTAAAATACAGAATAGAATAGCACATTATCGATAGGTTCATGTATTGTGCAGTTAAAACCCCTTTTCTTGTGGCACTGCTCATAATATAATTGGGCCAGTGCACAGTATTTCCTACAAGATTGCATGTATCCACAATGTCTGATCAGAGTCTTCTCTGCCTACCTGAAGAAATTTGGACCTTGGCTACCCACAGGGTGCCCTGCAGACTGATCAAACTGTGTGGATGTGCAGGCTGATCTGAGTCTTTGCTGGACGCACATGCAATCTTGTAGAAAATGCTGTGTCCCAGTTCTTATATTATCCCTTGTCCTGCTGAACCCAGATATACCCTGCCTTTGCAAACAGTGTAGATCTAGATCAGTTGGCTTCTTGCTCTGGATCTGCACTGTTTGCCATTAAGTATGTGACTTTATAGCAGCAACAATCTGGATCAAGTAATCTGATTGGCTGAAAATTAGAAGTGGGAATGGCATTTTAATTTATTCAGCAGGACAAGGGATAATTATTATGATAATGCTCTGTCTTTGTCTAAATTTTTTCTCCATCATATACAGAGACGTTTTCTTATCAGAGTTTTGTTATTACCTTATCTAGAGCTATAGCAGTATAATTATTGTCTTTGTGTGGTTTATTGTCAAGGATAATGATTTTGTTTCCTTTATTATGGTTTATGGCTGTTTTTACTTTTTGTGCTTTGCCGGGAATTTGTCTTTCTTTGTTTGCATGTTTTAGCCATAAACAGATTTTTTGACATGTGCCATTTTTAGCTTGGCTGTACAAAAGTACAGCAAGGACTGTTGCATGCAGTGACTCCGGTAATAACTTTGGCATGTCAAATTTGTGTGAATGCCTGGATATACCTGTATAAGTACATGTTTGGACCAGTGTTAAAGACTGGTCTAAAGTTTTATACAGTAAAAGCTACCACCACCCCATGTCTGTCTCATCCCTCTCAGGGACCTTGAGGTCAAGCACAGACTTAGAAATTTTATGTTAAAGTTTTTGCTTTAAGTTTTCTTAAGGCTGATATCTTATCCTGCCTTGATGGATATAGTAGACACTTGGGCTGGTGTAGCTACTGGCTCAAAATTTAAACCAGTAGAAGGCCCACCACTTTTATTGACTTTCAGGTCAAGGTCAAGGACAGAAATCCTACATTCTTTAAGCCTTTATAGTTTTCTAGAGACCTATATCTCCCGAACAGTTGGATGTATTAACTTATTACTTGGATCAGTGTTGGATACTGGTCCAAAGGTTTATCCAGTACAAAACCGACCCCTTTCACTGACCTACAGGTCAAAGGTCGTGGACAGAAATTTTGCATTTAAGTTTATAGTTAAAGTTATCTAAAGACCTTTATTTCCTAAACACTTGGATGTATTAACTTCTTACCTGGATCAGTATGAATACTGGTCCAAATTTTATCCAGTGCAAGTGCCTTCCCTTCATGACTTGAAGTCAAGGTCACAGACTTGGAAAGTTTACATTAAAGTATTTGGTTAAAGATTTGAACTGAGTGCTTTTATGGACATAGCTGACATTTGGACTGATGTTAGGTGCTGGTTCAAAATTTTATATAATTAGCCTTTGCCATTCTCTGGGATAGTTCAGATGACAAACTGATGATACTTGTCATTTTTTTCCAGAAATTTGGTTTTGACATTTAATGCAAATTGTCTCCAAAGGAAATGCAAAAGCCTATTGTTTTTTTGTTGTTTTTTTTTTAAATAAGAAAAATGTCATCTGCTGAAGTTTTATATGGCATGCTAAGCATTGAAAATAAACAATAAGTACTTTTTTTTTTTCATTACATGTAGTTGTAAGGTTTGTCTGTCTCATACTTCCTTTATAAAGAATTGCTAATAAATTGAGGAAAAATATTGCAAGGCAAGAAAATGTAAGGCTGATCTTTTTGTGTAATATTTTAAGTATTTTGCCTTTAAAAAATTTTAGGTTAATGGACACTTGACTTTACATGCTGAGTGTCAGACAATGAATAGTTTCTTTCTTTTTGATTTTGCTCTTTCCTTTTGTTTTGTTTTCCTTACTTATATATGTTCACTGACAGAAACTTTAATTATAAATGGGAAATGCAAATACAAATGTGTTATTAAAGTAAAAAGAGAGAGAGAGAGAAAAATAAATGGATAAAAGTAGTCCAAGTTTTGAAACAGATAACTTTGTACTGATTGTTTTGACACATTATTTCTTGTGTTGCAGGACGGGCAGGAGCAGAAGTGTTATGGCAGACATTACGTCATGACTCCAATATAAGACTTATGAAGGAGGACGCCAATATTCCAAAAGAGTTGAAGGTACAGATTAGAATGATCGAAGATAATTAGAAATAGATTAGTTTAGAACAAAATGCAGAGCTTTCTGTGATATCTTTTCTACCAGATCTTCATTGCTTTGGTAGCAAGTGAAAAGAGGTCTTCAAGCATACCTGAACAGTGAATAGGTCCAGATTTGCCTGTGGGCCTATGTTTTCTGATCAGGTTTCCTTAACTCTTTAAGCGCCAATCAGACAACAATTTTTTTTTTATTTTTATTTATTTATTTTTTTTTTTTTTTTCAGAGAAAACAAGTCTTGACATTTCATGTGAATCATCTGCCAAGCAGATGATTCACATGAAATGTCAAGACTTGTTTTCTCTGAAAAAAAAAAAAAAAAATTTAGAATGTTGTCTGCTACAAATTTTGCTTGGCGCTTTAAGGGTTAAAGAATTGTCTAGATTGACCTTGCTCAGATTGTGCAGATACTGATGTGCAGGCTTAACTAGGTCTTTAATAGAGGCGTTTCTCATTGCCTATTTTTCACATCCATCTGCTTAATGCTTAGTATGCTGGGTAAAATTCAGCAGATAATATTTTGAAATGTTTTTTTTATTTTTTCCAGAAAATAGGCTGACATTTCCTGCATATTGAGAATTTATTAGTTTGGAGATGTAAAAAAAAAAATGGTGTTTTGCCATATTTCTGAAAACAGAACAAAACAACAACAACAACAACAACAACATATGTTCCGGGTTCTTGTTAAAACTAAAACTATCTCATTGATCTAAGAATGGAAGTTTGATGAAAAAAATAATATAAAAAAAAAAAAAAAAGGAAAAGTTTGTGTTTGTGTTGAGGTTTTACAGCATTGCCAACCCATTAGGGTCAAGTCGAGCATGGTCAGTTTACCTAACCACATTTTTCCTGGGCAGGCATAAAAAAACTAAAAGAGCTTTGCCTTGAGAAAAAAGTGTCTATCGGAAATATGTAAACAGTAAAGATCCAGATCAATGAGCAAAACTGCTCAATCTGAAAGGTGCTTTTTTTCTATACATATGTGTTGTTATATTCTACAGTGTCCTAGGGTGGTTGGGTGAGGCAAAGGTATCGTGTATCTTGCATCACCGGGGCGTCCAACTGATATTGGCTTTCAATTGTGCAAGGCGTGCTACCCTTGCAGCAGGTGGGGGTAGAGGGAGAATGTTTTTACTTCTTCTGTTTCTTCACTTTCATTCATTTTCCTCCTTCTCCCATGTCCCTCTCTTTCATCTCATCTACTATCTCCCTTCTCCCTTTCTCTGGATGACGACAAAATGACCCACAAGGGTTGACGTGTCGTTAAACCCCAACACAGTCAATCAGTCTACAGTGTGCAATGATTCTGTAAGTGGACAGTAAAGATCCTGATTATACTGTCGAACTTCGATGGCTCGAACCCCTTTGGGACCATGAAAATTTGTTCGAGACAGAGGTAGTTCGAGCCACGGAGGGTTACTATTTGTGCCATACCAGGAGGCATAATGGAGATAATTGTGGGATATCTTTTTGATGTTCTATACTATAAACATATGTTGTGTGTACTCATTAGAATCACCTCATTGAGGTGATTCTAATGAGTCCACACAACATACAAATGCAAGATAAAAGAAGAAAATCTCCCTAAATTATCAGCATATCGTATTTGGAGGAAATCCCTGCGGTCTCAAGAATGTGTTTGACATCATGGTAAACGAGCCATCGGGGTTCGAGCCATTGAGGTTCGACTGTATATGGATGCCCAGGTGTCAGAACCCTTGCTGTCTGCATATGCCCGAAAGGCGCATTTTCACATGGCCAAGGGCTATGATCTGAATACTGTACTTATCTGTTCTCCTGTTAGATTAAATTTTGTAAAATGGATTACTAATTTCTTCTCTAAAAGGAAGCTCTTTCTTTGTAACTTTTTATTGTCTCTGTTTATTGAGCCATCCTGTAGAAAAAAATGCCTGTTGCCCTATCCGGACCCCTAAGACCTAGATCAGCCTGACATCTGCAGTCTGGTAACAGCCTTCACTGTTTACAGTCATACGTAGTACATCTATACAGTGAATGGTGAGAGCTTGTAGAAACACAATGACATGCAGGCTGGCCAGCTTCAAGCTTTTGCTGTTCTGCTGTGGTTGAAGACAGGCTTTCTCCAATTGATCTGTAACATGTTTGACCTACAGCCTCTGAGCTGTGTGACTTGATTAAGTAATTGGGTCATTGCAATGGAAAAGGTATAGTTTTCGTATACAATATTTATGAGAACAGTAAAGACCCAGACCAGCCTGTGCTTATGCGCAGGCTGGTCCAGATCTTGCTGTTCACCTAATATATTGTAAAGGGATGTAGAATACATGCATGTATAACAAACAGCCTAAAACTCATGTTTGGTCCAGGTTTTTGCAGTTCATAATGAAGCCAACCCATATAATATCATTTCCCAGACAAGGGCCCATATGGGATTCTGTTGGAGGCAAACCAGAAAACTGAGGCCCTGATCAACCTGTGCAGTCTGTTTACCCTTCAGTTTCCAGTTACAAAAGCATAATTTGATTCCATATTCTGTACCCGGAAGTGTTTACTTGTAAACAGGGAAGACGTCAGACTATGCAGCTCTACAAGTTTCCCATTTAAGTGAAATATTTGGACACCAAAACTTCACCATACCTTAATTAAGCAAGTTTATTTGATAGTGGCACTTCTGAAAATTTAGTTGCTGATCAAATGGCAAACAGTTTGGACTCTAATCAAAGTGCACCTTTTAAAAGCAGTTTGATCTGGGTCAATGCTGTTTGCTGAGGCATGTCTGTCCAAATATTTATGGTAAATATAGATCTTAAGTTTCTTTTTACAATTGCAAAGCTCCAGATATGGTGTGTTTTTTTGGGGGGTTTTTTCAGCCAAAAAGTGGTGATATTTTACTTATTTCTCCTGAAAAACATATGTTGTGGTACTCATTAGAAGTGCCTCAGTGAGGCACTTCTAATGAGTACCTACTACATATGTTTTGGTGGAGAAATGAGAATAAAATATTTTCCTGATAACCCCTCTTATCTAGGGCTGTGCTATTGGCATATGCCATCTGGGACATTTTTTTGATGGAGAAAACCATTTATGGATTCCTAACTTCCATTTGCTAATGGTTTTATTGTAATGGTGGAACTCTCTGACTAATGTACCTTTCCTCAAGCCTCTAACTCCTTTATTAACTTAGGGTTAATCTTTATCCTGCTGAATTTCAATTTCAGCAGAATACATTTAAAGATGATTCTTCTGTTTGTTGTTTGTTTTTCTTTTTTCCTTTTGTTCTTTCTTTCTTTCTTGAAAATAAACTAGACATTTCATTTAAATAGTCTCTTTTGGAGAGTTCAGTGAAATGGCAAGTTTTATTTCCCAAAAAAAAAGGGGGGGGGGGGGGGGGGGGGGGGGGAGACGGGGGGGGGGGGGGGGGGGGGGGAGAGAAATATGATGATGATATTACCCAGAGTACTTTTAAACAATCTGAATTGTAATTTAAGGGGACTTGATATTGGTTGATTTACTACCATTTTTCACAAGGAAGACAATTTTTATATAATATTTACCCTATTAAGAATAGTTGTATTCTCTGAATACAGTTTTCTGCTCCACTAATTGACATTTGAAAGGTAGTGCTATTTCTTCATTGACTTGCTATAACAAGATTTTATACTCTATTTACCGAAGTATTGGAACACATTAACTTGTATTACCATACTTGTCCTAAAATATGAAATAATCCATTTTACTATTTTGTTGATGTGTCTAAAAATTGCTGGATGAGTGGCAAACATTGTAGACTCAGATCAGATGCCACAGTCTGCAGCATCTGATCAGGGTCTATACTGTTTGCTCAGGCCTGTCTGTCCGAATACTTAGGATAAATACAGTATATATTGCATTAACGCTTACCACTGGGGGTAAAATTTTCAGCAGACAACATTTTGAAATATTTTTCTTATTTTTCCCGGAAAACAGGATATGACATTTCATGCAGATTGTCTCCTAATTTGCATGAAATGTCAAATCCTGTTTTTTGGGGAAAATAAGAAAAATATCATCAATTTGTCCTCTGCTGAAAATGCCCAGAGAGTGGTAAAGGTTAAACATTATAGATGAATAATGATTGACATTATCATTGTGTTATAAAATGTGTTATCATAAAATATTACAGTTCAAATTTCATTCTTTGAATATACATGTATAAATAATACAATATTGTAATATGGGAATTTTTTACTGGCCAGTGTGGTATTTACCCTAAATATTTGGACAAACAGGCCTGAGCAAATGGTTTTGATCCTGAAGGAGCAGTTTGATCAGAGTCTACATTGCTTGCCTTTCTGCCAGCAGTGTCAGGCAGTCAAACCCATTAAAGACTGCATAAACTCTCCCACACTATATATTAGAAGAGTCCATTTTCTGTTTTAGGTATATCAGGCTATATGATATAGATATTCCTAAAGAAAAATGGTTGAACTATTTGCAAACAGTGGAGACTCTGATCAGATGCCGTGTTCTGTGCATCTGATCTGGATCTGCACTGTTTGCCAGTTACCCATTTAGGGGTCTCCAGTCTTCAATGGGCTAATGGACATATTCAAATTTTAGGATTAGTAAACCGCAACAGGTGAAAATGTACCTTATGTTGTGGCCTTAACAAAGACTCAGATCAACCTGTGCTTGATGTTTCATTTAGGTCCTCTTCAAAAGCGATCATATTAATGAAATTCAATGCCTTAAATTTGTGACTAAGGTTTGATTTAAATATAAATTCAACATGCTAAAAGGTTATTAAATGTTTTGAAACTATGAAGGGCCTTTTTATTAAGTAGTTTACAGCCATATGGCAGAAAACTATTAGTTTCACCCTGAAAATGCAAATCGCAACTGCAGCAGAAAGCATTTTTATTTTTTTATCACCCCCCCCCCTGCCTCCCCCTGCTTTTCAAACAAAAAGCGGGGATATTGTGATACCACTGTCTGTCGGTCTGGCTGTACATCCGTCTGTAATGTCACACCCATTGCTCCTAGACAATTTAAGCTAGAATCTCGAAACTTTCACAGGTGATAGCCCTATGGATGAGGACTGGAGGAACACATTCTGAATTTTGATGTAACCCCTGGGGCAGGGCCAGGAGGGGTGTGGCCCCGAAGGGTCTAAAATCCATTTTGTACAAAGTCATGTTGCATACCAAATGAAAGGTAATGAAGAGTAGAATACAGTGGTGCAAAAGTTTTGCCCAGGGGGCATGTCTGGGGGTCACCAAAGTCAAAAAGTAGGATTTTGGATCCTTTTTTTTTTTTTTTTTGTCACATAATTCCTCCTAGAATCTTGAAACTGTCATAGGTAATATCTCTATGGATGAAGACTGGAGGAACGCATTTGGAATTTTGCTGTGCACTGGGATATGCGATGACCCAGGCATGGGGATATGCGTTTTGATTTTTCAGAGAAAATAAGACTTGGCATTTAATGTGAATTGTCTGCTAGGCAGATGATTCACATTAAAAGCCAAGTCAGATTATCTCTGAAATTTTTTTTTTTTTAGAATTTAGAATGTGGTCTGCTGCAATTTAGCTTAGTGCTTTAACCATTACCATTCTCTTAGCAAATTCAGCAGACAACAAATTGATGATATTATTCCCAGAAAATAGGCTTTCAGATTTCATGCAAATTGTCTCTTTAATTTGCATCGAATCTCAAAGCCTAAAAATGAGACAATTTGCATGAAATCTGAAAGCCTATTTTTAGAGGAAGTAAGATGTCGTCTGCTGATAATTTTGCCCAGCATGCTAAGTGTTAAGGGTTAATATCTTCCTTGTTTGTTTAGACCCTATGAATTATGGAATTTTTTTTTTCAGGCACTAATGGATGAATCAGCTGTTTTTCATAAACTTATGTTAAAGTATTGTAAGACCAAATTAAAGTTTAGACCTTTGGAATATCTGCTAGTTTGGGCAGTTTCATATGAATATTTAACGTTTAGCATTCTGGGTAAATTTTTCAGCAGACGTCATATTGAAATGTTTTTGTTTTTTTTCTTATTTTTCCCAGAACAGGATTTGTCTTTTCATGCAAATTGTCTCAGTGGAGACAACTTGCATGAAATGTCATATCCTGACTTCTCGGGAAATTAAGACAAAATCACCAATTTGTTGTCTGTTGAATTAGCTCAGGGTGTGGTAAAGGTTAATGAATGATAGAGCAGGAAAGTCTTTTTTCCAGTAGCTAAAATATGAGACATGTAAATTAAAATAGTGTAAACCCTTAAAGCGCCAATCACAACTGCAGCAAACAACAATTTTTTTATTTATTTTTTTTTATTTTTCAGAGAAAACAAGTCTTGACATTTCATGTGAATCATCTGCTTGGCAGATGATTCACATGAAATGTCAAGACTTGTTTTCTCTGAAAAATAAAAAAAAAAAAAATTTGAATGTTGTCTGCTACAAATTTTGCTTGGCACTTTAAGGGTTAATTCTTCAAAGGTTAATACCAGAGCTACCAAGAATATAACAAAAATCACAGAAACATCACTATTGTTCCAAATTGATTGTCCATCGACTGTTGTTTTGATTATATATTCTCTGTAGAATGTATAAGAAGAATTGTTCTGATACTCAGAAATTTCAAAAACATAATATAATTATGTTTTCAGTCAGAGTCTAAAGATTCTGTACTCTCATTTTGAAAGAAATTTACTTGTCAATCATGAAAGTACATAAAATATAAAGATACCATAAAGTTATAAAAACTATATGCGCTACAATCAGTATTTACCTAATAACATAATTACCTCCCTTGACCTAATCTGGCTATGTTGTCCATTTAGCATTCTACCTATTCAGACAATATTTTCTCCAGAAATACTCTAAAATCCAGTTCTGCAGTGCATACACAAACTGTTGTAGGGTGCGGTCATCCAGTGTTAACTTCTTTGTCTGCAGATGCTATAAGAAATCCAATGAGTGAACACCACAGACTGAGATCAGTGCAAATGCACAGGTTGATATGAGTTGTTACTGCTCATATGCCTGCCTTGGTGGCTCAGTTGGAAGCGTATCCGACTGATGATCAGGAGGTTGCAGGTTCGACCCCCACGGTTGACAACATTCTTACATGGAGATTGATCATGAAATATTTTCTACAGGCATTCTCTCCCTTCCGCTGATTCAAGAAGGGCAGTTGTCAGTTTCTGGCCAAAGAATGTGCATCATACTGGTTAACCGCATAGAGGACTAAGCCTGCCATTAAACGTGTGGTTAGGTAAAGTGACCGCGCTTGACATGACCCCAGTGGATTGACTGGGCCGTAAAACATCAACACAAACAATACTGCTCACACATGCCATGTTGTTCTTTCTGCCTAGACCCAGCCAAAATATTGTGGAGGAAAACCAAGGCCCTGAGACTTAACAAATGATGCACTTTGTGAGAAAAGGGACCATATTGCATGTGCAGCCAACAGAGGCCCAGATCAGCCTGCATATTTGTGCAGGCTGATCTGGGCCTCTGTTGCCTGCATGCAGAATCATTGGAATTCAAGGATTATCAGTCAAAAGAGAAGGCCCTGATCAGTCTACAGAGATGCACTGGCTGATCTGGACCTACACTGTTCACATTGGCATCAGGACCCTTTTCACATGCAGCATATGGCATTACGGTAAATGTCCCAAAATTTCGTACACCAAAGTCTCCCACAAAATGGCATATGCAAGCAGTGTAGACCCAGATCAGACTGCTCCTGAAGGAGCAGCCTGATCAGGGTCTACACTGTTTGCCATTCCAATAAGTATTTTGAGAAACGACTGCATAAAAAGCAAAATTTAGGCAAAAAAAGTATGGAATAAAGTGTTTGAAATTTTAGGATAGTTACCGTATACAGGCTGTGCTGTGTCTCCACTGGAATATTAACTTGGAACATGACGAAGAACAGCTTAATCATGCAATTGTTTCCTGGTTTTGGAAACATTACCTGACACACTGTCTGATGTAAATGGCTTTTTCCTCCCAAGAGATGGTTTTAATTTCATTGTGTTTGCTGAAATTATCAGTTACAACCATAAAAAGAAACAATTCTGTTATATATATGGATGTATTCATTCTAAACACAGGTTCAATCAGAGTAGGGCAAACTTAACATGTCCGGTTTGGTAAGGCACAAAAATAAAGATCCTTACAACAATTAGAAAAATATTATCATAGCATGCTGGGTAAACATATCAGCTGATGGCAATTTGGAATACTTTTTCTTATTTTTCCAGCAAAAATTGGAAATCTCATATGAGATGTCTGAGGAAGACATTTTAGCTGAAATGTCAAACCTTATTTTTTGAAAAAAAAAAAAAAGAAAAATATCATCAGTTGCCCAGAGAGTGCTGAAGTTTAAGATGATTCAGTCCACAGCAAAGCTAACGGTGTGGCATCTACAAATGGCAAAGACTGAGGTTAGCCAATAAATCTGCCTTTGCTTTTTTCTTTTATGGATTTCTCGTGGTCTGTAGGTTGCTTATCCTCATGCAAACAGGGAAGACTCAGATTAGGCAGTACCACATTATTGCAGGATACATTAACGCTTCTTTTGTGGCTGGCTCAAATATGAGTGGACCATATTACAGTGAGCGGTTTAACACATAGCATGCTGGGTAAGAATATTACAGCAAATGACAAATTGTTGAAATTTTTCTTATTTTTCCCAGAAAATAGTCTATGACATTTCTGGCAAATTTTCTCCTTAGTCCCATGAGAAAATAGACTTTGACATTTCTTGCAAATTCCCATGAGAAAATAGACTGACATTTCTTGCAAATTGTCTCCTTAGGAGACAATTTGCATGAAATGTCAAAGTCTATTTTCTGGGAAAAATAAGAAAAAAATTTCAAATTGTCATCTGCTGAAATTTTTCCCAGCTTGCTCAGCGTTAACTGCTAGATTTTACACATCCCTTTTCAAACTGTTGTCATCAGTATATTACATGTATTTTCCTAAAGGTTCCTGTCCTTGTACCGTTTCAATACAATGTATACAGTTTACAGTGATTCCATGTTACATTGGCTGCTGCTATTGATTTGTGTGGGTCATAGGGCTATAAGTTTTTTTCATCTGTCTTGTGCCAGTGAATAGCTTTACTGTAAGTCTGATTAATGACATGGTGTTTTATTTCTTGATTGGTAGGTAGGTGTATGGCTTCAGATAACTAGGATATTTAGATAATTTCTTATTTTTCTATCAAAAATAAATACGAACCCTGCACTGAGAAAATAAGTAATCAGGGCATTTGAGAGCAACAAAATCTCAGATCAGCCTGTACACCTGCTTAATGCTTCAAGCGATAATCACAACCACAGCAGACGACACTTTGAATTTGTTTTAGAGAAAATGAGGCTTGACATTTCATATGAATCATCTGCCTAGCAGATGGTTCACATGAAATGCTGAGCCTTAATTCCTCTGATACAGCCCATATAGTAAGTTATGGAGAAATAAGAAAAAATATCAAAAGTGTTTCTGGAAGAATTCATTTGAAGCACTAGAATTTATTACCCAGAATGCTTTGTATGCTTACAGGAGGCTTATGGTGCATTTGCACGACAAGTCTTACAGAGACATCAGGTACCGGTACGAAGAATGTACTATGTTGAAGATGATGTTAGTAGACTTCTTAATTTAGGCCAAGCATGATAAATGTTTTGAAAATGGTGTGGAACTTAACCCTTAAAGGGAAAAGCAAAGCTGATAAAGAATACTCCTGAAAAGAAAGATCTTCACAAACTATATATGCATTTTGATGAAGTTTGGTCAATATTTGATACAAAATAAGAAGTTATTGAGGTTTGTAGATGTCTAATTGTTTTTATAGGCACCGCCAGTTTGAATATTCAGTGAGGCTTTATGACAATATAATGCCTTAATTAAATATGCAAAACATAAATTAATATTATTTGCACCAGTATTTTATCTCTCTATTTGTGTGTATAGTTTCCTCTCTAGACATTTATTGATTTTGCTTGAAAAGTGCACCATTTTCTGTCAGAGTGAAAATTTTATTTGATATTTTGAAATGTTAAAAACCTCATTATGTCCTCATTATGTCCCCCCACCTCAGATCAGGGGGACATATTGCTGCAGGTGCTCTGGTGAGGGGGACATATTGTTATTGGCATGGACCCTGTTGGCATTGGCTTGTCTGCACAATATCTTGTGAATCAGTGGTTGGATTCTTACCAAATTTGCATGGATATACAACTGGGACATAACAAAAAACTGATCATATTTTGTTGACCTTGACCTAATTTTCAAGGTCACAGCTGTAGAAAAACTGAAAATTCATGGAAGGTGGACATCTTTTTTTCTCTGAAAACACTGTTAGTTAAATATTCAAAATGGCAGCACCATTAACAAAAATTTAGAAATCTTTAAACTTAATTATCTGTCTTAATTTTGATCCGATTTTGATCAATTTTGCATCAGAATCCATGGTTTGTCAGGATCTTTCATTTCAGATGCATTTTTCCATCCTTGCTTTTCCCTTTAAAGCAACATATTTAAATATCAGCAGACTACATTTTAAGATTTTCAGAGAAAATTGGGCAAAACATTTACTGTCTCCAAAGGAGACAGTTTACATGAAATGTCAGACCCAGTTTTGTCAGAAAAAAAAAACATAGAAAATTAAATGTGTTGTCTGCTTATATAATGCGGTAAGCACAATAAGGGTTAAAATCATGCAGTGCGCTTGCTTCTTAATGCTTTTGTATAAACATGTATCATAAAACTGCACATGCACTCAATCTGTCTTTATTTCAGCATTAAACTTAAGTACTTGACACAACAGCTTCTTGGTTTAGCTGGTTTGGGAAATAAATTCATGGCCTTGCAAAAGACATGAAACCACAACAGCAGCATATCAGTAGAACCTAATTAACCCTTAAAGCACCAATTACAACTGCAGCAGATGACATTTTGTAAAAAAATTTTGTTTTTTTATTTTTCTTAGAAAATAAGTCATGATATTTCATGTGAATTGTCTGCAAGACAGACAATTCACATGAAATGTCAATACTTATTTTCTGTAAAAAAAAAAAAAAATGTCTGCTACAAATTTTGCTAGGTATTAAGAGTTTGTAACCAGTGTGTGGACCTTCTAGACTGTGTGCAGAACAAAGATTGCATGAAAATACCAGTCCAAAGTATGAATCTCAATAAAGCAATAGATGGAGCAGACATCATGAGTGTCCTTCGGTGACAGATTCTTTTTTTTTACTTGGATCGACAAGTATCAAAAGAGTACAAACAGGGCCCAAACAGCAGGAATAATGCTGCAGTCTGATATCACTCAAATGAATTGAACAAGCTAATGGGCAAGTCACAAAAATGTATGCCATTTGCAATATATAGTGCAGTAGACTAATGGACCCTTTAACTGGAGAGAATCATGTTATTAACTCTTAAGCTGCAAATCACAACAATTGTCATCTGCTTTGTCATCTGCTTGTGATTTTAAAAGTCATTTTTGCAAACAGTGTGGACCCAGATCAGACTGCTCCTCTAGGGCAGTCTGATCAGGGTCCACACTGTTTGCCTGTATGCAAAAATAGGTTTGAAAAGTTTGCAAGAATATTCAGCAGACAGCATAAACAGGCGACATTTTCAGATGCAGATTTTCTTGGCATTTTAAGGGTTAAATGATAATTGGTTATAAATTGATATATGTTTACTGCAACTCTTTCTCTCAGCACTTTGCCACCATGTTTGTTCTTGGCACCCCTGACTGAGAGGTGGTGTAAAAATCTGTTCCAAGAACGACCAGAGTTTGGTGCTCTAAATTCATGTTCTCTCTACTTGTGTGATGATCCTAGGCAAGAGTTGGCAAGAAAATTGTGCCCAAGGACACCCCTTGGTGCTAGTAAAGAAGAAAAATAAAATCACCCAGAGCTTATACATAATTTATGGTAAATGTCCTAAAAATTTGATCACTTTATTCCATACTTTTTATGGCTGATTTTTTTTTTTATGCAGTCATTTCTTAACCCTTCTCTTGCTGAACATATCATGCCCTGTCTTAGCAAACAGTGTGGATCCAGATCAGTTGGCTTCTGAAGAAGCCAGCTGATCTGGATCTGCACTGTTTGCCATAAATATATGAATTTATAGCAAAAACCCAGATCAAGTAATCTGATTGGCTGGAAATTAGAAGTGGGTGTGGCATCTTAATTTATTCAGCATGACAAGGGTTAAAATGCTTAGTAGAATGGCAAATAGTGTAGACCCTGATCAGACTGCTCCTTCTGATCCAGATCTGCATTGTTTGCAAATGACATTTTGTGAGAAACTTTGGCTTTCGAAGTTTTAGGACATTTACCATAGTGTGCAGAAATTGTATTACTGCGGTTAGGTCTCGTTCTGAGGGCACATATACAGACTGGTCTCACATGTGTAGTAAGTTTCATTATTTCTCAGCCTTGTCTTTGTTTCTGAAATAGTGCTGGATGAGAGGCAAACAATGTAGACCCTGATAAGATGCTGCATTCTGCAGCATCTGATCTGGTTCTACATTATTTGTTTAGGGCTATCTGTCCCAATGTTTAGGGTTATTATGGTAGAAGCTCAGTTTCTACTAACTCAGCATTTTCAGTACTTGGCTACATGTACTTAACACTGCACTTTATTGATTGGTTTGAAACTGACCAATCCAGGTTGAGCATACAAGGACCTTGTAATGTGCAGGAACAGAAAGAATTAAGATGAGTTTGCACAATCAATGTCACTTTTCACTTACAAAACACAAGCTATGTAGCAGTACATGGATGTGCAGACTGATCTGGGCATTTTCTGTTCCTGTATGTTATTAGATAGACTTCATTACTGGTTATGAGAAGTCTCAATAAAGCCGAGACTCACTTTTTCTAATCAGTAGTGTGTTCTTTGTTTCCAAAGGCAATCTTTTTTATGTTTATTCTGCATGGCTGTGCTGCTACAATGTAACAGCTATTGTTAGATTTAGGATAGCTAGAGCAATAACCCTTAAAGCTACATGCAAAATTGAAGCAGATGACATTCTGATTTTTTTTTCAGTGAAAATAAGGCTTGACATGTGAATTGATTGCATGGTAGATGATTCACATGAAATGTCTGGCCTTATTTTGTCAGAAAAATAAAAAAAATCAGAATGTCATCTGTTGCAATTGTTTTTGATTAGTGTTTCAAGGTTTTATACTGGTCATCCTGCCATAAGGCAGTGATATAGCCTGGCTCTGAGGGAAATTACCATAGTTACCCATTTAGAGGCACAAGTCAGGGTAATTAGTGTAGACCCAGATCAGATGCTGCAGAATATGCCATCTTTATCAGGGTCTGCACTGATTGCAACTCACCCAGCAGTTTTTTTGTATACATCAGCACTTACTGGTAGTAGAATGGAGTTGTTCAAATTTTATGACAAGTATGGTAAGGAGTTCATGTGGCCAGGATATTTAGGATAAATGCAGTAATATCTACTGTTTTTACCCTAAGTATTCAGACACCTTATCTACTTACCATACGGTACTTGTCCTAAATTTTGAAATAGTTCATTCTACTACCAGTTGATGTGTCTAAATAGTGTAGATCCTGATGAGATGCTGCATTCTGTGGCATCTCATCTGGGTCTACACTATTTGCTTAGGCCTGTCTTTCCGAATACTTATGGTAAAGATAGTACAACTTGTCCACTGTTTGAGATTGCGGTAAAGTTTGGGTAATTTGCATTTTGTGGTTTGGTGTGAGGATGTGTGCTCGTGTCTACATAATGCATGTACATACTAGCTATAAAAATTATGAAATCATAGAACATAATAATATCTTTTTTCATCTTTCTCTTATATATATATATATATATATATATATATATATATATATATATATATATATATATATATATATATATATATATGTATATATATGTATATATATACATATATATATAGCCCCCCTTTGAAAAAGTGGAGCTATACTGGAATTGCCATGTCCTTCAGTGATTCCATGACTGTGACTGTGATTCCGTCATTCCGTGATTCCATGACTGCTTAATAACTTTTATGTTTGTTGTCCTACTTCAATGAAACTTATACTACACTTGGTCTCTAAGGTAAGTAAGGTGTAATCGCAGTGTAGTGGCCAAAGGCCCATAACTCTTTGAACTATGTCCCTTGGTAGGTTTTCAAAATTTAAAATTCATTTTGCTTTATAACTAATATGTTTGTGGTCCTACTTCAATGAACCCTAAATCACACTTGATCTCTAAGGTAATCAAGGTGTAGTGGGAGAATGGTGGCCAAGGGCCCATAATTCTTGGAGCTATGTCCCTTGATAGGTTTTCAAATTTTGCCATACTTGAAAATTTTCCTAACAGATTTCTCAGGAACTATGAAAGCCAGAAAGCTGAAAGTTCCTATAAACATGGACAATGACTGGATGTATTGTATATACCGGAATAGGGGCCAAGGGTCCATAACTCTTAGAGATACATGTATGTCCCTTGGTAGGTTTTCAAACTTTAAAATGCATTTTGTTCAATAACTTTTATATTTGTGGTCCTACTTCGATGAAACTTATACCATACTTGGCCTCTAAGGTAAGAAAGGTGTAGTGGCAGAATGGTTGCCTAGGGCCTATAACTCTTGAAGTTATGTCCCTTGATAGGTTTTCATATTTTGCCCTTCTTCAAAATTTTCATAACAGATTTCTCAGGAACTATAAAAGCTAGAAAGCCGAAAGTTTGTATAAACATGGACAATGACTGTATGTATATTGTGTACCTGATAAGGGGCCAAGGGTCCATAACTCTTGGAGTTATGTCCCTTGGTAGGTTCTCAAAAACTTACAATGCATTTTGCTCAATAACTGTTATGTTTGTGGACCTACTTCGATGAAACTTATACCACACTTGGGGGCTTTGAAAAAGTGGTACACACATGGACAGTGGATTGATATATCTTGCATTCAGGAATCAGGGCCAGGGGCCCATAACTCATGGATTAAAATCCCTTGATAGGTTTTACAATACCATGTTACCATGTTCTATATTAGTGTTATCTGTTAACCCTTAAAGCGCCAGTCACTACTATTGTCGTCTGCTTTGTCATCTGCTTGTGATTTTAAAAGTCATTTTTGCAAACAGTGTGGACCCAGATCAGACTGCTCCTTTAGGAGCAGTCTGATCAGGGTCCACACTGTTTGCCTGTATGCAAAAATAGGTTTGAAAAGTCTGCAAGAATATTCAGCAGACAACATAAACAGACGACATTTTCAGATGCAGTTTTTCTTGGCGCTTTAAGGGTTAAGGATGAATCAGAATATTTCAACATTATAATTTTTATGTATTTCTCTTCTGATAGAGCTGTAGTTAGGCTATAGTCAGATCCTCTGACAGCTCTGGTTTTGTCATATCTACCAGATATGCCAGAGCAAACAGTGTAGATCTAGATCAAACTTCTTTATCAGGGCATGCACCATGTATTCCAGATGTGATTGTTTAGTTTTTAAGATAGTTAATTGCACTAGTAAGTTAGTGTCTGAATATTTTTTTGTGACTAATTCTTAGTATTGAGAGCAAACACTAAAGCATCAACAGGTAGGAAAATGGACTTCTTCAAATTTCAGAACAAGTTTATAATTAATCCTTGCCATGCAGAATAAATTAAGATGCCATGCCCGTTTCTAATTTTCAGCCAATCAGATTACTTGATCCAGGTTGATACAAATTCACATACTTGATGACAAACAGTGCAGATCCAGATCAGTTGGCTTCTTCAGAAGCCAACTGATCAGGATCTACACTGCTTGCAAAGGCAGGACATATCCGGGTTCAGCAGGACTGGGGTAAGGTGTCCCAATATATAGGATAGATATGGAACTTGTATATGGGATTTTTATTCAAAAAGCAAAGGCAGTGCAAGTAGACTGTGCAGATAATGATAGTCTGGAGTGGACAGACAGTCTGATCAAGGTCTACAGGATTACTATACATTATCTATTATGCATTTAGTTTTTGCCATGTGAAGTGATCTAGTTTGATATCCAGCATATCATATTTACACTAAATATTTGGACACCTAAATTCCTTACCATGCATGTCCTAAAATTTGAACATGTTTATTTACTACCTGCATATGTGTCTACAGAATTGTGGTTGAATGATAATCAGTGTGGTCCCTTATCATGTAGTGCATTCTGATCTAGGTCTACATTTCTTGCTCAGGCTTCTCTGGTCCCAGTACTTGGGGTAAAAATTGTACATGTATTACAACAATTATTTTAGTACACTTTGGTGAATAAAAAAAAATACTGCAGCAGGATTCAGCTGATTTTATTGTGGTGGAAGCAGTCGGGTGTAAATTACATTGACATCTATTTAAGTTATAGATTTTCAGGAATTGATTACAACCTGTCAAGCTCTCTTTTATGTCAAAATAAAATATGTATTGCTTGAAATTGATTATTTTTATTTTCAACTAGATGTTTTAGAAGATTGTTGGAACATATTTCAAAGACAGCTGAAATATTGAAAGTGGGACAGGATAAATTCAGCATCATGTTTTTGGAGTGTGTTTGTCTCTTTTCAGACCTCAGTATTTCTCATAGGCATATACCATATTTATTGTAAATATTTGGACTGACAAACTTGAGCAGAGTAGACTCAGATGAATTGTTCCAGTTTGATCAGAGTTCATACTGTTTTATCAAAGTCAGCAGTTTTTATGCAAATCTCCAGATTGAAAGTTTAGGATAAATAAGTAAGGAGTCAGATTTTTGAAGAATAAGGGTAATTACCACAGTGTAATTGACCTAAAATTTTATAGACCAACAAAATAGCATATGCAAAATGTGCAGATTCTGGTCAGATTGCTCCTTCCAAGTATTTTTGAATGAATGCGTAAAAAAATAGGCAAAAGATTCTGGCCAGACTGCTCCTATCAAGTATTTTTAAACAAATGCATAAAAAAATAGGCAAAAAAAAAAAAAAAGGTGTGGAATAAAGTGTTAGAAATGTTAACCCTAGTTCTGCTGAACCCGGATATGTCCTGCCCTTGCAAACAGTGTAGATCCAGATCAGTTGGCTTCTGAAACTGATCTGGATCTACACTGTTTTCCATTAAGTCTGTGAATTTATATCAACAATCTGGATCAAGTAATCTGATTGGCCGAATATTAAAAATGGGCGTGGCATCTTAATTTATTCAGCAGGACAAGGGTAAACCCTTAAAGTGCTAAGCAAAACTGCAGCAGACAACATTCTAATTTTTTTTTATTATTTTTCAAAATATAAAGATTTGGTATTTTATGTAAATCAGCTTAACAGACACTACACATGAAATACAAAGTCCT